>JASANH010000776.1:0-438198 GCA_030248295.1 Mesodorylaimus sp. YZB2_4
TTGGACACTTTGGAAATAGGATCCACATGGTGTTGCAAGGAAGTCTGCCAAACAAGCAGTAATTTCATTCTAGAGCTCGGATCAGTCGCAACAAATGACGGGCACGCCATATGGAGCGACTTGGACGATCTATCGAACTGCGAAGCGAATATGACAGCATGTGTGACCAAACATAACACTGTGGTTTGGAAAGAGAATGTATTTTCGCACTTTTGCCCATTGATATATAAAGAAGATGTCACGCTAAAAATAAACGACAAAGCGATCATTATTGACTCGCTACAAGCAGCGTTGACTTACGGTGGACCCAGCACACTATGCAATCAAACACACATGCATAAAACGATACAAGGTGTCTATCTACGATCACCTGCATTGACGCAACACATGACAAGCATAACAGCCTCAACTCGGCAAAAGCGACAAATGATCGATTCTCTTGACCCAGAAAACCCAAAACTGCAATACTTAGAACTCAGAATACTGGAACTCGAGCAAGCGAACTTCCGCCAAGTTTGGATGGAACTCTGCAAAACAGCAGCCCGACAGTTACAGATCATCTGGCAACTACTTCGGTTGGATGCCACCCTAGGAGCAAGAGCCCTATTGCAGCGCACGGACATTCACGCTGCCTTTGCAGGGGAAGCATTACTCATATGGCAATGTAAATCCGTAGCCGTAAATCGAAGTTCTCAAATATATTGGTCATACAGGATCGATGATACCTGCTATGCAGAATTACCCGTGCGCATTGGCAATCTCACTTACTTTGTAATCCCCGGCACTAAAGACCTTACGACCCAACACACAACAATACCATGTGGTCATCACATAATCGGTAGGTTCCAGAAGAACACGCATTGGTATACCACAACCGGCCCAGCAGTAGTAACACCATTTGTAATCGAACTCGCATGGAAAGACAAATCGCAACCGTTTCTGTTCGATCAACCGGCCTTGTTTCATGATCAACTACTGGGCGTCGAAAGCGTAATCCAAATGCTAAGACACTATGCAACACATACAGGACGCATTGCACAAGCATTGGATAGAGTCATAAGATACACAGCTGATATGTCATGGAACCCCGACGCAGTGTACCAAACTCTAAGTGGTGTAGGGAACGGCATAGGCAACGTTCTTACAGGAGCAGGCGACGGTATCGGAAAATTGTTTGGAGGTATAGCCAAAAATGGAGCGGAATCAGTAAATAAGCTGTTAGGAGGGCCACTGCATTCCATCATCACCACCGTCATAATCTTATTCGTTCTTGGAGCTATTATCTTCGCCATTTATTTGTTCTTACACTGCTATGGATGTAACAGAGACTGGCACACAGACGCGGATCACACCGACCCAGAACAAGAACCGCAGATCGCTGCATCAACACCGGATACACCGACATGCAGACTATCAGAAGGAGCCCAGACAAACTATGGACCCACGCCAGCACTAGTAGCGCACAAACCATCGGCCCCGGCGCTTCCGTCCTCAAACGACTATAGCCATTGGAAAGGCCCAACGACACTTACCATCGCTGACTTAGTGGTCCAAATGAAACAACCAAAAAGCAAACCGCTTTACCCAGCCTTACACTGGCAGAGTCCCCGGGAGTCAGGAACACGTCAAGCACAAACTGTCGACGACGTATACAGAGTCTCAGTCTACAAAACGCGAAACCACAAACACCTTGGAGCGTCGTCACAATAAATGGTAAACCAGGCGCTATGGCATTATGGGACACAGGTTCCTGCGTCACGTTGCTGGCGCATAATACATACAAATTCATGCAGTCGCTCGGAATCGCATACCCGCTATTCGCAGCACCAGACGGGCCAAAGGTAGCAAACGGTGAAGAACTCAAGTTAGCAGGAATGACAGCACTAGACATCGACATAGAAGGCCATAGGCAAACAATCGTTGCATTAGTCGCCGAAGACTTGGTGGTACCCGTAATCCTCGGAACTGACTTTCTGTATCGGTTTCCGTACGCAGCCTTCGATTTTAACAACAAAACACTGGACCTGGGTGGGGCATGGACTGTCGAGCTCAGAGGAGTCGAGCCAATAATCGACGAAGAAATTGCAAAAGTTGCGAATACATTCACGATACCTGGGCAGCATACACAGTACTTTGTTTTGTCGGTCTCCGCCCCAAACGGCGCCACAATCATGTTTGAGCCCCATAGCAACCAGGACTCAATGGGCCTACGCTACGCCAGGACACTTTCAAAAGTCCAAGACGGCAAAATACTCGTCGAAATCACGAACGTCGGACGCACAGACACTACAGTCTACGCAAACAGTCGTATCGGTACATACAGTCATCACAATTACCAACGAAGCTGCGGTGCTAACCATTTCTGACGATCCAAATCACGAGCCGAAAATGACAAACAATCTAACAGCACCTCAGCATCGAAAACGCGATAAGCCCGATTCGAAAGTCTACGCATGGCTAACACAAACTGTAAAATGGGATAAATCAAAAGCAACTGAGGAACAAAAAGAAACACTTTTGCAGATACTGGCAAAATTTCCATGGCTCTACGCACGCAGCAAAAACGACATTGGATTTTGCCCACTCGTTCAGCATGAGATCGATACGGGCAATAACCCACCATTTCGACAGCCCCCACATCGATTACCACCAGTCTTACGCGAAGAAGTAGAAAAACAAATCAAGGAACAACTTGACTTAGGATGGATCAAGGTATCCGATAGCCCATACGCAAGCCCCATCGTGGTAGTCCCCAAGAAGGACAAAACTTCCGCATATGCTGCGACCTGAGACGTCTCAACGCTCAAACGAAATTCAATGCATACCCAATGCCACGAATCGACGATCTGATCGATGCTGTCGGCGAAAGCCAGTACTTCACGTCGTTAGATCAAGCTTGGGGGTATCTCCAAATACCACTATCCGATAGTGCACAACAGAAAGCAGCATTTGTCACACACTCAGGCCACTATCAGCCAACGCGTATGGTTTTTGGACTAACAGGGGCACCAGCCACCTTTCAGTCACTAATGGACCTCATCCTTGCTGGGATGCAATTCAAGACGTGTCTGACCTATTTGGACGATATTCTCATATTCGGCCGTACAATGCAAGAACACAGTGAGCGTCTGGAGGCCATCCTGGAACGGTTGTATGAAGCGGGACTGAAACTACGCCGTGAAAAATGTCAGTTCCTATGCGAAGAAGTGCGGTACCTCGGATATCAGATCAGCCAGAATGGTGTCCAGCCCGATCCCCAGAAAATCGAAAAGATTAAAACATGTGAGCCACCCAAAAACGCAACGGAGCTGCGATCATTCCTGGGGTTGCCAGTCTATTACAAACGTTTTATCAAAAATTTCGCATCGCTCGCTCGCCCACTGCACAAACTGCTATGCAAAAATACACCCTTCGAATGGGGGCAGCAACAAGACCAAGCATTCCAGAAAATCCAGGAGTCGCTCGTAAACGCGCCGATTTTAGCACATCCAAATTTCAAAAAACCATGGATTCTTCAAACAGATAGCTCAATCACGGGTTTGGGATCCGTACTATCCCAACCATACCCCGACGGGGATCACCCAGTGGCGCACTACGCAAGGGCACTGAACAAGCACGAAAGAAACTACGCCATATGGGAATTGGAAGCATTAGCGATCGTAGCCAGTTTGGAGTACTTCCGTACGCTATTATATGGACAAGAAATCACGGTCGTCACGGATAACCAGGCTCTTAAAAGCATCTTCGAAAAACAACACTCAAACCCACGATTGGCACGATGGGGTATGCTAGTACAGCAATATAAGATCACGTTCCAATACCGACCTGGAAACAGAAATAATGCCGACCCCTTGTCACGACCACCAATATGCCCCACGGATCATCAGTCAGAAGAACCAAATCAGGTCAGTGGCGGTGACATAGTGTTGACGATGAGATGCAGGTGTTTGTCATGACAGTGGTTGAGTAGAACATGGTCGCTGCTTGAGTCGAATGATATTCTGGTTTCTTTCTGTCAAGCAATATTTTTATTAGCCTGGGTCTGTGGCTAAACGTCTGTCTCACACGCTGTGCGTGCATTTACAGGGGAGGGTTCGACTCCCGCCTGAATAAAAAATGATTGTCAAATATGCGTTCCTTAGCTCTCGAGTGCGCTGTACAGTGCTTGGCTAAGGATAAAGTATGACACGACGTGATAGTTGTCAGTGTTAGGTTGATGAACTGTGCAGGTCACAGACCTTATTCGATAGAAGGTGGTCGCTTGCTTACTCGAATGCTTCATGCTGATTAGCAGAATATGTGGCGATGTTAGGTTGATGGGGCGCACTAGGTGAAGGGCGTTCAGGTCATAGTATGTCATCCCTGCTTTATAGATGACGCAAGCAGGACAATCTGAAACATGCTTGTATGAGGGCGGCAAAGGACATGGATGCTGCGCACGAAGCAACAGAAAAAGGAAAATCAGCGCGTGAATTTGAGATGAGTCATGGTTGCGTGAAATGGGCATTCTTTATTGCCAGAGGCTCCCAATACCCAACCCTTTTCTTTGGGGTTTTGGGCTGGCCTGTGTTTGCAGGCAGACCAACAGAATGATCGGATATCGATCAGGCGACCGTTCTTTTTGGAGGCTGCGCTATTCACCGCTGATCCCGCCAGCATGTTGATGCCTCATTGTTCACTGATGCCTTCACTAAAATGGCTAATGGCATTGCATGTTTCAAAATATGATCCCGAAATAAGCCATTGCAAGGTGATTCCACAAATTGGAAAAGTAAGCGCAGAGTTGAAACCCGCAAAGTATGTGTTCGATCAGCGCAATTTCGCCGTCTCCAACCATGACGCTCGAAGGTGCCTACAGCAAGGAGTGTCACACCAATAGTAACTTTATTTGATACTGCCAGTGTCATTTACCCACCAATAACTTCAGACTTATTGCTTGGTTTCTCGCGCACCTGTCACTGCGCGTCTCCCGGATAAAGGACTCCCACTTGGCGCCGTATTCCGTCCATGATGTCCATGATAACTTCTGAATCAGCCAGTGTCATTAGAGGACTTTCTTTCAAACCTGGAAAAGTGAGTGATCAGAGCAACGCAAAAATGTGGGGTCCTACAGCGCGCTTGGAGAAAGTTCACTCGACGCGTACATTTCGGCATAATAGTCCTTCACTATGCGATGCCAGAAGGGATCTCAGCCGCAGCACAACAGATCTTACCTTTTAGCAGACATTCACGAACGTGTTGCAGTTCATTCATCACCCCATGGCTATCGCAATAATTGTACTCGGCATTTGGTTAAGGTGATGGGTGAGTGATTTCTTTTGAATTGATGACTAACTTTGTGGGATGGTGGAAAACTTTTTGGACCTACAATGGACAGAAAAGCAAAGCATTTTGACGGAAGGTACCCACATAAACTAGAAACCTACCTTCAATTGACCCTTAGTTCCGAATACGGCGACCTGCTGGTCCATGATAAGTTCTGCAGAGAGCATCAATTGAGAGGCAGAGCCATCCTTGTATCTAAGGGGGATACAATCCATGATGTCCACTCCTGAAACCGTGTTAGAGTAGAAGGAAATGCCGGCTTAGTGGTTTCACACATTACACCTTCGGCGTTTAAGTGTCCAATGGCTGATATGGTTTCAGGACGCTGGCCATTGAATATCATGGTGGTAATCATGACCAAATAGCAGCCAAATTCCACCAGGCTGCCCCCACCCAACGCCTTCCGAAGGATACGAGCGAGCTGCAAACAACAGTTCATAGGATCCCATGTTTGACAGGTTCCCTCTAAAGCCTTGATGCACTTGTTGCAATGTTAGAACCCACAAACTCACGATACATCAACCTGCTGTCCGAAGCTGCCTTGCAGAAATCGTGGTTTTCCGATACTGCCATCCGAAAGTGAATGTCTGACGTCATCATAAATTGGGAAAAATCGAGACCAGTAGCCTTCCATGAGAAAGAGACCTTTCTCTCGTGCCAATTCGCTTATTTCTCGAAGTTGCTTCCAATTCGTGGTCATGGGCTTCTCGCAGAGGACAGCTTTGCCGCCGTTGAGAGCTTGTAATTGCAATTGGGCAGGATGCAATGTATCGATGTAGACAATATCCATGAATAAAACAGCAAATTTGGGTTTGAGCTAAACGGTAGCTTGCGTGCTTACCAACTTCAGGACAGTTGGCGATCTGGTCATAGCCTCCGAACGCATATTTAACTCCAAACTTGCTCCAAGCGAATTCCTCAGCTCGCTTCAGATCGCTGACGGCCACTGCGACGATCTGAAGAAGCAATGTCACAACCGAAGTTTTTTATATTTGAAATGCAAACGTACTTCATGCTCCCCTGTTGGCAGTAATTTAATTGCATTCGCCAAATCCAAAGCGATTTTGCCACAACCAATGGAACCCCATCGTATAGTTTTGGACATGTTGTTGCGGAGGGTCAGGAATGGCGCCTTTAAAATAATAAGCATCTAATAGCTCTAGCAATCACTGCCACCTATCATCTACCAGTCGGATGCTGGTGCGTGTATTCGCTGCTGATGCTTGTTTGGCGCGAGTTTCATCATGCTCATGCTCATGCTCATGTTTTACCACATCATCAAACGCTCGGACGGAGGAACGACGGAGGGCAGAGGAAAGACGGATCAGAATTGGGAAATACTGTAATCAGTCTTCCTTCCGACAAAGAACTCAGCGAGAGGAATCCTATCCGATCCGCCAGCCTCGCTTGTACTAGGGCGGGGAGAGCTCCAGAGAGATCAACCAAACCCTACGTTCTTCTTATCCCACAAACATCCATGCACACTTCTTACTTCGTCCTAGCTTGAAATTAACCGGTTCTCCTCGATCACGACTCGAATCAAACTTCTTCCCGTCGGCCGATGTTCCGGTGTAATGAACGTGGCAGGTATCGCCCCAGGCCGGCTCTGCTTCTCCTTGGCCTTCTTTCAACACGATCTTGCACACTTGAACACAATGCCTGCGACCAGAGGGCCAATTTTCGATCAAATTTTAAAAATGTGATCGCAAGGGGCAGCTTACAGGAGAGGGTTCGACTCCCGCCCCGGTACAAAATAATTGTCAATCATGTCTTCCTTAGCCCTCGAGTGCGCCTTATGGTGTTTGGCTATGGATAAAGCATGACATGACATGATATGATTACCTACATCACGTCATATAAAGGCTGTCTTGGTAGTGCGCATGCTAGCCCCTCGAAACGGAGTCACAATCCTGTAACTGCCACGACATAAGCACCGCAGGCATCGCTGTGCTCTTCGTGAGTGTTATCCCATCTTTGTAAGATCGATCTCTACTCGGAGTCACCATTAGGTACCGTGTGTTACAGTAGCAACCTCAGAGTTAGGCATTGAAGCCTACATGGAATACGAACACTAGTACGAGCACTTACTATCAGGTCGGGCAAGGTGACGTGAGACTGTGAGCCACCTGTTCACCCGCTGTTGTTGCCGCGACCTGGGCCACTGGCTCACGCGAATATACCTAGTTACGCTCTACATGTAGTAATGGTCAGATACGGACAAGTTAGCTTGTATACCACTTTCCTGCACAGATGTGACGGCGGATAGTAGGTTTATGGACATTTCGTCCCGTCTTTCACCCTCTAGTATCGTCGAAGTACCTAGTGGCGATGGGCATAGCCTCTTGTAGTCGGCGTGCTTAACTAGCTGCTCAAAAGCATCGGTAACGTTGGCCGGCTGAGCAAAGGCCAATGCGGCGATCATGCGAGTCCATCAGGTGAACTCGTGGTCATTTTCGTATCGCATCTTCATTGAGGACTTTTCTCCAAATCGCCTGAGAGAGATGCAAGAAGCATTTCGTGCCGCTAACTGACTGAAAGACTGCAAGGCTTGAATGCCGGCGATTTCAAAATATGACATCACCTTGAGCAGGTGGATGAAGGCTTTTGAAGTAACTTGACGCATGTGGAATGATTGCGCCGTGATTGAATACATTTGCTGAAAGAGCCGCGGTAGTCTTCGACAGTCTGCGGGAGCGGAGGAGCACCAACAATGTCAAGATCCCAGCAAGGTCGAGATCCTTATCCTGATCCCGACATTGGGGCACTGGGACTCTGCGTATACATATAGACATATAGACATAAGCAGCGCAGCATCAGCTCAAATCGATGATAACGATAGTGGCTCAGGCTGACCTTGATGGACGTGCATGTTTTTTTCTTTGTTTTTGTTTGTAGGCTCCGTGTGTATGCGTACAATGGGGGCGAAATAGCCGGGGGGGGGGCGAAACGGCGGGGAGTCGCACCTCTACGACTGGTCCAAAAATCTTTTGTTAACTGTCACAATAAAAGAACAAAAAATTGCAGTGAAAAAACCTGCAGCCTGAAGTAAAGCATGATGAACAGTGTCATCCTTGTCACCGATATGATAGATATCCGATATCAGATATTGCATGCACAGAGCAGCCGGTCAACGAGGATCATCTGAATAGTACGGTTTGTCATTGCATGTAGACCCAGTATAAAATATCGACAGTAAAATTACCGGTCATGGCAACAATACAGCGTGAACAAGTGGCAGGTGGCATTCTGTGATGCGAATCGACTGTGTACTCGCGCATGCCTTGACTGTGTATATATCGCCGCGAGTACCTAGTGCGCATGTCCGCCCAGTGTGCAGAAATGCCTTCGATTAGCATGCCTACTGCCAGTTTCAGAGCCCAACCGACTGACCTGGTGGATGATCTAAGCACATCAGACGCGGTGCGGTCGGCAAGTCGGTGATTCGAAGTTGTCCACAATGACTGCAGAACAGAAAAGGCAAAGGGGACAGAAAGAAGATGCGAACGTGGCTGGTGAGGAAGGAGGCGCGTTACTGTTTTATGGTCCCTATGACCGCCAGCAAACGGCGCAATTAAAATTAAATAACGTTACGCGTCGTCCTGTGGTTTTCCGTCTCAAATGCAACCGCCCGTTGCATTTTCACATCAAACCGAGCGGCATGGGCGTACTGCAACCTGACCAAACTCAAACGCTATCGATCGTCGCCTCGCCTCGCGCCAATGAAATCGAAAACTGCGCTATGTTGTTGGAATTCGGAACAGTGGCCGAAGATAAACGCAAAGACAAGAATAAAGACAAAACCGCGCCGAAACCAGCTATCGATCCCGTTTCTGCTTGGAATCGAACGCCTCATGGACGAATGAATAAAATAGCTATTCCGTACGTATGTCGGGGTCAGGCTCTTTTAGTGGCTAACAATCCATCACTCACAGCAGTCCAGTCCAGTGCATGTTGGGATTCTCCTTGTAGGACCGTTCATAGCTCAGTTCTTTGCAGAATCGAATTCGGTCCAGACGCGGTAGGCGACGACGAAGCGCAAATAGTGGGCATCTTGATCACCAAACCCATGATGGCCGTCAAAGGTGGTGTGATGAAACGAATGTATCATCGCGTCCGTAGGCGTTATCCGGACGTCTGGTACATTTTCGTCATATCCCTGGCTATGTTCTGCATGGCTGCCTGCGGCATCGGCGTCGTTTTAGGCATGATATTCAAACAAAATAAAGGAGAATAAACAAAAGTGCCGCGCGATTTGTAAATTGTCTTTCCTTGATCACAATTGGTTTATCAGGACATTAGATTGTCAGATTGTGTGGCTGGTCTAACGATAAGTGATATGGCCAAGACGTGCGGTTTATGTTCACCCAGCGAGTAGTCTTTCAGCTTACTAGGCTTAAGCCCAAAGTATAGTTGGATGCGATGCGTCAAAGGAGCGTTCGATGCGACACTTTTTGGTCAAGTGACAATGTGAAAAAGGTGCCTAAAACGTCGCATCGCAAGCTTATTTGACGCATCGCATCGAACTATACTAAGCTAGGTGACTCATTGTTGAAGAAGATCGCTTCACCCCTGTGTCGCGAACGCGAGCTAAGATCAAGGGCGTCTCAGCCCAGGCATGTTGGGAATGTGAAGTGATAATGTAAAGGTGGTGATAGAAGATTCGAGAGATCATAGGGTAGGGGTCGTTTTATGTGAAGCGAGTGTACGGTCGTTTATCAAGTACTCTATCGAAATATAACCTATATAAATCAAATCAACGTGTGATTCTGCCGTTCCGCTATATCAACTTCCACTGCGCGATCAATCGACGACAGAATTATTTGGTAGCAGAACGTGGTTGATTGCGGCTATCAACGATATCAACGATGGCGGTCGTTGCGGCGAGGCTTCGAAAACAGCTCGCCCCTCGACGCCTAGCCCTTCGCCACCTACTCGACGCAAAACCTAATTTGGCAGTTATCAATGAAGGAACTTCTGAAACAGTCGGGTCCTCGTGTGTACACACTGAACCAACTGCGTTGTGGTGTGAGGTTCGAATCAAGCCACGCAGCCCAGGTACTGGAATAGTTTATTGTACAAGTCCACTACGCCGGACCTAGGGACTCACGCAGGATCAAAGGAGCCAGCTACAAACGTCGGGTCGTCGAGGAATACTGATCGAGACTGACTGATCCCCCGGGCAATGAGCAGGGCCTTTATATAGGCGATGCCCGGGTCCAAGGACTAGTCATATCAATCCCTCGCATGTTAGGAAAACCAGTCAGCTCGGCCTCTTGGCCTCGCTCGGTCCTGACCAGGGAGGGAGACAAATAGTCTGCGCCTCCCGTGCACACTAGATGTCTGACAAATAGTCCGTGTCTCGTGTACACGCTAGATGTCCAACAAATAGTCTGTGCCTCGTGCACACTAGATGTCCTATGCAAATAGGACAACCACTGAAGGCACCTATTACACTTCTCATGAAAGCGACAAGTACAAGGCCCGCTTGCGAGCGCTTTTCGAGGGCTATAAGAACATGTACGACGACTACACGAACGCTGTGGACGATGCCGACTCGGCTGAGTTCGTTACTGAAAGTGAGCAATTCGCCCAAATGGAGATCGAATACAACTTGGCAATCGCTGATATTGGCTGCTTTAAGAATCGGGTGATCGAGAAAGAAGAACGCCAGCTGAAGGCCAGGCTGGAAGAGGCCAAAGTGAACGCGGAGATCGAGCGAATTCAGGTGCAGATACGACTGCAAGAAGAGGAACAAAGAATGAGGTGGGATATGGAGCGAATCGAACAGCAAGCTCGAATAGAATGTGAGCGCGTCGAACAAGAAAGTCGTAGCAACCAAGCCGTAGACAACCAAGTTGGTATGAATCAAGGCCGGGGTGGCGTACATCTCAGGCCCTAATGCCAGACTCTGTTCGTTCTCCTACGTGGTCTTGAGTAAGTTCAGACCCATGGCTAAAGCCACCAAGACGCATGGTATGAGGAAACGTTGAAAATCAGGCACACGTCTCGCTTTGCCCACTGGAAGCGCTGAAATTCGAAGATTCAAGCTGGTTACATAAACCCAGGCTGTGATAAAGCTGTTTTTTTCACTTTCTGTAACAAGGCACCCAACTGAAGAATTTTTAGGCTGAAACCGCGTGCCTTGTCTGGCGGACTTCTTTCCGCTTTTACGTCTTAAAGCAAGCATTGATCACTAAATGACACTTTTAGCTAGAATTCTGGCTTTTGGTAAAATTCATTCTTACCAAATTCGATGGACCTTCCAACTGTATTTTAAGCCAAACGTTCGTTGCCCCGAACCAGCTTGGTTCCTGAGTGCCCTTCGTCAGCTTCTCGAGTCACTTGGTTGTAACCTGAATGAGTAAGACAAGCACGAAGTCAACACGTCGATCAATAATGTGGACAAACACTTGCCTCTTCCAAACTTCCACAAAGGGGACTGTAATGCTCGACACCCAGCGCTGACTTGACGCTGTCCGCACGGCGTAAGAATCGCTCCAACAAAGAGATACGTTTTTTCACGTCCAACTCATCGCTTCTATTCGACTAGTATATCTCCGCCACCAGCCCGTAGTCGGCCGTTAGTTGAGCTTAGGGAAGCAGTCCTTCACCAGAGTCATCAGCGCCGACGTGGTTGACGAAACAACTCCTCGTTCACTGATCGATTTCCTTGCCGATAACATGCGAGAGGCTGAGCGTAAAAAAGCAGCAACATTCTTGTGGCATCACAAATTTTGCTCTGTGAAGAATGGTCTTCGTAAACATGGTCGCATCAAGAGTGAATAACTAAATGCATGCTCTTGCACTAGAGTGAATAACTAAATGCATTACTGGTGCTATGTTATGTTAACAAGACCTCGGACAACTTTACAATATGTAAGTAGTGCCAGACGCAGAGCCATCGGATACACGTCATTGTTGTGCGCGGTCTCGGTGGTGTGCGGTAGGATTGACATCAGTCTGTGTTCGCGAAGATGGCTCCAATGCGGCTCGGCAGGTTGGTGGACGGCGAGCAGTCGTGGCCGTGGGTCTGGTTGATCGTGTTGGTCGTGTGCTTGGTGGCGACAGTGCCGTTTATCGTTCACCTCTGCGCCAAGAAAGAGAAGGAAAAAAAAGGCAAGAAGAGCGAGGAAGCCGAGAACCAGGAAGAAGGTGAGGGCGAGGGTGGCGGTGAAGGCGAGGGCGAAGAAGGCGAAGGCGAAGGCGGAGACGCATCGGCAGTGGCGACTGAAGCCAGCACGGCAGCCGGCAAGAAAACCTCTGGCAAGAAGAAAGGCAAGGGCAAAGGTAAGCGTGATACCTTAGTTAGGGCTTGGTCTCAGTCCCACCTTTCACACGTCCCACCAAGGCACTTTTTAGGTCCCAAAGGGAAGAAGAAATCCTCACCGAAGAAGGCAGCCGAAGAGGAGGAGGGCGAAGGACCGGGAGAGGCGTCGGCCGTCGCCAAGAGTGCGGTTTCGGGAAAAGCAAGCGCCAAGGTAAAACCAGGATCTGAACATTGTTTCCTTCGCAGTCATCCTCCTTTTAGTCGGGAAAGGCAGGATCTGAGAAACAAGAGTCGGAGAAGCAGGTGTCGGAGAAACAGGTGTCTGAGAAACAGGCGACAGAAAAGCAAGGGACGAAGAAGACGGGCAAAGCGTCGCCCAAAGGAAAAGGAAAGAAAGCAGCAGCCGCCGATCCAGCCCCTCAAGAAACGATGGCCATGGCTCAGTCGAATGTGTTCGACAAATCGACCGCCAAGGTATGAGCTTCACATACCGTACTAAAAACGCGCTATCTCACGGGTCTCCCTTTTAGGGATCGGGGGAAGATACGGGCGAAGGCGCCTATCTGTCTCTCATGCCAGCGTCGTCCCCAAAGAACAAGGTAAGCTCCCTCTGACTGAGAGTCGACGGCTGTTCTCATCCTTACTGCTATTCTAGAAAGGCGGGAAGAAGGCCGCGGCGCCTGCAATGTCGGAAGCTCCGCAAGCAACGTTGGCGGCGGCACAATCGAACGTGTTCGATAAGCCAGGCGGCGGACAAACCAAGAAGCCATCCCCGAAAGGAAAGAAAGGCAGGAAATGATCATCCGTGCGATAAAGCCGCTGTTCGAATGCTCGTTTTGCGTGCCTCTGTGCTGTGTACCAGTGATCTCTGTGTCTCTGCGATGTCGACTCGTGTGGCTTGGCTTGCAGCTGGCATCATAGCACACAGCCCTCACATGAATGCAGCGATTTACGTAGTCCATCACCTTCGCAGTCTCGCAACATACTTTTGATCAAATTTCGGTATGCAGCCGTCGGAAAAATCTTATCGCAATGAGCGCACGGACGCACAACGTAGCAAACGCCCCTGTAAATCAAAAGAGTTAGCCACAACGCGGCATTTCTCGTCACCTCGCGCATTTGCTTTCGAAAATGGCTAGACGTCAATTCGACAAGACCACCGCCCAAGGCGTTTTGTGGGAACACCGAAAATACAGCCTTGATCTTGACTATTCGACAGATATGTTATGACTCCTGAAAAGGAAGGATGACTAATGGGCATGCTCCACGACTCGAACACTACTCACTCCTCCCTTCGACATAATAGTCAGCAAGGCCATACACCCGTTGTGTTGATAAGGACAAAGTAGACCGAACGATAGAGCACCAAATGCCATCGTGCTGTCGAGAAAGAGTCGCTGCAGATGATGAATGGTGACCAGGTTTGATAATCCGTAAAACAAGAGCAAGGCGGCAGTGGCGCAAGTGTAACGCTTGCTGTCCGAACGCGCCAATCATCAGGCACGCAACAACAACGGCCAGCGTGTAGACTCCAAAGCCCCGAACCAGTGTGCTCGTCCCGATACCACTTGGCAGGATCTGACGGGATGCCGTATTTTCAGCGTGGTATGGTCGCACCCAACAAACGGCTATATTGAGCTGGGTGGCACTGCATGGAAACTGCGCCAGTATTGTCATAGCCATGTAACAGTATGGCAGTGTTCTCCAATGCCTCATGCAGTACAGACTAGGCTAGTCTGCATTGCACATAGTCACGCGCCTATCCCTACAAATGTACAGTAGACTCGCACTTTTCCAGGCTTCGTGTGTCTGCTTTTCGTGCATGTGACTGCAACATCGACAGCTGGGGACCAGACTCGGAGCCAGTCCCTGATCTGTTTTTCATATGCTCTTATCCCCAACGGCCACACCATTGAAAGTAGCAACCTAAATTCTATCCCCGACCCCTGACCGTCCCCTTGCAGTGTCATATCCCCAGTTCAGATACCAGGAAGCCCTCCACGTCCCAAGTTCTCCTGGTCATCAAGGACACACAAGGTCTCGGAGAACTGCACTTCATTTCTTTCACCACACGTTCAAACAGAATAGCATCCACAAATTAGCATGACAATAGATGCACACGAGCTGTTCAGCATCTGAATCATCAACACCGAAACACACCTCTTATCACTGACCAATAATCTATCTCATCGTAAACTACACCATCAGCGTCACACGCCATTAAGGTGCTTCGTAAAAGACAAAGTGCTCAGGACAAATTCAATCAAATTACTACTGTTCATCAAAAAATAAGAACCGTTGAAGAAAAGAGCAATGAGCAAAGCCCACAAAAGCTGACCTTAAATACTCTAAAATCAGAACAAAACTACTGGTAAATGATCAAACCAAAACGCAGACATACGCCACGCCTGCAAGCGAAATTTAAAAATCCATTTTTCTCTTTTACAATTCCCACCTTATTCCTTCTTCTCTTGCGTTTTCTGCTTCTTAAAAACGGCACTTTGTCCAATTGCTCGCGGGCGATATCGCTGGCCTGTTTCACTTTCGATTCCACGATGCCGTGGTACTGATCGATCTGAGGTTGACGCAATTCGTATACCTTTGGCAAAGTAAATAACCCGACAAATGCTAGAAAGAAACAGAACCTTACCAAACCCATATTCAAGACAACAAAGCCTCCTTACCCAAAATGACCAACGCCGTGCCCTACAAATAAGCACCGACGTACGTCAACGCCCACAGCAGCAACGCAAATTTTAGTGTATCGCATAAATCCTCCACGCAAAATTGACGCCTTAGTTGATGCACTAAATCTTTCGTATACTTAAAAAATACGTCGACTTGCTCGTGCACATAATCCTGAGGCAGATCCAGGTTTTGCTCCAAAAACGGTCTAAAAATTCAACCTTGCATCAGCCATTGCCACACCCGATCAAATCTGACTTACTGGAACGGATTCTTATTCTCCGTTTTCTGCACCTTTCCCATAACGCCGGCATGCGTTCGATAACCCAGCGCCGCGATCAACACCAACAAACCCAAATACGAACCGACTGTAATTATATTGAAGACGGCCAAGCATATCAGTAAGGCCAATGTCCACCGAAGACCAATCCCGATTTCTTCACATCTCGCCAATAAATCAAGTCCAGCACTAAAAAGAAAAACACATTAGTCACTCCTCAAACCCTGTTGCCTCTTTCTGCCACCCTGCACACAATCGCAGATCGAATTCATTTACAGCCTTATTATTCAGATTTCTTAGCCCTAGCAATAAGAATAACACCATCAGCCCTCGTCAACAAGATTAGCTCATCGCCTAATTCAATACAGCCTCAATCAGTAACGCCATCAACCGTCCATAAACCCTTATACAAGGCCCTTATACCCTTATGCAGATGCTTGTATATAGCAAATAAGGTCGAACCAAAGGGGTCTCGCCTTCTCTTGATTCCATTCGGCCAACGCTTTATCCGTCGATTCTTCATTGCTTGTCGGCGATATTCTTCGCAGTCCAACACAGATCATCCAATCCGTCAAATTCGTCGCGTTCCTGATAGCAGCGATTAGAAGCTTTTCTTTTTGCTCGCTCTCCAACTTTGGCCCAGGGCTTGACATGCCTTGTCAACTTTCTCGAAATCAAGTGACTCCATATTTATGACTGGGATGACGTAGAAACAGTATCGAACCGATGACTCATTGGTGCCCTGTCCAGGACATGTCATGGATCCGTGACCAACCAAGAACGAATGCGCTACCAGGGCTGCAAGGAGCAACATGCAGCACATCACCATCTCGTGCGGGACCCCAGAAAAGGGAGAAGTAATAGGCTGGCAATCAGCAAGTGATCCTCTTGGCACAGTAATGTTATTGTGGGCCCCTCTGCGCCATGGAACAAGGTGTGCTTACTCGCATCAAAATGGGCGCATATTGTTCTAAGGTATGCGGGAAGCTGCGATCTAGAAATTCAAGGGTTCCCAAATGCTTCTGGGCTATGATTCACTCCCAGAGCTTTTCAGAGGTCCCTCGGATCCTGAATCTCTCACCCCAGTCTACAACTGCATTGCATATATTTGGATCACTGATAATTGTTTCTTGACTATAGAGGCAATCCATTTCGCCTTTGCCTATCAGCTCTTTTAATCTCCCTTCCCACGATGCTACTTTGTATTTATCCCGCTCAGATTTGCGAAGCCTAGTCTGTAAGAAAGGGCAGAGGGCATGGTTTTTGATAATTGAGAGCATGAGAAACAAAATTTATCCAACTTGCAACTCCATATTCATGCCCGCACGCCAAACAATCACAATACACAGTAGCGTGCCAAACAGGACCTTTTCGACTTAAGCTACAGTAGTCACAACAAGAAGTGCACTAGAACCTACTAGTGGCCCTGAGCACTAGTGGCTACAATGTTGGATGGAAAGGGAGACTGGGGAGTGCAGTCCTGGGCGAGGTAAGTGCACCCGTCCGCAGCCTTGTATTGTCTCAGCGTGCAACCCGCTGCTACGCTGTCAAACTTCTCGAAAGGCGGGCACGGATGCTGTGGTTGGGCGTTGGGGCACTCGACAAAATACGAGGAACAGCCATCGACATCGGTGTACGAGTGCAAAGCACAGTCGCGAGAGATCATTGGCAGAGGAGCGAGTGGACAAGCTGAAAAGTGACGGCATTATAGCAGAGCACTATTGTGGTCATCACGTTGGACTAGAGACGATGGACCCAACAACACTGATCGGAGGAGGTCGATAGGAAGACGAGTCCCCGTCGGTCACTAGTGAGGGATGACCAGGTTTCAGCACCCCCGTTCGGCAGCACCATGTTTACCAGGCACGCTGCCGCATCGCTGCATGCACTCGGCCTCGGAGTCGAATCGGTTGTCGTTGCCCATGCAGCCTCCGTACACGAACTGGTTGCACCGCCCTTCGTCGGCATCATAGTACCACTTTCTGAAGTAAGCCATGCAAATGCCTGTATTGGGCGATAGACGACATTGTCGCACAGTTGTCTTGGGTGGCATGGGCTCACTGGTGGCCAGCACCGTCTGAAAGGTAGAGAGAACATAACGGTCATCTATGGCGAGGCAGGGCAGCCAGTCCAACTTACAAAAGCCAAACATAGAGCCAAGAAGAAACGAAACATTTTTGAAGGCTTTGGGTGAGCACGGAAAGAATGCGAGGAGAGAAGCTGCTGATGAGAGTTCTTTCAGGAAGTATATATACTTGAGGAGGGATTGGGAAGACGCAAAGAAAACAAGTTTTGTTTGCACTTTTGACTAAACTATCGGCTGGTCGTACGAAAACTGGTGGCTGTGACGCAGGCGTCACGCAGCAGATTCTGGGTTTGTGCAAAACACAAATGTGCGGGCCTAACGATGCTGAATCAAGTCTGACAGCGATGTTCACTGAATATTCAGGCAGTATAATTCGCTTTGCCTAATTTTCTTTGTCCTTTAAGTGTTTAGGTGACAATGGACCGGATGCAGCTACCATAACGGCATAAACGTGTGGGCTATCGCCTGGGGGGGGAAGTGTCGATCAGTTTCCTTTTGAGTACTAAGGGACCTAACGTTCAAGTTTGCTGTGGTGCACGAAAGCCCCCTCAAAGACTTTTCGTTAGTTTGTCGGTCATCGACAAATGAGAAGGCCATTTGAAATTCGATCGTTTCGGCAAAAGTCGGCAAACCAACTTACTGATGATTATAAATAGAATACGAGTATAGTTGGGATGGGCTACTAATGGCTTTTCATGACCGCAGTTGGCGTTTCCCAGACAGAACGATCTACCTTGCCGGGCTTGGCCTGGTGTGCTAGGCGTCTGCCTCTCACGCCAAGTGCTCAGTTACGGGCGAGTGTTCGACTCGCGGCCCAGTAAATCAGTGACCTGCGTGCCCGATGTGCTTCTTCACCCTCGGGCCTCGAGTGCGCTAACGTTTGGTAATGTTATAAAACAGGAACAAGGAGTGACAGATTCTTTTTTACCTGGGTCCCTGCACACTTGAATACTTGAAGTGATCTAGTTGACACGTCTGATCTTGCTCTCCGAGACAATAACGATAAGAATAATTTTACAAGAGGTCTACACCTGGCACAAAAGACTGAAATTAGAGGCAGGCTAGTTCAGACTAGAGGCACCCTTGCCTTTTTTAGGAAATGTTTGTGAGTCCGAGCGGCCCAAGTATCGCGCCTGGGACTTCCAACTCGTTTTGCCTGCCTGCCATTGTCTGTATGATAGCCAGCCAGCAGTCGTGATATGATAAGCGAGGCGGTAAGGTGACCAGCTCTCGTGGCAGCTTCCCCCCGTGTGTCTCCACTAGGAGCACGTCCACACGAGGGCATCCGTCCCACGATGATACTGGGCGAGAAGAAAGGGACCTCCCCCCTGGTGTTCGAGGACGTTTCCTGATCCTCTACTCCTTGGGCCCGCCACTTGACGATACCCGGTGAGTCGCCCAGAGCCAGGTGAGCAAGGCCAGCGACGGACCTGCTAAATTGCCGTCGAAGACTGGTTCCCATTCTGATAACGGGCTTACGAGAGAACCTATTTGACTAACTGCCCGGGCCCCGATACTCTAGAAGTCAAATAGTCAAATAGGCTCCTTCTTTAGAAAACTGCCGTCCTCAGCCGGAACAGAACTGCGGCCTCCCAGTCGGGGCTGCTGACCCAAGCAATGCGGGGCAAACGCCTAGACCAACTGATCGCGAGCCGCCGCCGCTCTAAGACACTCTTGACTGTTTCTGTGTTAAAATGGTTTAGCTCATTTTGTCTTCCTCAGCACACCCGTCATCGGACCACGCACAGCACACGACAAGGTACATCACTCGATCACTAACGGCCGTGGTGCTTGGAGACGTACTTCTTAAGCATGTCGACGACTTGTTCCATGGCCGATCGATTGGCGTTCTTCGACATGCACGCGTTGGCGATCTCGGCCAGCTCGGGCGGCATTCCACGCGGCGGGTCGACCCTCTTTCCTTCGTGCAGATACTTCGTCACGGCGCGCACGTCCATCTTCTGGCTGTTGAAGTACTGCTCGTACGGATTGCGGCCCTTGTTGTACATCTGAAGGACAGGGTGTGCATTTCAGGCCAGCACGTCCAACAGAAGCACTCACCTCGAGGATCACGATGCCGAAGCTCCACACGTCGCTCGATTTCGTCCACTCGCGCGTCTGCAACGGCTCAGGCGGCATGGAGAAGGCGGGCAGCTTCCGCTAGGTGGCGAGTTCGTGGTGATCCGGGAACATCCTCGACAGGCCAAAGTCGGCGATCTTCACGACTGTCCGGTTGCCAACCTTGTGCGCCAGGCAGTTGCGAGAAGCGATGTCCCTGAAAATACCGCCTTTGCAAACGATGGCGAAGCGTAGCCTCGGCTCACTGTGGATGATGTCGCGCTCGTGAAGGTATTGCATGCCCTTGGCCGCGTCCAGTAAACCTCGCGCTTTGCCCTCTTCCGTCAGCTTGTCCTGTTCCACCAGCTTGTCCAGCGATCCGGCTGAAAAAGGGGCAAAAATGATATTTGAGGAAGCCTAGGGCCAGTCCGCTTACCATTGCAGTACTTGAGGATCAGTTGCAGCTGCGGCGCACCCGACGGTCCGGCACCGAACGAGACTCCGCGGATGGTGCCGACGTTCTCGTAGTCGAGCAGGCTTATGATCTTCGCCTCGGCCAGGCACTCCTTGCGATCTTCCCCCGTCCCCCGCTGTCCCCCGTCAGGATCTTCACGGCCACCGTCTCCTCTTTTCCCTTCCGACCGGCCGGCAGCAGCTTCGCACGCCACACTTGGCCAAAGTTTCCCTGAAACGATGAGCGCATTAACTTATTTGGGGCTCCTTTAGTCCAACACGAGAACTCACCGCGCCCAGCTGCTTCTCGAGTTTCACGCGCTTCGGATCGATCAATTCGAACTAGACCATGACCGGAGTCACCAACTCGCAATGGCCACCTTTTGTCACGGGATCCTGCGTGTGGTAGTAGTGGGCCAGCAGTCCTTGCAGAGTGTTGAGCACGGGGCCATCGAACTTGTACTCCTGAAACGCCAACATTCAAATCGGGACTGCTGTTAGGGCTGCCTTCGAAAGGCTTTGATCCCTCTGCACCCTCAGCATCAGTGCGAGTCACTTACCCGCTGTCGCTCGCCGAACTTGAAGTGCATGATTTCGTGATTGTGGTTCACTCTGAGCACAGTTCCTCCGTCCGATCCGCGACGCAGCAGGAAGTCGCCCTCTTTCTTCAGCAAATCGACCACGAATTGTAGCTGCAGGTCTCGGTAGAAGATCTTGTCGATGCCGAGCTGGAAGCGTAGAAATCGCACAAAAAATTGTCCAAGCTTTATCAGGTACTTACCGTCGCGTCCGACTTTTCGCTCGTGTTCGTGTGCGATGCATGCGACATGGCCAAGCCGAGCTCCAACAGTCTCGAACTGGTTTAACGACAACCGACTGCACTCGATGACCAGACTCGGTTCGAATGACGTCTTAGCATTGGCTACAGTACTTGGAGTGGGAGAATGCAAAGTGAGTGGCCACGCGGTCGTCGCTGATTGGTCGGCCATGATCGAAGGCGCGTGCGAAGTAAGCCCTGACCACAACACCACAGCCTTGAAACGAGACCTGCATGAGCAAGGTCCACAGACGACAGCAATGCTGTGCTGCGCTCACACTAATCTGCTCGACTGGCATTTGTCATATGGCAACCTCAATAACCCACCTTGCCTGAACATGGCGACGCTCCAGTGGGGGAACTGGCCCCCTAAACGAAGGGCTGGTGGTGCCTGGAAGTCAATGGTGATTTAGAATCATCCACTGTCTCGCACTGGTCCCCCAGGAAAGTCTGTTTGGTGAGTGAGCGACCCTCTTGGCACTGTTATCGCCAGTGCGCAGTGTGACGTCATGAAATGAGCTGTGCTGGGTCCGAAGAATTATCGTTTTCAGCCATTGAAATCAAGAGAGCCTGCAAGTTAACGCTAACTGAGCAGCTAACTCGTTAACTTGGCAGCTCATTAACTGACCAGTTAAGGATAACTGACTGAGGTTTCTGAGTAGGGTTCAGGAGGGCACTTATAAAACTACCCAGTTAAGACATTAACCGCAAAGATAAATGATAGTTAGGCGAAGTCGCATCGAACTATACTTCCAGCTTATTGTTAGCTGTTTCATTTACGTGTGGTTCTACATATGCAATCTGAAAGAATACCACAACATATGTATCCTGAGGATCGATGCGATGATTTACCGGCCTCGTGGCCTGGTGGGTTAGGCGTCTGCCTCTAACGCCAGGTGCGCACTTACGGGCGAATGTTCGACTCGCGGGCCGGTAAATCATTTTGAGTAAAATGTGTCCCTTCACCCTCGAGTGCGCATAAGCGTTTGATGATGTGGTAAAACATGTGGCCCCATTCTGCGGCTAGGTACTGGAAAACTCGGTCCCAATAATCCACTCTAACGGTGGAACGGCCATCAGTGATCATACCTTTTTCATAAATAAGCCATGGGGAATTGGGAAGGGACCTTCAAATGTGCACATCCTCGGCTTCGAAGATAATATATATGCTTGATAATGGCGTCAAAAAAAACTCGCCAATCTCAAGATCTTAGAATGTGGACTTAACCAAAGGCTGAAGAGCCTTGGCCGCATGGCAAGCAAGAGCTGCACTTTGTCAACAGGTAATGAAAAATTTACCGCCACTGTGCTGCAGGATAGGCGTATGAACAGTACATACGCAGCTTCAGCTACTATGCTATCATAAAGTACATGCTGATCACCAAGTTTTTTGTTTGCTAGTTTGTGATATAAGTCATACTAACTAGCCATCATTAGAAGAATCGTTCTTAACCCTCTGGGGTAACCATACCGGTGATGTTGGCGGTTACCTCATGGGTTAACCATGCCCAGCCCGTGCCCCCGTGAGGGGACCCGGATACGAGAGCCTCACCCCATAAGGGCTTTCCTCCTTCATCGACCCTGGAGGGATAAAGGGTGAGCCTCCCACCGCCAGGCGTGCAAGGCGCAGAGAGAACTTTACCACATTCACAGACGGCCAGAGTTAACCTCGTGGCCGACCAGTTTCCAGCTCTGCCAGGCAAACTGTGACACACGCCTATCATCGCTGCACCACCCAGGCGACCTATAATCAATCTGACCGGGCCTCATTACGGATGCAGTTTTATGTCCAATTGCCGATTCGACAATAAAGAAATTTAGGAACGTAATCGACCACCGCCACTGAAAAATAGAGCAATTTTTTGAGACTGATCTGTTGGACAATTGATATCACTTTCACTTGAAAAAAATGTCCATGGTATTAAATCGTGGTTGGGATAAAGTGCGACGCTAGTCACAAAACCGCAGGCACGCTTTATTATGCAGTATTGTTAGCCGTTCTTTAGGTTTCATGTCTATAAACTGCAGAATGGCCTTTGATCCGTCACTCAGGAGGCAGATGGCGAAGATCGATTCCAAAAATTCGAGGTGTGTTTCTTATCTCGCATCTCGCAGGACCCTGACTGAACTTTACACCTTTATAATACTTCTGTACAGTCATACTCATATACCTCCCAGTGTCGGTACGCTTGCAGTGAGTGACGTGACTCGGCCAGTGGCGGCTGTGTGTTGGCGTTCGGCATGGCACCTGCTGACAGGGGTATGGTGGTCAGTAGTCAGCCAAACAGAAACTTATTGACGACAACCGCAGTCAAACCTGATCAATCTACGCAATCAGATGGTGCGCATGGCAGCTTTTAAAATTTATTTACATTCGGATTGGGCTGCGTCGTTTTTTTCAGGGCACACTCCTTCCTTGACCATTCTCATTGCTTCCATTGTTTCCGTTGTGTTCGTAGTGCTATTGGTCATCGGAGGCATTCTCTTTTTCCTCCATCGTCGACGCAGATTACGCGTTGACGCGAAAAAGAATGAGATTGCGAGACTTCGAAAAAAGAAAGCGGTTAAGGGGAAAAGCAAGATGGCTGTCAAGCAGGAAGAAGAGCCGTCCATTATCATCCCGACCGACAAAGATCTCGAAATTTCGCCCCCTGGCCAAACTTTGGATCGACTTTACGCACTAAAGTTAAAATCTGGTCCTGAAACAACGTCAATGCCGAGCGATGGAACACATGGTAAAGCTGCTGGGGAGAAGGCGTCTGCGACAATAATCAAAAACTCAAGTTCCGTTGCAACCGAAACGAAAACGTCTCGATTATTGGCTTCGACGGGCAAAGAATGTTCTGTGCAAGACCCGAGTGTCAGAGAGAAAAAATCGCTGATCATTGTGGCTGGGGCTCTCGCTGATCTACTCGTCAAGTCTAAGTCAGCGCCACCCCCTTACAAAACAGCATCGAAGAGTCCCTCGCCGAATGTGCCGGTTGCGTGTCCGACTAAGAAAGGTCCGTTTTTGAAGAAGCAAGCACTCGTGATGAAGAAGTGATATCGAGATCGGGAAAGACTTCTTGCCTGGTTTAAGCTCTAATGTCTGCTTTGTCTTATTTCGAAGGCTTACACAAGTGCAGTGAGGCTTGTTTATAAATGACAAAAAAGCGTCATCGGCAAAAATGGAAGGAGTTGGGATATGGCTCGCGAGAGACACATAAACATTCGACCGCTTGCTGGGTTAGCTTAATCTTGACTACGGGCGGTGCACAGAGGCATAGCAATAACTAATAAGCATATTGACGCACTGTAGACTATGTAAACGACCATATCCAATAGAAGGTGACCACACAAGGTATACAGCCCGAAATCGTGCATGGGTTTTGTCACCGGCATTTCCAGGCGCTCGACATTCCCCACCCCCCCCCCCCCACGTTTCATCCACACAGTAAATACTGTACAATAACTAACGTAAGACGGTGGTTTGTCAAAGCGCATGCCAGGGCAAAGCTGTTGCCATGATATAAGAAGTCTCTGTAAATTGTGATAAACTAGACTACATTTTTAACTGCATCATCGCGCGCATTTACAGCATAATAGATGTACTCTGTTTGAACCAAGTGCGAAAACAATACGCTTCTAAATCAGGTTTGAGGCAACAGGATCGAAGCGCAAAACTGCACAAATAAGAGAGCTCTAGGTCGGTCTGGGCTAGCTTCTGCTATCATCAAGTATACATAGAGAAAGCGGCCCTGTTGTCATTCAATCCATCTTCAGACGGAGTCCATGCAGCACTGGTTTGGCTAAAATGCTAAAATCTTTAACAGTCGTTGTGGCAATAGCGGCTATCGCATACTATTGCTTGAAAGGAGGTTATGGCAATGCCAGGGTCAGAACTCCTACCGAACTGAACAAGACCTATGATTATGTTATTGGTAATGCAAGTGTGGAAATTATGGGTGATAAAAACTGTTTTGCAGCGTGCAGTTTTCAGTTGGTGGTGGAACAGCAGGATGCGTTTTGGCTGCTCGTCTTTCCGATGACCCTTCAGTCAGTGTCCTGCTACTGGAAGCAGGGGAGGAAGAAGACTACTATTGGTTCTCGCACATTCCAGCACTGGTAGCTCATCTGCAAATGAATGACTTCGATTGGCAGTATCTGACCGAGCCACAAAGGTACTGTTGTGGGACATTGCAACAGAAGGTGAGTCGGTCGGTTGCTCGCCAGTTAAGCACACGTTTCAGTGCTCTTTCAGCAAGCCCGATGGCCTCGTGGTAAAGGTCTAGGTGGGTGCAGTACGCATAATTACGTCAACTACGTCCGCTGTAGTCCTAAGGACTACGATCACTGGGCGCACAATCTAGGCAACAAAGGCTGGAGTTATCAAGACCTTTTGCCGTATTTCAAGAAAATGGAAAAGTACGAGATTGACTATTTGCAAGGCCGAACCGATTACCACGGCTACGATGGACCCATGAAGGTGAACATTCCTTTTCGCACCCCCCTAGGAGAAGGAATGCGAGAGGCTCTGATTGGTGCTGGTCATAAGTTCGTGGACGACACTAATGGAAAAGAGTTCGAAGCATTCAGCTACGCCCAGTACAACGTGGACAAACACGGAAGACGAATGAGCGCTGCCAAAGTGTACTTGAGACCCGCTATGGAGAGACCTAATTTGCACGTAATTGTCAACGCACATGTGACCAAGGTAAGAAAAACAGAGGAGGCTTTTCTGGTTCGCCCAGGTATTAGACTGATGCACGAAGTAACACCCCAACCTGGTGAGCGAACCGCACTGATGTTACGAGGATCTTTATTCGAGGCAGGCAAACTCAGAAGGCTGCCCTCCATAACACACCATTTATAGACTAATGTAGTCGGTGAAAGCGCACAGGTATCAGGTCTAAGCTGGTCGGCCCAGATGAACCAGCAGCAATAGAAGACTACTGGCAATGCGATTTGTATGTCACCGGATAAGCGATTGTGGGGTGGTAACAGGGAGGCTATACAGTGAAGTCTGCAAGTATCAAAAGCGTCTTTCCTAGTTGGGTGTATTGCCTTTATACCGGGTTTTTTACTCTGCGCAAGGAAATGCAAGGATTTGGTCCTGCACAACGGACCCTAATCTATTGTATGTATTAGGTCCTTATAAACAAAGTGCCGAAAGGTCTCGTGGCCACTGGTGTCGAGTATGTGCATAATGACAAGAAGTACGTCGTGCAAGCAGCGAAGGAAGTCATCGTATCCGGTGGTGCAATCAATTCTCCCCAATTACTACTCCTGTCCGGCATTGGACCTAAGAAACAACTGGAACAATTCTATATTCCTGTGTTGGTGGACAACCCGGCAGTCGGCTCCAACTTAGATGACCATATCTCAGTGTTCCTGCAGTACAGGACCAACGAAACTGGCCTCACGGATGGGCACTTACTGCACACCTGGTTCGGGTATTATAAGTCTTTGGCGCAGTACTACCTGTTCGGAACAGGTAAGCCTAAATCGTGACATTACAGAGCGTGCATTATGCCTTCTTTTAAGGCGCCATGACGAAACCTGGATCTGAGATAATGGGATTTTCAAATACTGGTCTACAGCCTACGAATGTGGCCCAGCTGCCAGATATCCAGTTATACATCTGCAATCCGTACCCCTGGGTGGATCACTTGATGCATCTCACTCCAGAGGTAAGCCATCCACTGACCCCTCTCTGACCGCCGTTTGCACCTAATTTACATGCAGACAACGAGAGCCCGATCAGTCAGCCCGGACGAAATCAGTTTTGTCATAAACGTTATTCTCTTGCATCCAAGTGATAAGGGAGAAATCCGCCTCAAGAGTGCCGACCCCTTCGATCACCCAGTTATCGAGCATGATTACCTAAAGAGTGATGTCGATGTGGACGTGTTAGTCAAAGGATTGCGCATGCTTATGGAAGTTACTAAGCGTCCAGAACTCGAAAAGTTCGATATCCAGTATGGCGAAGCAGCTCCAGTGCCCGGCTGTGAAAAATATGAGCTATTGTCCGAGGATTATCTCAAATGCAACGTGAGGAACCGCGCTTTGACCCTTTACCATCCAGTTGGAACGTGTCGTATGGGAAAGAAAGGAGAGAACAGCGTGGTGGATAGCGAACTCAGGTGATCTGGGACAAATAATTTCCTTTTCGAGAACACCATTACGTTTTAGGGTGCATGGGGTGGATGGCCTTCGCGTTGTCGATGCTTCGGTCTTCCCTGATCAGGTGTCTGGCAACACCCACGTCCCCGTACTTGTGGTGGCCGAGAAGGCAGCTGATCTGATAAAGAAGGGTCAACAGAAGCATTGAAGGCAACGATGAGATGTGGTACATTGAAATGAAACTGATTGGCAGGCGGCACTGCCCTTATCGCTGTTGCAGCACGTATACTAGCCGCAGTTCAAAGTTATACGGTTGTCGCACTGAGACTTCTACTCGCCGCAGACGCCTACATATGTTCTATTTTTCTTTTCAAAGAATTCACAATCAACTCTTAACACTAAGAATAGGTCCACCCGCGTGGAACTAATGTCAAGGGACGAGACAATCCTGGCCCCACGCAAAGAATTCATTGTACCGTAGTACATCGAAGCACTACACCGAATCGTAACAGTTTTGCAGACAAATTCGATTTGTTGCCTTGCCAGTCTTTGATCTAAAAATACTCAAAAATTCCCCTCAAATATGTCACCTTGTTTTTGAAACGCCCACGCGCTGTTTAACCTTCGCTCGCCCAGTTTCGATACTCAACCCATGTGTTGTGTACGCTCGCCTATTGTACGTCAGATTTCATGCCTGGGCAGTAACTTCCGCAGTTATACCACTCAGATAATGTGCTGTAGTGGACGCTCGTAGCATTCACTTCGCCCTCGCAGTGTCAAACTCAAGATAAGTGGCAGGCGGCACGCGCATACTAGGGCATGCTGAAAATGTCCCACACATTGTTGTAAACATCGAGAAAGTGCGGGGTTAGAACGTGTTTCTCTCGTGAGTTTAGGAATATTTAAACGGCGCAAAACAGCCTTAGGCCATATCGGGGTGGTATATAAGTATATGGTGGGGAGGATACGGTTAATACAGCTCGTTTAAGGCGACTTCTCTACTCTTACGTCACTTGTTATTTCTCTCAGCTTGGACTACTAAGATGGCTAATTTTCGGTTGGTATTTGCCCTGGCATGGGCCACGGTGGCCGTTTCTTGTAAGTAATATTGTACTGCTAGGTGGCCTAGGCTGTTTCTTATGATTCTGCCATGAGGGCCTCGAGATATCTTTCCAAAGAGTGAAATGTCCACGCCTAATAGCTGAATATTTTTGCTTCAGATGCGGCCAAACTCATCGATCCAGCCAAATGTCAAAACGGATGCAAACTGGACGAAGATTGCGTCCTGTATTCCGAGTGCAAGCTGTTAGACGTTAAGGACCCGTGCGGTTTTTGCGTGTGCCGCGAGGGATATCGAGCTAAAGGCAACAGATGCCTGGAGATCGAGGGTTACAGTACAAGTACAACCAGCACTACAACTACCACGACTACGGAGTCTACGACTACGAGCACGACTCCCCCTACCACAACTACCGAAGAGACTACAACGGAAGCGACCACCACAACCACCACGACCATTCCCACTACGACAGGCACCACGACACAAGGGCCACCACCTATTCCAGACCCTGTTTACTGCCCGGACTTCGCATGCTCAGTTGGACCGCCAGCAGGCAACGACGACGATCCAATGGTGGTCAGGAGCAGACTTGTCGAATCCAGCGACAACAATCCGAGCTGCAAACGTCAGTTGGTCATTCAACCTCGTCCGTGCAGCCTCCAAGGCGGTGGCGCCTGTTATGGTATCTACTGTCTCAACGTCAGCCCTGGCAACGACTATTGCATTTGTCCCTACTATAAAACTGACCGGCAGTGCGCTGTTGATAAGCCAGGGTCGTGTGATGCGGCCGCAGGTACAAGAGTCTCTCCCTGACTTCTGCCACTGTTAATATACCCCATTCCTTTTTAGGCTCTGTTTCCGCTGGCTTCACTCAACTACAAAATAAGCGTTTGCGAAATCCTTCTAACAAAGACAATGGAAGTGTTTATGGCCGTCACTTCGCTCCTACTCTGAGTGACTGTATCAAATTGTGCCAATGGTCGCAGGGCGCATGCCGTTCTGTTAACTATGGTCCTATTGGTGGTGTGAACGTGTGCGAAATGATGAGCACAGCTGCCACTGATAAGAATTTGTTATCTAAGTGGTTGGAACCAGCTGAAGGTTGGCAATACGCCCAGGTGGCCCAGGCGTTCTTGTGATTTCACCAGCTTTAACCCTGTCCATCTTTTATGCATTGTATCTACGCGTCGAGTGTTTGGCACTATGATTTCTGTGGCAGATGACAATGACAATAGAAACCCGGTTAGCGGGCATACATTGCGTGATATCAAGCGTTTCTGGGTGTAGCCATAAACATTGCCTGATCCGCTAATATTTGGCACCTGACCTCTTTAGATTCACTCATGAGATATAGGTTTCGTAACACGACGTACGCATTTGTTATGCTGGCTCTGCCCTCATCGTGAGTCTGGCCGAGCTAGGTGTCTGCTTTCCAAACCAGACTTTTTAATACTGGCATCCGCAGTCAATTGAACACTAGCACGGCAGTGGTGCGATACTGACAAGGGAACATCGTCAAAAGTTAAGTAGTACTTTGCAAAACCAAAAATCGTAATTTGCTCCTTGGTGCAAAAGAGCTCCGCGCAAAATATTAGGGGCATCTGGCCAACTGGTTAGGAGTAGTCAGTGCTCAAAGGCAAGAGAAATTTTTGAATTCGTCTAGACTTTTTGGGGTTATTCTTCAAAAAACCCGATACCCGCGTGTTGGAAGTTTAAACTCGAAACCTGAAACCCGAAAACTACGTTGGAAAGAACCCTTCGTATTTTTCTCAACGCTCGGGTTCCTCACCGCGCAAAAATTAAAAAATCCGTGGGACTTAAGGCGCTGACCATCGCTGGCCAGTTGGCCAGAGGCCCCTAATATTTTTCAGAAAGCTTTCTTTTGGCCCGGGGAACAAATAGCAAAATTTTGGTTTTTGTTAAGGTTGGTGATATTCCCTTATGAGACATGGGTGCATTGAAGTCTTGCATAATACCATATAGAGAAATATATACGTAGGGAACTATAGCACTAGCTGGCATCTGCTCTACTTTACACTCGCAGTCAGCGTCAGAGCGCTAGTTAGTTTGAGTCGAGCATGAAATTGGTCCAATAGTCAGTTGCAAGTCACTTTTTCTCGCATCGCGTCCTTTCGAGCTGGTCAAAATGGGGAAACCATCACCAGATCAGAAAAAGAAAGATAAAGGCAAAGGGAAGAAGGAGGAAGAAAGTGCAAGGACCGAGACGGCGGGTGTGACCAGCACGGCGACAACTCCTGTGGTTACGATCGGCGGAGAACGTGTTCCGGTTGTGATCATGTACAAAGGCAAGAAAGCATCCAGATCGATGGTCGCTGATTTGTTGGGCCGTGAAAAAGGAAAGGAAGAGCCATCGGAAAGTTCTACGCGCACGGCAGCCACCACCGAAATCGAACAGCTGCCTCAAACCAGGAAACCGGGCGGTTTTAGAGGATTCTCCAAGATCCAAACGATGTTGGGCGCCTTGCTTCTGACGTTGATGATCATTGGTCTAATCATTGCTCTCGCTGGGGCTGGTCTCTACGCAACGCGTGATGACAAGTGATTAGTGGATATCATGGTAGTCGAGCTGCGGTGCGAGAGTACTGAAATATGTCCGGCCCATAAAGATTTCAGCGCGCTAACAATGATGCCATTGCTTGGTGGGTTTTGTTTGGGGAATAAGACATCCGATTGCGGCGAGAATACCCAAATAAAGACTGCGGCACTAGCTGATCGTGAGATATTGACAGGTAGTTGTGAACAGTACCATCCACAAAATGAGATGGAAAAGGCTTTTGGATCTTTGGCCTCGTTCCTACCTGCCCCGCCCGACATCTCATGCAGCAGGCTGCCATCGCCATTGGTGATTGCATATTGCTCGTGGTCTGCTCTGTCCAGCGCTATCGTCACGGAGCAGGTTCGACTTTCTAGTACCATAAAAGAAGACAGATAAGCAGAACTCACGCAACCCTTCAATCAGAGCCGACTACAGTACTATACTTGGTGTAGATTTGATCGTTTTCGGAGAGGAGCAAGGGCCAACGCTATGTAAGCAAAGTGTTTGCGCGGAATCTGCATGCTCTAGGCGGGATACACATCGGGCTGTTTGTACTTCGATGTTATTCCGTATTCGGGGCTTAAAAATCTCACGTCCTGTGAATAGTAACAGTAGGTTCTGCCTAATCGCCCTCTCGTCGAACCGCCAACATTGTTAGGTTCTGTTGCAAACATCATTACATATGGGGATGATATATCTTCGTATGTGACCGTAGGTGCAACAAGACGCTGGGGATCATCATATGACAAAACTTCTACCACATCGTGTTATTGCTTAGGTATTTATTCTCAGCAGAAAATTTATCTATACCACAAAGTTAGCATGCTCTGTAGTTCTGAAGCACACCACGTTGAGACCCAACGCGACCCTTTTCGGAGTTTCAGGTTGAATGGTGTAGGCCGATTCTGTGTGAATTCCAATTCATATCTAGCTTTTACAGCGGTTGCGGTGATGCAGTTGTTCTGGGTGTTATGAATCATGGCACATCCCCAGGGTTCAATGTCCAGTGGCGGAAGCTCACCTGGTACCATTGAATTCTTCGAATGGAAGCCCGAAGTATAGTTCGATACGATGCGTCAAATAAGCGTGCGATGCGGCATTTTGGGGTGACCTGACAATGTAAAAAGATGCCTACACCGTCGCATCGCAAGCTTATTTGACGCATCGCATCGAACTATTCTCGCAGCTTAAGCGAATTGACAGTATTGGCTGTCGAACACATGGGCAGGGTTCACACGGCCCCATGATGCCGTGGGGGCACATATTGAGGTGCTTAAAGCGAAGACACCCTGGATTCCCAAAATCTAAAATTCCATCAGGGGCCCTACGTGAGCCCATGTAAATCGCCCCCGGCACCACATGGGTCTACGTGGCTTCCAAGTGCGTTGACGGTTTACTACGTGAGCTGGTCGAGGAAGCAGGTGGTTCCCACTTGTTGCGACCTGGAAAGCATGTGTCATCCGAGGTCGACTGTACCTCCTGTAAGAACTGACGACTGAGTGGAAAAGTGTAATCGAGTGGTCTTACAGGAGTCCATGCCCACGTGGCCACTGGGTCCCCCTTGGCGACAGTATGAGATGCTTTCCCATGTATGCACCATGTGGGATAACATGATCCCATGTGGGACTTCGCGGGATTTCATGCCCACACGGTATCCACGTGGGCCCATCTTGGTATTTCATGGGACGAGGAATCTGGGACAGATGATAGGGAATGTGGCCGGGCTTCACTTGGCTTTACTTATTAGGTTTGACTACAGGACGGCGATAGGCGATACGAGAGCCGCTCAAGTGGGTAGAGTCGAAAAATATGCCCAGTTCATGCAGCCAAGTCTGGTGCAGAATCGCATTGATTCATACGCGTACCTACAGTAGGTTTTTTGGTTTTGGAGTTTCCTTCACTTCGATATTCCTCTTTGAATAGCTGTGCTGTACTTGGTAGGCAGTAAAGCGGGCAGGGAAGCCACCAAAGCACACGTTCAAGAGCTCACCCAACCCAACTGAGCAAGTGAATAAGGGGAGGGGGACATTAGAAATCACAAAATCACTTGTTGCCGTCGACTCGACTTCGTTCACTTCTGCGGCTTGATATTCTTGACCTTACTCGCTCTTTCGGAAACCCGCTTTACAGGCGATTTCGAATCACCGCTTCGAGTCACTAAAATAACGAGCTTATTTTGCAAAAGGGGCAAAGCGAAAAATCAAAGCTGACTTGCCTGGCTCGTCTCTGGACAGCGACAATTCAAGGCTAGCACCGACCGGCGATCGTGTTCCCGCTGGTATCGCTTTTATGGGCGATATCCTGTCGCTCACTTCTCTCGCCGAGTGCAGTTCGAGTGATGCGGCCAATTTCACAGACCCCTTTTCGGATCTCCTTCGACTCACGGACTTCGGCTTTTCGTCTTTTGCGCCCTGTTTCGTCCTCAGATGCTTTAACTGCACGTACGAACCGGATATCGGGCAGCTGTCGTATCGCAGGTCTGGCGGAGGTGATAGTCCCGAACTTCCCTCGCTCTCGCTCTTTCTGAGTCTAAATCGAAAAACACCACGTAATAGCCCTAGAAACAGTATATTCTCATGAAGTACTCTTCCGCTGGCGTCTTTGCACGGCGATCGCTGAAATCGAATAAAAATGTCGTGGTTACGAGTCAGTCACAAAAAGTATCGACCGGCTTACCGTTTGAATGTCTTAATCGCTTCCTTGCCCGCGCTGGTTTTCCCCGGTGACGGATCTTTGAGCTTGTCATCGGCTTCATTTTCCTTGCTGCAACATCCGCACATGGCGATCGCTAGAAACAGCACGACGACACCGGCCAAGCCTGCTCCGACCAATCCTAGGCCCGGAATCAATACCGAAACTGACCCGTCGAACTCGACCACCGTCCGCACAGGTGCCATCGTAGACACGACCGCTCAGCCGCGCCCCTTGGAGAAGGCTACCGGAGAGAACTCGCGCGCAGTGTAAAGCAGTGTGAAATGGGTCACGCGTGTCGTATCGTTAGTGTCCATCTACTGTACATTGCACTCTGACGACGCACATACGACGACGTGTTGCATTGGATCGATGGGAAACAAAAAGTTTCATCGATGCATGCATTAGGTTTTAAATTTTGGCTTACTGTAGCTCGTAAAATCAGCGGTAAACATGAACATGGCGGTAAACACAACATCTTTCGTGTCACGTCAAAACAGTACATATGGCAGCATCGTATGTCCTCATCTGGCAATAAAGGAAACATGTTTGGTCAAAAATGCATGGTGATCACCTAGTACACTTCCACTTCCATGACGACACGTTTTGCAGCGACCGTCGGTAGGTAGTTAAAAAGTGCAGGTAAAACTTTGCTTGTCTTTATTCGATGGCACCGCTGAATAGGTGCTTTGAAATAGGTTCATTGAGCCTCCGCTTACATACACTTTGATAAGAATAACTACAGTAGCTGCATTCTAATCAATTCGTACATTTATTCCCTTCCAGAAAGCAGAGCTCGGTTTTTGTGCATTGATCAGTCCAAAAATGCTGGGGTTTCGAAAAAGTACTCAAATTTTTGCGCCAAGTTTATTGCGCCGGAAATGCTACAGCAGCACTCGTTTATTTCGCATCCATGTCATGAGCCAACACGATTCTTGCATACTGTCTGTGTCCCTATCACCTATCTATTAGTAATGTTAAAGCTGCCGAAGTCACTCAGTAGGCTTAGATTGCGGGTCCCACTTGAGCATATTGCCAACCATCGGCCTTTTCCAACCACGAGGCCAATAAGTTCTTTTCGGTGGCGGCGATACTTAGCATTTCGCACACATTGGCACCACTGATTTTACCAAAGTTGACTGATCGACAAGATCCTTCGGACCATTGACATAATTTGATGCAATCGGTGAGAGTGGCAGCAAAGTGGCGACCGTAAATGCTGCCGTTATCCTTGTCGGAGGGATTGCGTAAACGACGGTTTTGCAACTGGGCATTGCCAGTTGGAAGTTGACCTTAAATGGAAGAGCCATGGTCAGGCCGATGTGCACGCCTATCCTGCTGCCCCATGAGGCTTTTCTGGGCCGCTATTTGCAAACCACACCACCTAGCCACACCATTTAACCAATGTAAGAGCAGTGTGTCACGCACCTGTAGCCGAAGAGCACTTTCCAGGTTTGTCCACAGCACACTGACGGTCGACTCGGTAATAGGGGCAGACGCAGTAGTCATTGCCGGCCGACTCTGTCAGACAGTAAGCTCCGTAGCACGAGCCACCACCTTTCATATTGCACTTGCGAGGAGGGATGACCACTTGTCGCTTGCAGCTAGGATTATTAGCTGCGATGAGTGCGCTGCGGACTTGCATAGGATCATCCTCCTTATTCTCCACTGGCGCAATAGCACTGCAGTCGTAATCTGAGCAAGTGACTGGCACTGGAGCGGGGGGAGTCGGGGGCTGTGTGGTGGTCCCCGTCGTGGTCGTAACTGTTGTAGTCCTGGTAGTGGCTTCGGTCGTCGAGGTCGTAGTTGACTCCTCGGCGATCGTTGTAGTCGTGGTAGTGGACGGGATCGTAGTTGTGGTCGTGCTCGTGCTCGTGGTAGTGGTCGAGTATCCCTTGACCGGATTACATTTATTACCTTGAGCCTTGAATCCTTGTTCGCAAATGCAGAACCCGCAGGTACCACCATCATTCAAGAGCACACATCTGGAATTTTTCGGACACTGGTCATCAATTTGGCACCCATTAGGGCACTTGGTCGGATCGAACAAAGGTTTAGTCGCATCTAAAAAACATCCCAATCCGCACTGATCTCTTATTCTCCGCCCACCTCGCGCACTTACACGTCCAGCAGATCAGAGCAGACAAGAATGCGACAACGATCAAACATTGAGCCATTTCGTCTGTTCTTTACTCTCCACGCTCAAAAAGGAAAAGACGGACTCCTTGCACGGCATTGAGACTAGCAAGTACTCTTTCTTTATACACATGCCTTTCGCCCGCGGCGTGTCACGAGACAAACAGGTACGTTCAACTTGGACCTTGAGCGTGCCTTCCATCTTCCCACACTGTCACGTCCCAGTTGAGCAATACAGCCCGACTGGCTGTGGCCCTATGACAAAACGACGAAAATAGACATCACTTCAACTTGCCGCTCCCACGCCACTCACTCATCCAAATGCCTAGTCTGTCACCGCCTTTCTAACAAAGCGACCAAGTTTTGTTTTACAAATTTGCTGTTTACTGCGCCCAACTTCGATGCATCCTGCTCCTCCAGGCGCAGAAACAAGGCTGGTCACGGAAATAGTACAGGCAGACGATGTTATGCCGCCATTACCAAATACCGTCTGCCAGCGTGAGAGCCACTTCACCAAACTTCGCAAACCTTTTTCACATAGCAGCAAAGTATGCACAGTACACACGAACAGTAAAGTGCCATTGAAAAAACGAGACAATGCTCACCAGGCTGCACTCAGCAAAGCATATAACATACCAAAATAAGAACAGCATTACTCTCAGAGTACATTCACCCCTGATTGCTCTTGCAATTTAGAATGTCATAGCGACACATTGTTCACTAGCATGGACACGTACCATAAGCCCGATAAGCTCCTATGATGTCAATGCTGAATAAGTATGCGCCACCTCATATATTCTACTACATTCAAAGCATACATCACCTGAGAGCTAAAGCGCAATGTAACCAAAAGTAGAAACATTAAAAAAACATTAGGTGCTACCAAAGTTCCATCTGTACAGTACAGCGTTCTACTGTATACTAACGCGCGCACTACCTTTTCACATTCTATTAGCAACTGCCAGTCATACCCTAAAAAATACGAAGAAAACTCAATGACAGTTACTAAACGCCACTAACACCACAGCGATAAGATCTGTTCCAATTTTGGTTATAGACACATTTTATGAAAAATAATCAATATTCCAAAGCCAGTGAAAACCAAGAGATTCGAAACTCACTCTTCCTTTCCCCGTTTAATACCTCAAAACCTCGCCAGCCAAAAGCCAGTGAAAACTGGCCAGCATAACCGAGGCTCCTATATACCGCAAACGTGGCATAACAACCGCGGCCGATCCAGTCCTTGCCTCGGGCGCATTCTGATCCAAAGTCGTAGCATTGTACACGAATGGATCGCTATTGCCAGCATCGTTCACTGCTCGTATGTCGAACGTGTACAACGTATTCCAATGCAAATGATCAACCGTATACAAGTTGGAATCAGCTAAAAGAAACATTGTTTCCATCTTTTTTTTGACCCAGCCACAAAAACATACTTACTTTTGTTAAAAACTTTAGCTCGCGATTCGCTCAATGTCGTCTTTCTCTCCACTTCATCAACATCCTTGATATCGTTGAAGTTCACGTACCGTATTTCGAATTGAATTACAGGTGGATTATCCGGAGTCACCATGGAGACTACTTCCTTGATCTCGAACTGAATGTAATTCCTTCCCGCACCTTTGAATGCCACTTGTGGTAACTCAGGCGGCACTAAGATTAGGAAGAAGTACTTTAAAATCAAATTTGAGGCCCGAGTAACCACAGAACGCTTACGAGCTTTCTGCAAGGTGAATGACATTTCCTTCTGAAATAAACTGTCTTCAGTCTTAACTCGACAATGATAGTTTTTGACATCGAAATCCGCATCGTTCAAATCGCTGATCTAAAATTTCGAAAAAATTCCTACTCCCAGCACAACTACCTTAGACTTCACCTAGGTCACTCACTGTCAACGTAGCAGATTGTTGTTCAATATTCTGCTCAATATTAAATCTTCCCTCGTTGGTTAATGGGATTTCATCGGCGAAAAATTCGAATGCAGTCACGCGCGGATTTGAGTCGATTACTCGGCACGGCAAGTTCACCTTACGCTCCAATATACCGTATCTTTTCATATTATCTTGCTCGAATACTGGCGGAACTAAAAAGCAAAAAAACCCAAATTCAATATGCACTTTAAATGCATCTTACCAATCCGACTTCAGGCCAACCAATAGCGAAGTGAATAACGTCTGGCTTCCACACCCTCACAGTCAGGGCGCTCTCCAGACGAGACCTCGACTCGTGACCAGGTAAGTCATTTAGTGTAGTGTGCTTTGCCCTCACATTTGGTGATACTATGGTAAAAAAGAACAGGAACTTACATTGTAGATTAATCTTGACATGTTTCTCCGATCTGAACACAGTATCATGTTCTGAATGCGTTTCGACAGCTATGCAACGAATCACCGTATCCCGCTCGGCCATAGTCAACGGCTTGATTACAACTTTAGGCCCGATCACGTCGTACCGCTCTGGCAAATTGCTGTTGTTCTTAAACAGAATAATTGTATCGACATGAGCGTTCGCAATGGCTGGCCTTGAGGCGCAATCAATTTCCAACGGTTCCCCCAGTCGACCTGTCTCTTCTTCATTGATGTTTTTGAAACCAGGTTTCCCTTAACAAGTAATATAAGGCCAACAAAGTTCAATGCTAAGCAAATCAGGGCATTACCATAAATTATTACGCGAACCGTGCTCGACACGACGGCGCCTTCATACTTGGCTTCGCACTTGTACAACTTTCCCTTCGCATCGAGCGAGGCATCTCTCGCATTCAACATCAAGAGAAGCATTTTTCTCGTTCTTCCCGATAATGTTTTTGTATAAGCTCTGAAGACACAAAATCTGCTTACATGCTGCACATTCGACTGGCCATCTGCTCAAGTCACTCCGACCAGTCTTTCCCCATAAGTCTGACCTTTGAAAAACCCAAAGCCAGCATCCGAAACATTCGCCAAAGTCAAGGGGGGGGGGGGGGTCAGCTGCAAATCTCCTAGTCTGGTCGTGGTTTCCAAAAAGAAGGGAAGGTGAGTCAAAATTCTCTGAAAATTTTTGTGTTTCGTGGCTTTTAGAAAACGGGGTTGAAATTTATCGATACTTCCATCGATTATGAGATTTATCGATTATTAAATTTTACGAAAGGTCTCGAGCGGGCGGCGTATTGATCCTCCATCCCGTGTCGGATACTGCCCGCAACACAGCATTGTCACCAATCAAAGACCAGTTTAACTTACGGTTCCAGAGGGCTAGTAGAAATTGTCGTCTCGTAGTCGTCGATCCATCTCAATTCGTCGGCCTTCGTATGATGATCGTTTTCTTTGGCTTCGAACGTGCATGTGAACGAGAATGTATCACCAACACTAAGTATCTTTGGCCGTCCTTTTAAATTCGGTTCGATGATAACCCGCGGATATTCGGCAACCTCTGCCGCCACTTCTTCGGCAAGTGGGCCTAAAACAACAACAGTCTTGCTACAAACAAGATCAGCCAAGTTGCCAAGGGGACTAAAACCTATGCAAATTCAAACTATCGGTAAACGACGTTATCCCTTTGCTCCTTTATTGTCTCTCCAACACGACTCACTCACGAGGAGAGATACATTCACAGGTTCCTCTTGACAACTTCTCCGACTGACAATGAGCTCAAGCCTATATCCGCGTACTTTCGACTTTGCTTCTGCACGTTTTTATCGTTGAAACTTACAGTACACTTTGCCTAGAATGTGACGGTGCAGACAAATCTGCAGTATCCTCTGCAAGGCAGGCACACACTTCCACCAAGCCACATTTCGATTTTCTCATGCCAACATACTGTAGCACCCCATTCCCCAATATTAGCTTGACTCCTCGCAACACGCCTCGCTCTTTCGTTTTACTGCCTGACACTACACCTTGTTATGACCAATCTCCAAACCATTCAACACTTCACTAAGGTTTATTCGAGCGGAACTTTTTAACGACTAGTCAGCCGATGTTCGTTGAGTATTTATGACGAATATGATTCAATTGCCACTTGCCTCGTAATTGCCTTTACTAACGAGTGTGAGCGCAACCCGTATTCGTGTTTATGACCATTTATGGTCCCTCCCCTCTCAACATTCCACTAACATTTATGGAGTCGCTAGAGCGACGGTCCTTGTGAGTCAAACCCTCTTTCACAGTAATGCCTAGCCAGGCAATCAATAAATGCCCGTGACTCTCGCCGCTCAAAAAAGGCAGCAACACATGCCCATCACCGTGACTCAAGTTCGTCTCCAGAGCAACGGTCCCAGAGGATAGCTTCCTGACTCAGGAACACGCCTTGTTTACGTTCCTGTCTCCTCCTCTCAACTATGCCCGTCCAAAAGCCGATACATGCTTAACGAAGGTAACCTCGACGAAACAAACATTGACACAATCACTTATCGAATGTCTTCTCGAATGTCAACTCAAACACAGCTTTGTTCAATGGCGAAAAAGCGAATAGACCTATCTCCTATACTCTCCATCTGACGCCTACTCCAAAGTTACTGCTCGAGACTTCCTCTCTGTTTCATCTTCGCTCGCTCTCCACTTCAACCTGCTTGCCCTGCCTACCAGTATCGAAATACCAAAACTAGCCCAGCACAATGCATAAAATCCGTGTCGTCTCTCCATTACCACACAACGTTTACACTAATTGACAACCACGAGCACCCTGTGTCAACTTCAATAATCCTACATCTCAACCTGATGGACCAGCTGCCAAACATATTATCCTATCTCGCACCTTGATCAATTTGAGTACACAGGCCCGAAACTAGGCTAGCCATGTTTATTATATCTATCTGCGCATTATTAGCCTGGATCGTTAGCTCAGTTAGACATTCGATGCTTTCCTATATTTTGCGCTAATACGTCCTTCTCCAACCATCAACTCAATTAGCGTCGAGGACCCGCAGGCTCCCATTCGAGGCGGCCATGCGCGAACCCATACTAATCCATATATGACCTCCAGCCGACCGTCGGTCATCTAGCACTCTTCAACAGATGCACATACAAAGAGTGGACCGTTTTCAAACCGGATACATCCTCGGCTCGTTTCCTAGACTTACAATCGATGCCCAAGCACAATGACCGTTCTCTCGCGCAGAATGAACAAATCGAAACGAACAAACATCACCGACCAAACCATGGCCAACAAGACACGCGGTCATCGATAGAAAGGTGTTCTTACGCTCCACCCTCCCTTGTTACGCCTGTTCGAAATGCTCATCACGCTTGTGTACTCGAATAACACGTCCAATGCCCGGCTGTCCCATTTCATCAATGACAAACCAACAATGAAAACAGCCGATCCGAGGATACTATGCCACACAATAGACCCCTTTCGCACATGCCCCATTTTCTCAACCTCCATCTTCCATCAGTTTAGATCTCAAAAACCAATTCCTTATCTGTCAGAAAATTGAAACAACTCGTGCTCGCACGATCTGGAACAGGCCATTTTTCCATCAATCACACTTCACACTTCACAATCTACAAACAACTCGTATCAGCTTTTGCTGTTCTGCCTTGTACTTTCTTTCGCTCTACACTCATTTCGGTCTGCTCTTATCAGGCGGCCCAAGTCTGACTTCTAAACAGGAAACCCTGTCACACGACCGTGAGAACACAATTTTGTTTAGTAAATGAGCCTTGACAAGAGCATTTTACATCTCATTCTGCGATCGGAATGCATCCAGGCCCTCAACAACTTGGTCCTTCCTAAGAACTTAGTCATAGGCGCCAGTCCAATCAACATTCCTGTGACAACAAGACCCTTTGTTGGAATAAGCTATGTTGTACATAAATTAGTATTCGGTTCGCTTTGCTCTGGAATCAGTTGACGTTAGCTTCGTCCTTATCTCCACTCGCCTACGCCCATTCCCCGAGGACAGCCAGGCAATCAAACGAAAAGAGCATTCACGGCGATGCGGCTCCTATTCTCCACGTTCAAAACTGTAATCTATTATCCGTCCAAGCCACGATGGAGCCCAGCTGGCACTTACGGCCTTTCCATGCTACACTGGATGAAATGGAAAGAGTATTTCAAAAAGAGGGCTGGCCTGACTGAAAGATGAATGTTTTCCCCTTGCATTCCGCCCGGCGACCTCCTTTTTTCTCCTCTTCCAACATGTATTGCCCATAGAGAAATATCGGGCTTTACAGTCCAGCTAACAAGCCGTCCACATAAAAACTGAAGCCTCACAGCCATTACGAGTTAGAAGGGCCAAACCAACAACACCCAACCCGCATTCCTTATCGATTTCCAAGGCGCCAAGCGGTCCCCTCGTTAAAATTGGAAACGGCGACGAGCCTAAGCTTCATTGCCAGCTTTCATATCCGTGCTCACAACTTCCCATTAACTCTCCAAACCCACGGTTGGCTGCACATAATGACAAGAGCTCGGTTCGTCCTGTCACGAGAAGAAGCACATTTCAGTTATATTTTCCCCCGCAAACAACAAATGGCAACACGCTTGCCCTAAATGGTATTCGGTAGGCAACAAGAGTGTGTCGGCAAAATCAAACGGCTGCACCAGGGCCATAGAAAACGCATCCGGACAATTACTAAACTGGACCACATTCGCTTGATTCGCTTTGGGAATACAAGCAATGGTCAGTTGTTGAAAAAACCCTTATCGATCGCCGAGAGAGGATTAGACGCCAGTTAGCCGACTACTTCAGTATCAAGTTGCGTAAGAAGCCACTCGACCGGATACCTAATCGTTCCAAGTCGACTTTGCGAACTTCCGTTGGTAAGAAATAAGGACGCAATTACTTCTTCGCCCTCCTACAACCGTCCTGTCGCTCCCATGGCTAGCGAAAATGACAAAGGCCCGCCCAGCCCAGACCGGACATGAGTTGACGAAATGATTTGAGTAAGACCCTAGCTGATAATTTTGTCATTTATTGAATAATGGCCAAGAACTTTCGCTCTAGCTTAAAACTGCGTTAGCTGCACGCACGATTACTCGCTGACGTCCGATCTTGTCGACACTACCATGTGCTTGTATTTCGGACGTGTCGCATGCATTAGAGGAGGGAGGGAGTTGCAATGAAGCGTTCTGCTGCGCCAATAGTGGCAACGACCGGAGAAGAGAAAGGCTCTCAGACGTTCAAACACAAACCTGAGAGAGGTCCACGAAAAAAGTCAACACGTTTGGCGTTAGCCCAACCAACAATGAGACGGTTTTCGATGCCATTAAAAGCTGCCACCCTTCCCTTTTCGACCATGCATTTACTTCTAGACTTTCTCCTCGATCCGTACACGAAAAAAGACTATGTCATCGTACATTCATACCACGTTGTTGTTCAGAGACACACGGGCCCCGGTGCGGAGCGGAGGAAATTTGAAACTGCGAATAGAAAAAGGGAGCAATTCTCTGCGTGCGCGCCGGAAACTACGGACTAGTTTCCACGCTCTCACCAATAGGTTATCAAGTAAATCGGTGGAGATAGATGGAATCTACTCTTGTCGTTCGTGTCCTTCCATACCGCCCGCATTTCAAAGCACAAACGACAATAGACAACAACCGTACCAACATGCAACATTCTCCCTCCCATCCCATTCGTCACTCAGGCCCGTCCAATCTATTTTCCAAAATAAGGCATATCAAAAACGGCAGGCCGCCCAAACTGAGCAGCGAATTATGGAACAAATGAGTTTCCTTAATTATGTACCTGCTAATTTTCTCGTGCATAAACTGGGCTGCCCTTCCGATTTTCTCAGTCATTAAAAGCTCTACAAACAAAGGCTCAAAAACAAAAGCGGTTTTGGCCTTGGGTTGAGAAGGAATCGATAGGAAATTGGAGAATACGTAAGCCGGCCGATTGAGTGTTCTCGTATTTTGTTACCAGTCGCTGTTTTTTATTCATGCTCGCGCTTATTTTGCCTGAAATCCATGCCCCCTTGCCCTCTAAAGGTGAATGACGTGTCGGTTGGAAGACGATGACAAAGCAAGCACGACCTCCGACGCCCCACACACACTGTCCACCCTCTATTCTATGCATGGAAAACGAGAAAGCAAAACGAGCCTTTAAACAACGTCGCCGAGTACGAAGACGAGCGAACGCCGTTTCCAGCGAGTAATTAGACGTCGGGGCCAACATAATGCCGAGAGAAGGCAAAAAATATTGATCAAAGCTCATATATGGAAAAGCAATGGGTGGCAGTCAGAGGCACGGCCCACGACAACGAGGAAATCTTTAGCCGAAAACGCTCCACACCAAGCAAAAGCGGTAAGCTAACGCATTGCGGAACGAAATGGAAGCCAGTCAATGCAGGTTTAGCTCGGCTCAGTTTCCTTAGCCGTCTCGAAACCGGCAAATGCGAAAGGTCGCCGTGAGAAAGCGGACAAAGATAAGCATTCTCACCGAGTAGATGATTGATTAGAGTCGAAGGAGCCAAACAAGAGTCCGAAAGAAATCCGCTAATGAGACACAACTTCTTGCCAGTACAAACAGGTAAACATCCCTAGCTACAGACCTGTCAGCTCATCACCTCTACAACACGTGCTCCAATACTCACTGTCAGGTCATAAACATAACACTGCTCCTTACCTTGAATTCTCAAGAGAAAGACGATGACCAATGGCAGTAGGGACGATAAGGCAGCCATCGAATTCATTTTGCTTCTTGCACAGGAATTTCGACGATTGAGTCAATCAATTGAATACGGTTATTTTGTTTGACGCACCCTACCTCAGGATGAGGTCTCAATCACCGAAATTCAAGTCGAAAAGTCGAGAGAATAGCGTAAAAGTAATCGACCGATGGGACTCACACTGGGTGGCCACTTCAGAACTAAATTGTGTTGTTCAAGGTCGTTTCCACTTTACTCAGCCAAGAAAAAATTATGCCACCACCTTGTTCGATCGTCGAATGCCAACCGTGAGGTCTATTCATGCTCCGCCGTCTAAACACGACCGTTGGTTGGATACTGGCAACGCACTCGCGGGCTCGGCCTTCCCGCGGGAAGCAGCGTATAAAACATACCTGAACATCACAAAAGCAATAAAGGCGGGAATCCAAATTTGTTTGTTTGGCGCATAAAATGATAGAAATCGTCAAAGTACAAGTAGTGTGTTGTGCATTTAGGAAAATTGTTTCGTGGATTACGGCGCTTTAGCATTTGGACTCCTGAAGTAGGTAGTTTTTGTTATGTTTTGTCCGATCAGAGTCTTTTAAGGTTCTCCAATGCCGATTGTCGGGTGGGTGGGAACTATTTAAATAGTTCGTAGGATGTCTGGCCATGTCTGGATGACGTCTTTTGCCTTTATCCCCATCATAAGTCCTACTTTTCTCGTCCATCCGGTTGGTACTTACCACAGAAAAACAGCAACGCGCACTTCTGAGCATGCAGAGTAAAAGACAGCCTTGGTTTTGCACTCTGATTGATCTACTGTCAAAGACTACTCGTTTCGTCACCACAAAACAAAGTCGGGTTTAGTCTAGTTAGGATTCGGTGACAAGAGTCATTAGGGACGCAGGGCCTCATAGAAATCATTGACCGTGCGAATTTAATGCACCACGGCTCAAAGAATTCGGTTAGTTCCGTACTAGATTTCAACTTTTATGGCATTCCGTAAGACCGGACTTTGTTGACGTGTTGAGCGCATTAGGTCAGTGGGTATTTTATAATGCGTTAGTTTTTCTTGAAACTATTTCAAAGAAGACTGTTTCTGGGAGGCACTTCACAGTCGGCACTTCTCGAGTGGACGTAATGGTGGCTGTGCGCAGGGTCAGTTTGATTTTATTGCTGTGCCTTTTGGCCATAGTTGCGCTGACTTCAGGTAAGCATCGTGTGGGGCTTGTGGCATGCGACTCGCCTTGCCACAGTATCATGGATAGCACAGCCAGGGTAGAATAGTTTTCCACAAAACTGTAGAGCCCACAATGACTTTACTGTAGGCCTGTAAAATCATTGGGTCTTCTTAAAGAGAACCAGGGCTGACCAGAGGATGACTCCAGTCACAGGAGCCATTCGACTACGGACACTCTGCCTTGGGTCTCAAGCAGAGGGGATCGGTCCATACATTCGTGGTATGTCTGGATCTGTATTACTATAGGGAGTAGAGGTCAGCTTTTGCACCACGCCAGAGGCCCATGGCAACCAAGCCAACCAAAGTTTTCCGACGTAGTCCATAAGTTGATGAAACATCACACTGATAGGCTGACGCTGCAGGCTACCGATTCCATGCAAAGGATCGATCACCAGACGAGCTTACACAGCCTCCACCACTCAATCTTTTTTTATCAGGCTTTTCCACAGGCATTTTCTATCTCACTATCATTTTATTCCTGTTAGTTACCCAGCCAATTCTATTTTTCCTCAGGACAACAAGGAAATCAAAGGGGTCGTAATAATGTTCAACGTCGCCGCCCTCAAGGAGCCCGTAATGGACGACAGCAACCAAATCCTAATGTTGGAAAACGTCCGTTGCGACCGCAGACTAATTTCCAACGACCACAGCAAGGACCCAATCGTGCGGGCCAAGCACAGAGACCAGTGAATGCTCGCCCGAAACCACAAAACCATTTGCAACAACGACCAGTGCAAAATAGAGCTCGACGTCCCATAAACGTCCGCTCACAACCACAAAATCGTCTGCAACGGCCAGCAAACGTGCCGAACCGTCAAAGAGGCAACTTTGGTAAGACAGTCGCAAGTGTCGGGTTGCCATGGGACCCGAGGCGCAAGTGCTTTTCGGGTAGCCAAATACATGTGTAGGTCCTTTTCCTCCCCATACTCCGCCCACCAGAAAAGAGCGAAGTTCAGTTTCCCTAACAGCCAGCCAGCAGTGGGGCCTCTTGGACACACGGAATCTCCCCCTCTCCACTTAGACTACTCCACATGAGAGCGCCCTGCAATTGACACTAGTTTCCTCAGACAATGACTGGAGGTCTTTGAACCCTGACAGTGGTCGACAGTTAACATTGTCCGTTTGGCTTCCGTCTTTCCGCTCGGAGCACCTCAGCCCCCATCTCACCTGGCTCGCCCACAGACTGCCGCGCAGGGCCAGCGAGCGTTTATGGTTTTCCGAACCAGGGACTGAACTGGGATCCAGCGCGTCTCTTCCAAGCATAACTTGCAGTGGGTGGGTGGTATACGGCTGCAGTATATGAACATCACTTTCCAGGTAACCAGCAAAGGCAGGTCAATAATAATCGTCGTTGGAATGGACGCCGTGGCTTTGGAGGCTGAACAAGCAAATAAAACCACAGCAGTTCCGCATAGCTTCAAAATGTACAGCCAGGAAGTTGGTGGTGGCGTTTTTTGGACCGTGATTCATGTTTGGATGAATCGTGCACTTTGCTTTTCGGGCAATATTCTATGCTTAGGTCAGTAATCGCCAATATTCTGTAACACAACTTTAGGGTCCATTCCATGTACAGCACTGTCTATGTCTCCAGAAAAAGGCAATTTTTCTACGCATGATGCAATTCATAACTCGCTATGCGCAAACAGACACACTATATACAATATCACGCAAACGATGGCCCCGAAATGGGGCTACTTGCATTTTCTCTTTCGATGATTGTAATGGCATTGTAATAGGCAGCAATGTCGACAACGTGCCCATCATCCACGGCCTGAATAAGGTTGGACAAAGTATGACGCAATGCACTAAAGTCAGGTCTCTCGTCTGGATTCCGATGCCAGCAGGTTTTCATAAAATCATAACTGAAATGAAAACAGTTTTATGCCACTTTTAGTGCGGAGACCTTGACATTAAAAATGATTGGACTGGTTTTGAACAGTGGGCGTGGACAGTTGTACTAAAGACGATATCATTATTTAAAAGGGCGATTTGGGTTGCAGTTTCGAAGAATGTCGTAACTTTTAGACTTCGCCTGAATGCAGTTCTAAATTCCCCTTCTTTCATTCTCTGATACTGGAGTTGATAGTCGCCTATTTGGTTTTATAGTCAGCCCGACACGCTATGGACACCCGTATTCCAGTCTCGCAGTCATTCTGAGACATATCCACAAATAAAGACACATACGTACAAAAACTTGAGCCTTGAACGAGATTTGAACCCGGGTCTCTGGGATCAGCAGTCTAGTGTGCAACTATGAATGCATACCAAGACTCTCAGGACCGCATGTCCATACAAGCAAGTGTGAGCGGACATGGTCGCCTAACGTATCCCTTAATTTTCCGGTCAGTCTATTTCTACCCACTTACATGATATCGGGGCACGATTTCGGTTTGGTTAAGCGCCCACCACTCTCCAAAAACTGCCGCAATTCTATGAGCATAATATCCTTATAAGGCTGCTTGCCTCGTGTAAGCAACTCCCAAATGACAACCCCGTAGGACCACTGAAAATGTACTGTATGACTTTCGCAAATTGTAGACCACCCCCATGAACTCCTTACCACATCACTTTTGTTAGTCCACTCTAACTTGAGTATGGTTTCTGGTGCCATCCACCTGACTGGTAGCTCGAATGTTCGCGTAGCGTGATACGAGTCCGTCTCGCTGATGTCACGACACAGGCCAAAGTCGGAGATTTTGACAGTGAGAGAAGAATCCAGCCTATATGACACAGTACAGTACTGGTAGCGGACTAATTTGATATTGCCTTGTTACTTACATGCAATTACGTGCAGCTAAATCTCGATGGACTAATTTCAGCTTATGCAGGTAGTTCATTCCGTCCGCGATTTGGATACAAAAATCCAAAATACGACGAATTGTCAGCTCCTGAGAGACATGATAGCAAAATACTGTAGGTGATAAGGTGACGGGAATTATGCATGTAATTTAGTCCTGTGAGTTGTGCGCTATTGCTGCTCGTGTTGATGATATCTGTGTGATCATGTTTATTCTGGGCAGCTCTTGCGCTGACATGAGTGATGTAGTAGGTGTGTTTGGCCCGTGAATAAAATAATAGTGCTGTTGTGGAGTGTTTTTAGGCCCCCCGCTCCGCGCGGTACCTTCTCCCCTGTAGGGCTATCCAGCCTATCACAATATCATAGTCATTTTGATTATGAAGTATCACAGCATTAAACCAGGGGCTGTACACTCTGACCAGGGGCCTTCCGTACTGATTGTGATTGAGGACACCAAACACTACTTGCCTCTGCGCTTCATCAACACTAAACACACAGTTATGTTCTGTAGAGGCTCGTCTGGCAATCGGTTCTCTGCACAGAGCCAGCAGCTGGATGTATGGACAGAGTTGCAAGATTCGATGGCTGCTGTGGGTTTCTGGCTTTGGGACAAAAGCTCCACCATCCTCCCTCGACTTACATTCTTCGAATCAGAGACGAAAGTGAGCAAGTTGTCCTTTTGCATAAATGGCAGTACGATCATAGGCAACTGATTCAAAAAGCAAATTCCTGTCAGGTGCAGGACGTTCTGATGACGAAGATTCTCCATGCGACGGCCTTCCAAAATGAACTGGCGGACATTGGTAGCTCCATCTGAAGGAAATAAGTTAGCTGGAAAAACATAAAGGACAAGACAAGCTTGCCATGTAAACGCTTGACCGCCACTTCTGATACTTGGCCGTCCTTTTTCACAATTGCTCGTTGAACGATGCCGAAATGACCTGCGAGCGAGAGATTATTGTGCCCTCATTTACGTTGTGATTGTGAGTTCAGACCCTCTACAGACATCAGTGAGACCCCGCAAAGACGATTCCCAATCATCTCGACCTAGGCTTGTGAGATGGTTACGGCTAAATTTACAGTTAAAATATTTTTCCTAGCACATCAGGTCAGTTTACCTTCTCCAATAATCTCTTTGAACTCGAGGTGCTCCACACTGATAATGTACTTTTGGTCCACCATATTCTTCAAGTCGGCGTACAGAGCAGCATCGACCATTCCGATGTACTCGTCCTTATTTTTACATATGGGGCTTGTACCTGAAGGAGGAACTGCTGGTCCTAACCTGGTCCTTGCCCATCAATACTGTGCTGAACTTACTGACGGCGTCGCTACTCGAAGTGCTCAAATGTCTCGTATCCAAGGCCAGTCTTAATTTGTCTGCTTCCTTTTTTCGACGCCAGAAGAACACAATCAATGATATCATAAGGGCGAAGATAAGGAGGATACCGACTCCTATGCCGACCCCCATCTTTATGGCACGCTTGTCAGCCCTCTCCTTTTCGCTTTCTTTCGTCTCGACCTCCTCAGTCGACTCGGCTTCAGTCGGAGCGCAGTCAGGATTCAATGCTCGTGCCACAGCCGGTTTTAGGGCAATGCGATCAGCATCGATTAATCCCCAATTGGCTTTCTGATCAGAGGCGTTCGGGTAAAGCCAAAGGGGATCGAATGCGTATTGGTAAAAGTATCGAATACCAGTTTTGTGATGAGCGCCACAAATGAGGTGGGCTATTAAATCTGCTTGGTCAGTAGCATTACCAACTATCACATCAGGATTGCCTTTCTTATTCGAGCCACTCGTATAGGGAGAAGTTCCCTTGCCTGCCGATGGCCACCCAGCACCGGCTATGTACACTCGTTTCACTGTATCATCGATGCTCTGCGAGATACGTTTAATGTAATTGAATGTGTCGACCACTCGAGTAAAGCCTAGGACGTGGGACCGGTCAGCTTCCACATTTACTGTTGCGATATAAGCGTCCAAATAAGGTGTCCATGGCTGATCGAATAGAAGATTGTACACGTCGGCTGTCGTAGTCACATTAATGCGAGGGCTTGTCGAATTAGTGACCAGGTTCTTGACAAGCTTTAGAGCATCGATTACAAAATCAGGTTCCTTCAAGTACCTCTGTAAGTCGTTGTAGCCGACACTTATAGCCGAGATATGGGATATGTTGGATCCATCTGCAACAAAGTTGGCATAGAATTTTGGTGGATTGCCATGTACTGATGGCCCATCGTTCCACCTCGGGGAGTGTTTTGCAGGCCTGAGCAGGTGCTCATTTCGGTAGGATTAAGAAATACTGTAGAAACAGAGCAAAAAACAGGAGCCCGAGCGGGAGCCGAGCTCGCCCCCTGAGGAGTACTGGTCCAGTGCACCACCATAATTGCCGCGTTTTAGACAAATTTTCAGATGGAGGCGTTAGGTGGTATTCTCAAGAATAGGTGGCACGCGCACAATATGTTCAGGTAGATAAAGCGACTAAGAATAAGGCTCATACAATGCATACTCGTCCTTTCCACAAATGGAACCACTCATCCGCACACACCTTACCAGTGAAAACTCCTTCCAATTCTTCATACTGTCGTCGAAATTCCGTCTTATTACGTAATGATAATCCGAGGATTAACTTTTTTGCTAAAGCGGACGTTGCTCCGACAATGATCTGTCCAAATTGGCAATACATTTCGGGCACATATATCTGATGAGCGATTCGAGAAATATTTCTCAGATCCTCCATCACGTCAGTCTCTGACACGCTCAAACAGTCGGTCGATCGACGGAAGGGCACGTAAGTCACGCCCCATAATGGCTCCTTGAACCAAACCATACTCTCATTTAGTTTCACATTGCTGGCTGATACGAAATCAAAAGAATAATGGTCATACAAGGATGAATAATACGAATTGAAGGGGGCAGGGGCCCACGGTGGGACGATGCTGGACTGAGTGTGGATACCCGTAATCAGTAATTGCCATAAGTAAACACAGCACAGTTGCCATCGATAAAAATAACTCATATTTCCAGTATTTATACTCCACAATTTTACCAAACACTAAATCAGTAAAACCTCTTTCAAACAATAATTATCAAAGGTGAGAGCGCACATTGCGCCGTGATGATTCTGGCAACGCCCGTAAGATTGTAGTATTAGATTGTACGGAACACATTCTATTTCGAGCAGCGCGCCTTTCCGTCCTCAAGTGCCAGACAGGAGAGAAGAAACGAGTCTTTCTAGACGGCACCTAAATGGGTAGAATGGTGTGCATTGAACAAGTTCGACAATTTCGCCTCTGGCCATATTCTGATATGAAAAAGCAGTTCGATGAAAAAAAGTGAGCGACAAACAAAGCGAGCAAATGTAGGCGATGTAATCTTTACAAGTTTACAGATTATGGCAGGTTTAGAGTAGTTTTATCTGGTATTGATACCAACAAGACACATTTCTGGCAAGTCTAACTGGGTTGTGTCACGACGATCTCGAGTAGCCGACTAATAGACGTCCAGCACTGGTACTGGTACACCCATACTGGTCACTTCATTATTCCTTAGTGTTTAGGCATACTCTGAGTACGATGAAGGTAACTCAATGTGTTGGTCACTAATTTTACAGTATGTTCCGTCGAGGCTCTGACTCATCGTCAGCAGCAACAGTGGAAAAGACCAAAGCATGCAGTATACTAGCACAGTAGTATATCGGACTGAAGTTAGGTTGATCTGGTTAACAGTGCCTGTCGCACTGCCGGCACTGCTAACCAGATTCACGAGGAACGCGCACACGTTCCTCGTGAAAAAAGAATAGCAGATCCTGTGCATCAGGATGAGCGAGCTATCAGCAATTAGTGCAAGAAGACCCTGGGTGGGAAAATCGAAAGTAAAGCGGCGTCCCCATTGCACCTCGGCTGATCGGCTGCCGACTTTAAGCGAGCCAGCCGAGCTGTCAGCTGAGCTGAAGTGCGTTCACATTGCATATCTCGGTTGGATCAGCTTGCGGCTGGCTCAGTTTTGCGGCTTCTGGTCATCTCAGTTCAGCTGGGTCGTTCATATTAGAAGCCGCGACGCCGATTGAAACATTCTGTCTGCTTTTCGGCGGGCTCGGCTGAGGAACTCGGTTTGCTCGGCTCGCAGAAAGTTTCCCACAATCAAGACTACTGCAGAGAATCATCATCGTCAAAATCAAAGGAAGAAAGCTAAAACATGGCTGCTATTGGTCTGCTGAACGAAGAGACATGACCTATGCACAACCAGTTGCATCAGCTTATCTTCAGCATCACGGACATACCAGCCACGCATACGTGCACTGACGAACTAGCACATTTTTTAACTCAGTAGACACATGGGGTATTAGGTCGACAGTTCTATCTTCAATGATCAGAATGAGAAGGAAGTAATGGAACTAAATAGGTAACAGGTTTGCTAGAGTCGGTTCCACCACTGCCATTTTTAGTAATACTCGCATCGATGCATATGCTGGGCAACTCTACTGCAGTTGCTCGTTTCTAAATTCAATTAGAGTGCCGTCTGTAAATCTTGAATCACACTGTTTCTAGCGGACTTCCTCGAGACAATTTCTCTAATGACCGCTTTACTGCTTTCATTCCGCAGCTGTCCCAACAATTACACCGGTTTACACTATCTATGGGGGCAGGATATAACCCTCAATGGACATCTAGTGTGTCCCTGAGCTTCGTCAAGTTTGGTCGGTTCCTTGCAGACCTGTCGTCAACGGTTGCTCCAAGAAATTTCATCGTGCCTGCCGAAGCTACTCATCTCGCGGAATGGCTGCGGAAGACCCGCTCAACACGATAACCCACGAATTGAAGCAGCTCGAGCTTCAAAAGCCGGATCCGAAAGCGCCGATGGGAATCACGGTGGACGAGAAAGGCGGCAGCGTGATCATCCAAGTTGTGAAGGACGGCTCCGTGGCGGCCAAGGGTGGCATCCAAGTCGGCGACATCGCCATGTGTTTGAACGGTCAAACCATAACCAAGAGGAGCGACTTGGCGCAGGCGTACTCGTCGATCAGTGGTGCGGGCGCGTTGGTGGTTGCGCGTCGAAGGGCCTCGCCGTTGGAGCAGCCAGCCATGCCGAGTGGAAAAGAACGCAGGCCGAACTACGAGTATCACCTGCAAAGGTAAGTTTGGGTCGAGAGTCCTGGCAAGCCGTGCACACTTTCCTGGCTTTCAGATTCCGTAGATCGACGCCGGAGGAGCTGGGAATCGAGTGGGACGTGAGCGATGGTGTGGTCGTCGCCAAGAGCGTAGCCATTGGTGGACCTGGCCACGTGTCGGGCCTGATGGCGGAGGATCGCGTGTTGGCCGTGGGCGAAGAAGTGATTCGGGACGCCGACCACTTGAAGACCGTGCTGACCGGAGCCAAGGGAGTCCCCGTGGACGTCCTGATCGAGAGACAGCAAGGAAAAACGCCACCTCCTCTACCACCGCCACCAGCGCAGGTACGAGTAAGCCCTTATGTAGTTTGTCCGAGATTAAATTCCTATCAATAAAGTTTCTTGCCAGGCACCTGCTGCCAAGTCGACCCCTCCGCCTGCCCCGGCTCCCGAACTGACTCTGAACACTTCGCTCAACTTTCAATCGGTGCGAGCACCAGTGGCGGGGGATCCGTCTGCTGGAATCGACCCTCCTCCAGAAGACGTGCAAGCAATCGCGGACGAGTGGCGAGAGAAGATGGTCGAGAAGATCAAGGTGATCCCTCGGGACAGGTCCAAGTCAGACAGGCGTGTCCAGATCTTGCCCAACATTTCCATGATACCTCTCAGGAGGGACACGTCCAAGTCGAAGACGGCCAAGCAGTGATGGCTGATTCCATGTTCAGGGCTTGCCGCGAGTGCGCGATGTCTACGCTTGTTCTAAAATGCTGCTTAGGTGACGTGGAAATGCGCGTGTTGGTACTTGTGAGAAAAAATGGCAAATCTGTGATCGCGATTTTCTGATTCTGTGAGTCGTACTCGGATGTTCTGGTAGGTAGGAAAGTATGCAGTAGTGTCCAGATAGCGTAGCGTGGCGGCCCATATACAGTAGAGCCGAAGAACGAGTCAGAATCCAAGTGTAACTAGTCCTGGCAAGCGTTGGAGGGAGGTTGACCTCGCTATGGGCTTCAGGTAGTGCAGGAATCAAGAGGTTTTCCGCCGTTGGACTATTTTCTGGTGGTGCTCCTTGGGGTGTACTCCTTCTCTTTTTCAGCCTCCGTTCTCCAGCCATTGAAGAACATATGATATGTGTGATCATTACTTTTGAGCTGGGGGTGACGTGTTGTGATGAGCATACAGTACCTATCCCAGGCTCCTTCTGTGCGACTCTGTGGACCCATATGGCCGTCCGTGGAGTCACAGTCACTCGTTTCGCATGGTGCTCGCTGGACGATATTGGTGGACTATTTTCCGCTGACTCCAGTTACGGAGTCCTGGACTTGGCTATTCCCTGGTCCCTTCTCTCACTAGTCCGTCTGATCCCTGCTTTCTCAGCCTGACTAACCAGGACCATTTTCCAGAGTCTCTTAATTGAAGGTGCCTCACTTTACGCGGGAAGCGTGTGGTCACGCTCCTTTTAAGGAGGAGATAATTTTAATAGGCATGGATTTTTCTCGGGCATATTGGTGCATTCGTTCAGGGAACTGGTCCGCCTCTCCTAGAGTCGGGGCCGCACGAGACCGAGACCGAGAGCGAGATCGAGCGTTTGGTTTGGTTTGCAGGCGTTGGTATTCTGGGTATCGAGCAAAGCGAGATATTGGCACTTGGCCATTCACTCAGCATTGGCACAGTCCCAAAAGCCCGAGGACCTGAAAGGTCTCTGTGCGATAAAATTACTCGATAGACTGATCTATCACACAGCCAATATCGAGCGTATGCAGCCAACATGCTGTGAAACCTCCAATCGCTATAAGTGGACTGTCACCCGGTTGGCCAAAATACGACCATCAGGAGCATCCACCTTTTGAACAGGGGATTTTCGGGCCAAACAAGTTAGAAATATTTGCGCACATATCACACAGAATACCTAAATCAGAAGTGCAACAACAGCAAAGGGAAACGGTGCCATTACAGACGGAGGGGGGGGGGGGATTATGGATAGCCCAATAGTTTGAGCGATTATAGGAAGTTCCACAGCATGTTGGCTGCATACGCTGGACGATCTCGCTTCGGCAAACCTAGGCTGGCCCATGGTAAAATGATTAGACCCTCTCCCGTGCGTTCCTGGCTGAAATGACACCCGCAGTCCAGCCATAAGCACGCTGGGCCGGGACTGGCTTCTGTGATGTTCAGGGAATTAAGCCATGGCTCACTTGGAAATAAATCTGCAGCGTTGTATGTCTATTACACCCTTGGCTTGGAACATCGCAGATATGTGTGACTATGGCGGAAAGCTTCCTCAAGATTTCGCAATATGTGAATTCTAGTCAAAACATGCTAGCCAAGGCTGAAGAGCATGGCGGTGCAAAGCTTTCCAAATTGCAAACGAGCTGGCGGTGACTCTAATTATTTTACGGATATCAAATACCGTATTCTTTGAGGACGACCATGCCCAATCTCAAGTAAGGTCGGTTGAAGATTTACAATCGGTACGGTGTGTTATAAAAGTGGTGCTTAGATAATGATAAGCGGCTCAACGCAGCAAACATTACAGTGTATACTGTGCTGTGGCTGCACGTGTGCTGACACCAGTTCCATCATTCGATTGTCTGTGGTGAATGATGGCGGCTTTGGTGCGCCTCTCTCGTGTGGCCCTCCTCGCTGGCTGTTTTTGGCTCTCACTCATGCTGGGGGGGAGTCAACGGTTTAAGTGCCAAGACGTCGGCAAGAAACATGCAATCGAGTATGAGCCTGGAAAATGCCTGTACGCCCGCATGATCGGAAATCTTTCGAGTCGGATGGAAGTGGCAATGGATGGGTGCGCCAATCTAACCAACGATGAACACGTCTGGATGATGGCAAAACTGGACTCGACGTCAAAGCTCGACGCACTACTCGACGACCAGGACGTGCAGCAAGTCATCGTGCAATCGCTCTTGAGCGTATTTTGGCTGGGTGTGGTGCGAGACGAAGATGATGCCGCAAACTCGACCGATCTATCCAAGTGGCGATGGGTGTCTGACAGCAGCACATTGCAAGACTTCCCACCTCCGCGTCAATGGTGGGACCCGTCGTCCCAGACAGCGGATGGATGCATGCTGGGCTTCGGGATTTTGGTCGGTCCAATCGAAGACAATAAATACACGATCAAATGGAAAAACGTACCGTGCGATTTGGACGACAGCATGGTGGAGAGCCTACGAAAATTCGAGCCCCTGTTGGTCTGCGAGTCGAAGCTGCTTGGCTTACCGAGTACCAATCCTCAAATCAGCGGGTCGACTGCCAATCCTCACACCAACGGGCCGACTGCCAATCCTCAAATCGGCGGGCCGATTGGGCAGAAGAACGAAGACAGTTTCGATTGGCGATGGGCTTTGCTCGGTGGCTGCGCGCTCGTCGGCGTCCTCGTATTCGCTCTGCTTCTCACGGTCTGCGTGGTGCGTCGTCGTCGTCAGAAGAAACTATACGAACTGGCGATCAAGAAGAAAGCCCAACAACGCAAGCAGGCGGCACAAAAAGGCAAGCAGGCGGCCCCGAAGAAAGCATCCGTTGCTGCAGCGGAGAAGATGCTGCTCACATCACAAACGTGCATCGCTGACAAAGGAGCCAAGGTCAAGGCGAGCCCAAGTCCCAAGCCGAAACAGAGCGAGCCAGCCAAGGTGGAAGAGAATTTAGAGGACATGAAGACTCTCAAAACGACCCAAGTACGGATGGCGAAAGGACAACCTCCTTCGATCATGATCACGGACCATCAATCAGCCATGGACACGGAAACGAAGCGATCCCTGGCCAAGTCACCCAGCGTCAAGAGGCCCATCAACATGACGCTCTACACGTCCCACTGCCGGATCCCATCGGCTCAAGATCGCATGGGCTACATGAGCATGGATCCGCGCACTTTGCCGGCGCCTCGTCAGAACAAGACCATCCTCAAGTCGACCGCAGAAAACTCGAACCCTTCGTCAGGCAGCGAACCAGCCGTTGGACTGAAGCACGACCCGACAATTGTGCCCAAGCCCGCCGCTCCCGAATCCCGTTTCGTTGGGTCCCGAACGCGCACAACCAAGCATGGAGTTCCGCGGTCGAAAATGGCTCATGGAAACCAAACTGGTGATGTGTTGATGTGATGGGTGTCACGTTCATTGATGCAGGTGACTGCATGTCTCACTTGGCTTGTAAACATTCACTTGCCGCTCTGCCATTTCTTGTCCTCGTGACTATGCCTTAATCAATCAATCAACCATCAATCTTATCATGTACGATATCGAATGAGTATTTCGAATGACTAGGCGGTTATCAGCCGATTTGCTCATTTCCCTGGGAAGAGCAATGCCAATTCGTTATACTGTAGTTACTCATTATAGGAATACTCTATCAAGCACGAAAAGGTCCCACCTGGACGCAGAAACGGGGTTGAAGAAGGGGAAGTACAGTACAGTGTTTGCCATCTGCATCGTTTTCCTGATGTCGTAATTTCAGCTGGAAATTGTTTTGTGGCTGGTTGGGTTATAATGGAATGCGCCTTGGTGAAAGATACCGATCCAGAGGTGCAGCCAATGCATGCAAGGTTCACTTCTCATGCAAACGACAAAATACTGCGTTTGTCTTATTGCCATGTGCTCTTGTCCAGTCCAGAACTCATTCCTGGCTACCAAAACAGCTTTTACGCAGACCCAGCGTGTGGACATAAAGGTCTCACAGCGGTCAGGTGGCAGTTGTTCACAACTATCTAACGGACTAGCCATGCGACGTGTGAGTGGCGTGTGAATATTTACAAATCTCAAGTATATCTCTTTGGCCCCCTTTTTACTAGCATATCGAGTAAGAAGCTGAATGGCCGATAGTGGTGTTGTCAAATATGAGGAGGTCCTGATCGGCAGCTCGAACAACTTTACTTCAAGAGACTATCGTTGATAGAGTTGATAGAGTGGACGAACGAGAATGCACGGTGAGATGCCATGGATGATTCTGATAAGCCAGTCCTCATAAATGCCCTACTTCCAGCTGGCCCCGTTGGTGCAGGTTTTGGCGTCCGCCTACGAAGTGACCGACCTGATGCGTGAGTTCGATCGAGAGATGGTCTCCACACAAATCTCGATCGTGGACGCCGCTCTGCAAATGTTGTTTCAAGTCGAAAAGCACCGAGTGACCGCCGCAAAGTCTGTCTGCTTCAGGTACCTGTACGACAACGCCAAAGAGGGGGGGGGGGGTGGCTCAACATGGTTCAGGATGCGTCGCAGCTGCTTCTCAAGATGATTTTGGATTCTAAGCATTTCCGTCGCGCGAAGAAAGAATGAAGCTTTTTGAGTGGTCATTGTGCAATAAATGTTCTCGCTGGCTTGTGTTGTAGCGTGCTCAGAGACTTTCTTGATGATGTCTACTGACTGCTGCACGAGACTGGAACAGACTTTGCAGATTTGCATGAACATCAAAGCTCCCCAACCAAACATGCTTTGGTTGAATATTCATCCCCGTGGCATTTGCGCTTTGAAATTTGGCCAAACAAGTGGCAGATTGTTCGAGTTGTAAACTCAACTACATAAGTGGCCAATCTAGCTAGCACCATTATTCGAGTATTAGAGCATAAAAATCATGAGCAAAATCTAATATACCAATCAGCCATCGGATAAATTTCGCTTTCACATCTTCCCGTCGAACTTCTTGAGTTGTTTCATATTCACTTTGCAATCTTTCAAAGCCGCTAACGCTGCTAAGCGGCCAGGCGCCCCCATGACACCGCCACCTGTAATACACGTGCAATGGACCGTTAAGTAACTAAACCAAGCCATGAAGTCACACCTGGATGCGCTCCACTGCCGCATAAGTAAAATCCGTCAATCGGTGTTCGATAACTACCGAATCCTAGCACAGGACGAGCGTGGTATAGCTGATCCAAAGACATACTGCCATGGAAAATATTCTGCAATGTGCGCAGCATAAATAACTTGTACCGCGTGCATTACACACAAATCATCAAACTCACTCCGCCGGTCAGTCCAAAGACGCGCTCTAATTCCGGCGGTGGTAGGGCCTCGTATCCAACAATGCTGCGCCGGAATCCTGGACAATAGGCGTCGATTGATTCAAAAACTAGAAATCAGAAGACTACGTTCATTAGTTAGCTTCCTTGGGCAAAGCTTTTCTGTCCAACCAAGTTCAGCATATTCTTTCTTGGTACCATCGTCCCACTGTCTACCATTTCTAAGGCGATACGGGGTGTATTGGGTGAAGAGATGTACAACATGGCACCCCCGCGGGGCCATCGTTTCATCCACGCTTGTTGGAATGGTCATTTCGATAAGCGGTCTGCAAAGCTGACCCAACTCCAGTCAATTAAAATCCGTTTTTACAGCCGCTTACCTGCGAGACCAATCTCCTTGTCCCGCTTCCACGAACGCATCTTGAACAGCATCCATCGATTCTGAGTTCAGATGGATAGTGGTCTGATGATGTGGCATTGGTAAATCTGAAATGTTAGGCAAGCAGGAGAAATTCGGTAACCGATCGACCGCCACATTGATCTTGGTCACTGGACTGGTGTAGTCTATACTTTTGATCGCTTTGAGAAAATCTTGGGGAAGTATGCCCTAAAACTAAGACAATATCCGATTACGAACACATCTGCATGCATAATTTTTCGTGCTTCTCCCTCCTTCAGTACACCAATGGTGATCAGAAAATGAAATATGGCTATAGTGATTACTATTAGCTGAACAATCGCGACATAGACTTTCACCTTCTGAAACTAGACCTCAGTCCGCTCTGCTGCCAAAGCAAACAGAACTCACCCCTGGAATTAAATCCAAAAAAGTAACTTGTGGTGTTGCATTTGATAAAATGCATTTCTTGGCCACCACTTCCGTTCCATTATCGAGAATGACGCAACTTGCACGATTACCATCCACCCTAATGGTTTTGACAGACTAAATAGAATAAGAAAGCCTCCTTCTAGGGTGGCAACTAAGTCGTATTGACTTACACACGATGTGAATATGTGTGCTCCGTACGATCTAGCCGCTTTAGCAATCGCTTCGCTGACTGCCCCCATGCCTCCGACAACGAATGCCCAAACGCCGGGACGTTTATCCAATTCGCCCATAACGTGATGCAGAAGCACATATCCTGTTCCAGGCGTCTTCGGGCCGCTCATTGATCCGATAACTCCATCAGTGGCTAACGTGGCCAAAAGAGGCTCCGACTCGAACCACTTTCTAAGAATCTAAAAATGCCAAAATATTTGAGTGCGGGCAGGATGTTTATCACAAGGAAGTCTTACCTTATCAGCAGGCGATGCCATCAAGTCTATGAGGTCGCTGAATCCACGAAGGCCAATCGGAGCGACTAAAGAATAACGAGGAGTACTGTAAACTTAAAATAGCTGCGACAGCGATGCATATACCTGCTTGGAAAACACGACCCAACTGACGTAGCTGAACAAGTCTCGTTCTCCAGTCCTGCCCATTGGACGTGATTGCGGGTGGTTCCAAGTCCAATAGTTTGTCTACAGCCGTTGACAAGTGGCTTAGCCAATGCTCATATCTTGAGAAAGCCTGCAAAGAAAAACTTTACCCTTCGTTGTCAGTCAGCACAACAATCTACCCTACTTCGGCATCACGTTGAGAAAACTGGCCAATCGATCGCTGATTAGCATCTTGATCATTGCCTAGGAGTAACGACTTCTTGGTGCCGAGAACAGGCGTGAACGAAGTCGGATTCTTGATATGATATCGAAGGCCATGTTTCTGAAAATGTGTACGGGCTAGCTTCGAGGTCGATTCGGGTACATCATCGAGCTTACCTTGAGCTCCAATTGGTCGATGACCACTGGGCGCAGAAGACTGAGCAAATAAGAGGCACGAGAAAATTTATAACCTATTGATACGAGTACACCATTTGTCTGCCATGCTCAGCTGTAATAGCTTGCACTTTGCTACCTGGAATGATCTCTTCAGTCACAGCGGCTCCTCCGACAATGTGTCGCCTTTCCAAAACGCCTACGGTCATTCCGCATTTCGCCATGTAGGCGGCCTAAAAATTTAGGCAGCACTTTCATTCTAGCAGATCGTATGCAAACTTAGAAAGCAAACATTGACAGTGCAAACTGCGTCTAGGCTACCACAAGGCACTTTAAGTGGCCACATATTTGGAGCAACTTTGCAAAACATGGACCTATTCCTCAGACCTGACCACACTCATCATTCATTATCATAAACACGTACCGATACAAGTCCATTATGACCCGCTCCGATAATCACCACATCGTAAGCTTTGGCTGGCGAGACACTTTGCGAATGAGCCCATCGTCGTGCGCACCTGTTTTGAATCCACGAAACGAGATTTCGCCGCCACGTCATATCCTCTAAATGTCAGAGAAGACACTTCATCGATATGCCCAGAAACCGGTGTGGAATGAAGAAACTATAAAAACAAGGCAGCTAACCTAATCGATATAAGACTGGTCGACCTCGGCACTTCAGTCTGATTGGTTTCGAGACCACACACGTGCGTGAAGACGGTGTCGAGTGACGTCAATGCCTTGCGCATTGCCTGCGCAGAGTAGGTGTTCTTGTTTGGTGCAGAGTGATGATACGGTGCGCGCATTGATGCATTGAGTGGGAACGAGCATGGCAGTGTATCGGAGAAGCAAGCGCTGACGACGGATCAATGGCGTGCATCTAGCTATTAGTCCGGCGCCCCACGTTCGACGAGGGCTGTCGTAGCTCGAGCTAGCTGTAGCCGACGAGTGTCGTGCGTAGCTGCCACTAGCTTCGTTGAAGCCGGAAACGGGAGGCGGACCGTTAGCGGCGCCAGAGCCCCAGACGATGCGCCCTAGGCCGCGTGGCTTTTCTAATAGAACCACTGCAGCTGGTTGAAGCGATGCGGAGTAGGAGCTAGGTTGGAGATGAAACAGTCATGATAATTTTTCTAAATGATAATCATTTTTCAGAACTTCCACGACCCGCATGTACTTGCATTTGGTGAAGGCCTTTTATTATAGTTAGCTTGACGTCAGGGCGAGTAGATTTAGTAAGTTTAGGTAGCGCGTACGGGGCGCGTATGCTCAGTTGGAAGGCTGAGTATTTTCTCGTCGAGCATATTTCTATAGTTAGCTGAGCACTGCACCACTTCCTGCCTCGCGTTTCAGGCATCCCTTTTTCACATGCTCGCCTACGACGTCGTCGATGCTGGGTTTTTAGCGGTTTACGGATAAATATAGAGACCGGTTTTTGTTCTGATCACTTTCGAACTCGATAGCTTCGGCCAGTACTTGATATTTGCGCAATAGAAATATGGCAGCAATGGAGAACAGCGGAAGGAATCGATTATTGTTTGTTACTGCCAACACTGGATCTTTGTTCGAAGAGGTATCACGATACTCTCCGACTCTGTTTGAATGTTGATAACTGCATTTCTATTTTTAGACTTCGAATTTAGAGACCGGTTGGGTTCGGGAACTTGTTCAGGTAAGGACAGCAGGTGGACTCTTTTGCTGTGTGTGCGAAAGGTAGACGAGGCCTCGCCTTTACTGTACCATAGTCTTGGAAGGGATGTAAGGGTGTGACAGTTTTGTGACCACTTCTAAAATAGTCCCACTTTTCGGGACGGGCTGAATCTTCCGCATTCTGTTTGTGTTTGCTGTCGTTCACTGACTACACACTGAATTTTCAAAGTGGTGTTTGCTATTTCTCAACTTACACTTCATGCTCGTTCAAAATGCGTGCGGCTTTTCGAGTGTCATTTTGAAGAATTTTGCGATCAAATTCGAGACTGCCTTATGTGTTTTTTATGTGTACGATCTAATCCGAAAACGGTGTTGGCGAATGATCGCTCGAGAAGAAGAGACATCAGTAAAAACAGAGCCTATTAGAATCTAGTTTTACTTTCGTTTTATCACATTTCCCAGTCCAGTATATTGAAGGGGTGTAGGTGGAATCGTTCTATCATAAGATGGGATCGGTGCCAGTTTCCAAACCACTGTCACCTACACACGACTCCGGTGCAAGGCTAGTTGCCATTGACGTCAAAGTCAATATAGAATATGCCCTGCCCATTCCTACAACAACACGCCCGTTGGAAGAGGTGCTTGTAAAACACTATGAAGCTAGAAAGAACTTGAAATATCTCAAACCTACTATCTTCCAAGCTGAAACGAGCAGCCCCGCCCAGCTCAACCCACAAGCCTTATGTGTACAGTAGGTTGTCATTTACATCCTGCCCACTATTTTTTGAAAAGGCATTGGTCCTTGAAGATGTTTTCTGAGTGCACACCACTCAAATGCTGTATTGTATCGTGTGAGTGCGCTGTATAATGAATAGTGGATCTAGCTTTCGTGTGTAATGCATTTTCTGGTTCCATTAGTCGGATCGATAGAATGGGGAGGAAGAGCGTCTTGGAGCGAGGGTTTTTTCCCATTGCCAATGTCGGCACGTTCTTTCGTTTCTTCATTAGCAATGGCCTGGGATTGACTCGCAGGCTACTTGATGAGGAGGAAATGGAATGAAGTGTCCAATCGCGACACGTTGGTCTCACTTCAGTTGAATCAGAGAAAAGTGATTTGGCTCGTGAAATGAAAAAAGCTTAGAAGTAGAAAAAATGTGCTGATTGCGTTTGTACTTTTTAGGAAGTGAAGTCATGGCAGCCCGCATTTTTTGCATTACACATGCAAGAAATTGGAGGAAAGAATTACCGAAAGTGTATGAGTCTTGTCCGAGGCTTTATTCAGTAAGTACTGTATGCATGTGGCTGGGAGCATAAGAGAGCTAGAATGACTGGATTGACTTTCCTGTCGTCGTCTCGGAATTTCATAAATTTGTATCAAGGCCTCTGTGCATTGTGCGTGACAGTCTGGTGCTTATGTCACCTTCACAATTCCTTCGATCGTGAGCCATTCCATTGACTTCGGTTTTTTTAGACATTTGCAAGAAACGTTGGCTCAATACGGCTATTCAGATGGAAAATGCTATTTGGACGAGGAGATGGATGCAGAAGATCGATTCACGGTAAGGTGAATAAATCTCTTACATTTAAAATGGAGAAGACTTTCTCAATTTTAGGCATTGGGGAGTGTCTATTTCTGCCATCGCGACGTTACGAAACGGGTTGGTGTGTTCGATTTTAAGCGCAATATTTATCAACCTTTGACTGGAGTTGAGGTGTGATCGAATGGCTTTTGGAAAGGAGGACTGGTTTACGAGATTTTTTGATGCAGGTACATTCGTCAAATCTCAATGATGAATCGACTGTGGAAAGGAAACGGTTCCCCAAAGCCATGTTCTCGGAGGTAAAATGGTCTCGGAAAGGCTTTATGCGCGTTCGTTGGCGATTTGATGACACGTGAGTCAGTTTATTCTATGAAATTTCTTTCCACATCTTTGATTAACTTTTTAGGGCTTTCGATCTTGTAAATATTCACCTTTTCCACGACGCATGCAATTTGATGGCTGTTGAGCAGGTCAGTCCTGAAATGGTGCTATAATGGAGTGTCTACAAAGCCTGATTTTGACTTCAGTCACCTTCCATCTACTCTGGGCACAGAAGGGAGGCGCTGAAGTACACCTTGAAAGAGTAAGCTTATCGTGACCAGCAATGTCGAGTTATGTGACTGGCATTACTTTCAATAGGCTTGGCCAAGATGATACGTCAACGCCAATGTTCTTATTCGGCGATTTTAATTTTCGGTTGGATACCCGAAGTTTGATCGAGGTACTAGGTTATTATTTGTAACTAGATGCTTCATACTAGCTCAGTGTGCTTTCAGAGCCTGGCACCAATGAGTGATCAACTCCCTATACGAGATGGCAACGGAATTGTAAAAGTGGAGTACAGGAAACCAAAAAGCACAGAAGTACGGGTGAAGAATGTTGCATTTCGGTAATATCGCTAGAATAGTCCGGTATTTTTGTAGTGCATTTTGAGTATCGGGACGAAATCTTTCGAACACGAGAATCAAGAAAGTTTGCAGTATGGGGTAAGTATAGCTTTTCAGTCTTTCTGCTAAGTTCATGACAGGTTAGCTCTAATCTTGGCGATTTTTTAAGAATCTATTGCAATTCGACAAGGAAGTAGCCATGTTCCAGCAATTAGCCGAATGGCCCATTTCGTTTCCACCCAGGCAAGAGTATAATTACTTGAACCATCTTAGTCACTTAGTCACGTGCTTTTTCCTCTGCAGCTATCCTTACAGCGAGAGTGCTGATGAGCCAACCATGTATATGAAGACGAGGGCGCCGGCTTGGTGTGATCGTGTTTTGATGAATGAGGCAGCTTGGAAGCAGATTCAGGTACGGATATAAAACTGCTGTCCGCAGTTAGGTCACTCGATATCATTTCTCTCAGGGCGCATGTAACCAACAATCGTGCTATTTTAGGCTTTGCCAACATCCTTGGTCAGTTATAATACGATTGGTCAGAAGACTTGCATGGGTGATCATAAGGTATGTACCCCATTGTTAGACTTACCACCATCGGCATGTACTTACGTGTTAACATTTTAGCCTGTATATCTATCGTGTCCCTTGTGGTCGTTGAAAACCAATCTTCGACCATCAAATGGCGCAGCATCGGGAGGTAAAAATCTTAGTGACTTCGCTACCCTGACTACGTGTAAAATACCTTAGGTAGGATAGAGCTAATTCGATTAGTTTGCATGCTGTCGCTTTTTGTTTCGCCACACAATGCTGTAGTTAACCGCCTAACGAGCTGTAGTTTCTTTCGCACCGCCTTGCCTAGGCTTATCAGCACCATATCAACGTGGTTTCGTTGACGTCCCAAACTCTATATATTTGGAGCGATGGAAAGAATTTGCTATAAACTTGGCCCCTGATAACTATGGCCATTTTTCGGCGGACCATGAATACCAGATTTACGCCTTAAGAATTGAATCATTACGGTTCAATGTCAGAAGTCCTTTGATACAATTACAAGACGAGTCAGTGGGCACGGGTGACGATTTCGATGAGTTCGTTACCATCGTGACTTTGCACGACGATCATACTGTCACTGTTATGGACGCCTCCAGTTATGGCTTTTCGTTCAACGAAAGTTGGGGTGGCAGTTTAGATCGACGGAGAAGTTCAACTCGTATTTTCGAAGATATTGATGAACTAGACGAAGACCTGGCTTTGGATACGCTGCAGCCACGATTCACAGTCGTCGCTAGGGCTGTCTCTAATAGATCGATTCGTTCGGGAGGTAGCATAAGTCGGTGTACTGGTTCTACGTTCACTGATACCAGTTCAATCACGCCAGAAGACTCGGAACTGTTGTCTCGCGACTCAGAACCTCTCCTATCGAAACAGCCGCCGCCGCCACCACCGCCGCCTTCCCCGGAATTATTAAAATTGCTTCTGTTCGACTCAAACACGGATAGTGACCTGGTACTACGACGGGGATCAATCTTGCAACGATATCCATATTATTCTGACGTCATCGCCGTTAAGGATAAACGTGGGAAGCCAGAGGCCATTTACGCAAAGCCCACCTCCCTAAGACTAGATTCTCCTTATTTGGAAACCAAGCCTGCTCTGAAACTTTCAGCCAGCAAAGAATCAGAAAAGCCGCCCGTTCCTGCGAGATCGAAGCAGGTTGTTGCGACTCGCGATGTGATTGGCCGTGGTGGGGAGCGTGAGTCGACGGAGATTATGCGCGTCAATAAAGGAGTCCAGGTCAAGTTCAACTCAACGTTCGTGCGTGTTTTCAGTTCAAGATCAGTCCCCAGATCGAGGGATAACACCATGAGCACGAGAGAAAAGGCTTCTCAAACCGATCAGAGTGTAACAGGAGACGAAAATAGTTTACAGACGGAACTGGCTAGGCGTCGGAAGGTTGGTTTAGATCGATGGAAGTTTGATCAGCGCTGGGATATCATCTGTGAATACTTCACTGAAGAGAGATCATCGGTTAGTGTGCCGCTTGAAACACGGAGGACAGAGCTTATTCAAAATGTACAAGAAACACCCTGTGTCGTCCAAAAGAAGCCTATCAGTCTTGGCGATCGCAAGTTAGCTCAGAGGCGACGGCATTCTGGGAATGGGCAACATCGTGGTGGTGCTGGCTGTAGCTGCTTCTAGAGGTGGTTTCCGTTTTTTTGTTTTGCACTGCCTGAGTATGCTCGATTTCGCCGCATGATTTGGGGTGGTGGGCAGTTATCGCGCTGTGCTGTTGAGGGGATATTTGAGATTTGTCTAGTGTCATTTTCTAACACTGTCGTCCTACCCGCTAATACTTGTTTTCTTCCCAGACTTCTGCCATGCAAAATCCTTGTCCCATTTCATCCTTCTAAATCATATGTCCTGTTTCAGATCACTAATCGTAGGGAGGGTCAGTAATCGATCGGAGGCGATTCGAGCAAAGAACCGTTTTAATGGAAGCTTTTAATCGGATTACCAATGATGGGATCAGTCGAAGGAAGATACAATAGGTTGATATTCGAGGTACGGTAATTTGTGGACTGCGTGTTTTAATATTACGCATGTTTTATGGCAGTGTAATAGCATAGTTCAAAAATTAGCATACCGCGCGCTCAGTTTTTATGACAATGTCCGTTCGTCTCCGTTTGCATGCCCTATACTACGGTTTGTACGAGTACGGTATTTTATATTCGAATACAGTGTTCGATGTGAATATAGAAATCTCACAATGATGACGGTACTCAATAAAGATATGACGTGCGTGATGCGGATTACTGTGAAAGGCACAGCGGAGCTTACGATCATCAGTGGACCTGCCAATACAGCCTCGCGATAATGGGCATACCGTTACTAAGGCAGCGACTGACGACAATGTGTCCCCCCTCGAGTGCGCATAAGCGTTTGGTGATGTGGTAAAACATGAACATGAACATGAACATGATGAGAGGACCGCTTAACTGTAGTAGGTGTGTTTGACCTGTGGAAAAGGTAGCGTTGTTTTGGAGAAGGTAGTGGTTGCCTCAAACTGGCCGCCTTATACACGAAGCAGTATGTGGTTGCCTTGACTGTTGGCCGCTCGATACGCTCCTCCAGGCGAGGCTGAAACCCGTCGGGTTGATGTCTCAGACACCTACCACGACTACATAGGTGACCTACCTGCAGGGTTTTTGAATCCATCCTCTCCCCGCGGTATCTTCGCAAATGTAGGGCTTTTCCGCCTATTACGAAAGGCACGCACAGACACGGCACAAAAATGCAAGTCGAGCAGCAGGTATCAATGCAAGTCGAGAACCAATAGTCAGTAGTAGTCAATGCAAGTCGCAAGCTTATGCGACGGAAAAGATAGTTAGAGGTAACTTGCTGATGTTGGGGCCTGTTCTGCCAGCACACGTACCTATTCATATTTTACTTGACACAAGCCACGCGTGATCAGAGGATGGGCTACCCAGAAAATATCAGAAAACTGCTCATTCAGTCGAGCGACAACCAAATATTCCAGCGCGAAAACGATAGCTCACAATCAGCACCAACTGTCTCAGACAACGAAACATCGCGGCAAGGAAGTCCAAGCTTGTGATGACAGGAATATGTTGGCATATATGCATATGATATCTTTAATGTAGGTATGCAACCAGCATTCCCATTCCTGAGTGCTCTGATGGATGCTTTGTTGATGGAGCTGCCAAATATCCAGAGAACCGATCTTGTGCATGATAGTCATCTAATGGATCACATATGTACAGTAGACGGAGTCATTTAGTTACAGAGTTAACCATTACCCTGCCCAATGGCTTATTAGGTAAACAAATATAATCTCATAACCGGGTGCAACTAAAGTTCTAACCTTTAAAAACACAATCCTCTCGAACCTCGTCAATCAACTGCTCGGTCAGTCAATCAACTGCCGGTCAGTGCGAGCATGAGTGGTGAAAGGCTCTGCTTCAGGCCTCTCTTGCTTCTAGAACAGACCCGACAGATTCCGCATTTTTTTCGCTGAGGGTTGCGCAAGTCAGTTTTACATAGATTTTGCAAGTCACATGCAAACATGCAAACATGCAAACATGGCAAACCAAAAGAGCAAGCCATAAAGCACCACTGTTACTAGTTCACGTGTCTCGTGCCCTTGACTGCGCGCGCTGTGTTTTCATTCGGCATGCTGAGAAAGAACAGAACAGAAGCACTCACGATTACGCAGGACAGGGCAGGAAAGAGCGTGGCTCACTTTGCACCCACCATGCCTCCCAGCCTGACTGAAAAATATTAGGTCATTGAAGCATACTGTAGACAGCTAAGAATTTGACCATTTTCTGCATTGATACCAGTATTATAAGGCCAGAAGTTATGCATCGGTTATAGGGCCATAAAACACGTTTGTAAAAGATTCAAGGCATTACCTTCGTCCTTCCCTCTTTGATGCATTCTAGATATGTATGCCTCACAGATAATGACTATCGAAAAAACGCCGGATTATTACCCATGTGCTAACTACCGTAAGACCTCCTACGTATCAACAAAAACTTTTTGTCTCTTTGAAACAGTAACAAACTCTTTCGAAAATTCCGTAGGTTTGATTTCTATATATGTGCCATGGGATGATTGGAAAGCGACATTAAAACGGGTAGTCTTTCTAGCACCGTCCTTCTACCTCTGGCCTACAGTATCCTATCGCCTCAGTGGGCCACAGTCCCTAGCATTCGAACGCACGAATTGCCCTGTTGCTATGTCTTAGGTATTCCTGCCGTCGTTGGATTTGGCCTCGAGATTGCCTCAGGCTACCGTGCTGCTTATGCAAATCTAGCACAAACCTCTGTGGAATCATGCAGATCAGTGAGTGCGCCAAACCGACTAGTCCTCACTCGATTAAAGTTGGCTCACTCCTTTCTTGGTTATTTTATCCAATCTCGTCCTTATCGATCGGCCTTAAAAGGCTCATCGACGCAGTAATATTGTAACTAGACACACACTTTGAGTAGGAATATTTTTTCAGCAAAATACCGCTGCCTGTTGTTGAAATTTTCAGCCGACGCTGCCTCGCCTCAAGCATGAGTCCGTCTCTTTCATCACAACGATTAAGCTAACGGAAATTGAAAGCGAATCCCACTGGAGCCCGTTCATGAACACCAAAGGAATGTGTTTTTGTCCGCTTGTTCCCTGCTGGCATGGTCAGTTGCGTAAAGTCCGTAGAAAAAAATAAACATGCTCGAGTGGGTCCATTTGTCAAGCAGACCACGGTAATTGGTTTATGAGTTTTCTCAATCGAACCCATTTCGTGGTGAAACTGGTGAGTTCATTTCATGCACTGACGCTTATTCGCGCTGACGAATGGGCCAATTGACGCGTGGACAAGTTCCAACATGAGTCCAATGGAGGAAGTCGATAAACGAATACCTTAAACTCACTCGGCAGCCGGAATTCGGAGGATCGCTTTCGTTCTACAGCCATTTTACGTAACTGCCTATATTGCGCTAGAAAAATTCATTGGCTAGTCTCGAGACACTCGGGCTGAGCGTCTGGTTGGACTATTTTTTCGTTCGAGTCTAGGCTTTTTTAGATCTTTTCTGGCTCGCTTGACGGCGGTTTAGGCTAGACGAGGGACCGATGATGTCTTTTTCGTTTCTAGCGGCTTCTTCCTCTCCAAAGACTACATGCAGGCGGCCCGTGCTCCTCGGCTACTGCTGTTTGGTCAAGGTGTCCTTTTTTATTGAATGGGAGAGAAAAAAACTTGGTTGATTGGTGCCGCTTGGGTGTGCAGTAGACGGTCATATGGCGCACGAGTGGACGCACAGAGTATTGTTATACCCGTATACATATGGGCAAGGGCGAGGGTGTAATCGATTTGGCCAGTGACGGCGACAAGCGGGCACAGTTTGGCGACACAATCGCTTGAAGGGTTCGCCCGGGCAACGAAGACCGCGGCCTCTCCTGCCCCATTTTTCCATCCTCGCCTTACCGCTTCAAGCTACGAGCCATGTCCGCTTCGTCTTCAAGCATCTAGTCCTCTTCATTGTCGGTTATCGAGAAGGCCTTGTCTCTCAGAATGAGCCTTAGCTGCTCTATTAGGCCAAATAAGAACTCCTCTCTCCTTCATTGGCTAGAGCCCCTGTTTCTAGGCCTTATCTGAAAAATGCGCCCGGTTTCCTTGGATATTTCATTTCGATAGTTCGGCTCGTCTTGCCATTGTCTCTGAAAGTGTAGTTTCTCTTTCTCTAACCTTGTCACAGCGAGGATCGATGTCCTTGATTCGATCACCGAATTATGCTCGTTGTGGACATTAAAGTGGGATTATTTTTTGAGTCCTCGACGGAGGACACGTCGGGCTGTTACTCGTTGCCGTGGTCGGGCTCGAATGATGGCATCAATTTGGAAGCCAATTATGGTGATTTTTTGTGGTCCATGTTACACGACTGGCGCCAGGAGACGAATGACACGTTTTGATCCTCACCGCGCGCGAGTCCCTCTTTTAGAACGGATGTTGTAGAACAAGGTGTCAATGTATCCATTGACACGTCTAGGGGTTGGTCCCCTTCCATAGAGGGAGTGTGCCGACTGATCGTGTGTGTGTGTGTGTGTGTGTGTTGACACAGGGCTCTATCATCGAGCATAGTCGAAGTGTTTCTAGCTTGGAGATCCCTTCATCGTCGAGGGGACTCTATTTTTATCTACTGCCTTGTTTTTATGGTCTTAAACGAACTGATGGGTGAATTGAAGTCAGAGAATAGCGTCGGTTTTAAGTTGATTGCTTAGTTTGGGGCGGAGGATGGCTCGTAATGGCCTAACGTCGTTCTCGCCCGGTCGGTTAATAAAGACGACGGATAATGAAAAAAGAATCAGCCCAGCCATGCATTGGGCATAGTTTTATGCATGTGTACCATTTCTTCCCAAGACGGGGTTTGTGAAAGATTTATGAACTCGGCACTACTATACGCCGTTCCAATGTCTTCAAGGCCCTTCTACCCGTATCTCCTTCGTTCTAATACTAAGCGCCACATTCATTACCCGACTGAGTGCTCAGCCCTTTGGCTCGATTAGTTCGACTTATTCGTCTTTTTATATTTACTCATGTCCGTATAAGCGTATCGCTCATGCTCGCCAAGGTGACCGACGGAGTCTGGGTTCGGAAGTCGATGGCTAGCTGGTTCCGAGTGATACCAGCCAGACATGCACGAGTGCCTCTACCCTTGCGCTTACCTGTTGTTGCTGCCCGGGATGTTGTTCTATGCTATACCTAATCCTAATCATTCTAATCATCAGCACACGGTGAGGATTTTCGCGAGAAACATGACTTGATTCAGTATTGTCGCTAATACGAGCCTTGGCGCCCCGATAAACATTCAATGCCCAGCACTTCCGTACGTGTGACGACCCTGGTTTTTATCTCTAGGCATTCGGATTACATTGACGCGTTCAAATCGGCTTGTCGATCAGTATCGCATTTTCTGTGACATTGATCCGACATAGGAGCATAAGGAAAAGACTGTTCACTTACAGCCATTGTTTCATTCCATCCGCGTCACCCTAAAATCCCGAGGGCGGTGGACAGATCGAGATTGAGGCATCAATTTTGGTTATAGAAGCTGGTCCATTGCACAAAGTCGAGGGAAAATAGAAAACGACCTACATAGTGGATCAGAAAGACTCCTTCCATTTTTGCCTCAGTTATCGCCGTCTGGAAACTCTAAAGCGAACTTTTTTCGGAGGTAGGAGAAGGAAGGGTATTTAAAGTTGTCAGATTCATTTGAAACGGGAAACGAATGCCGAGTACGAGTTGATGAAATAGGGTGGCCATAAGAAAATGGATTTTCGAGATGGTCTCTATTTCAGTACCAAAAAAGATTGACGTAGTATCGTTTTCTAAAGAGTATAAAATGTTGGGAACCCGTATTTCATATCAGTCTCGCGTGTCTTGCTGCTTTTTTCTCTGATAAGAATCGAGCGCTTCTGTAATATTGCACCCTTCGGAGATAAGTGGCCCGGTGCGGATGGGTGGCCTTCTTATATGCGCATGTCAAACGTTCTAGCTCTTTCGTCACACGCAGAGCTTTTCTTATAAGGAGATCCGTTAGCTCAGAAATACGCACTGAACTCTCTCTAAGTGTAGAATTTTCAAATCTTGCAAGGGATTAGTTGGAGGGTTTGGACAGAACACCATCGGAGAACATGAGACGTGTTTACTTGCTGATGATTTGAGAGAAATGAGCATGTTTTTTTGGTGTGGCAAAATCAATATCAGTAGCTCTTAGAAAATTTTTGCCGCTACACAGGTTCAATTTCAGGTAGAAATGGAGTCTGTCAATCACGAAGACGCCGAGAGTGAGCATCGCCGTGAGGACCATCATAGCCATACTTCGGAGCACATTCACGAGTCAAAAACTGCACTTAATGGGCAACTGAAGGACGAAGAAAATGAAACAAACGAAGAGCACGAGCAAGAGGAGACCGGACGGCGATCAAGCTCGGCCAGCAAACACCATAACGAGGCCGAACATGATCATGAGGTTGGCGACGGTGATCACCAGGCACACGAGAATGATCACGCCCACAATGGAGAAGAAGAGGGAGCAACACCTGCTGACGAGCAAGAGGCGGCTGCTGGCGACGCAAGTGGGCACCATAGTCCTCGATCGGTCACGTCCGGAGGTCACGCGGTCGATGGCCATGAAGAACACGGCGAGGACGAGCCAACAACGCAGGATGGTAAGTTCAAATCACAGCGCGTCCATATTTTATGGACCGGCATCCAGACTCCTAAATTACACTCGCTGGGAGTCTATGCGACAACGAATGCTAAGGGACGGTCTGTGCTCTTTTTCTCTCATTCTCTCCTCATCAGTCTTGTTGCCCGGGTGCTCCCTCACCCGCAACACATATTTCCTATGCGTGCCGTTTGTCTCTCTGGCAGCACCCTATTGACCGAGGCTGCAGCATTATCTAGCCTAATCACACATCTGCGCCCATTTTTATTGGCGCTAATCACCGGGTAAACTTTGCGAGAAGCCATCCTTGCGGGGTTTCTCCAAACTATTTGAGAGGCTGAACCACAAATCACTTCAAAACAAGTTTATTGCCTTTCAGGACATAATGAAGATGAACCTAAAGAGGAGCATCCAGCCGAGCCAGAGGAGACTCACAGCCATCACGAAGAGGAGCATAAACAGGAGCACGAAGCGGCCGAACCACAACCAGAACCAGAAGAGCACGAACATGACACTGGTGATCATCATGACAGTAAGGAAGAGGGAGATGAACATGGTGAAGGTCATGACGAAGCTACTGCGCATGGAGAAGTAGAAACAGGTGAAGAGGGAGAAGTGACGGAGACACATGTCCCCAGATTTGAAACTGAACATGAAATTTCTCGGACGCCACCTAATGAGGAAACTGGCCATGAAGACGAGGCGCCCGCTGAGCAAGAACATGCGCAGGCGGAGGGTGGACAAGATGAAGAGCAACATGAACAGCCAGCAGAGCAGCAGCATGAGGCTCCCGAAGAACATGGAAAGGACGAAGAGCACGAAGAACCATCGGAACATGAACATCCCGACGAGCCTGAGCCTGCCGAATCCAAACATAACGAGGAAGTTGAGCAGGAAAAAGCAGGTGAAGAAGAATTAGAACATTATGAAGAAGAAGGTGAAATTAGCGAGGTTAAAGTCGATGCTCAAGAGTCCGAACCACAACCAGAGCATCATTTGCACGAGGAGGAAGAACCAGCAGCACCTGAAGAAGAGGCAGCTGTTACAGAGCCAGAGCCAGAGCCAGAACCTGAGCCCCAGCAAGAAGCCCACCCAGAGCCTGAACCTGAAAATGAACATGAACCCGAACCCTCAGCTGAACCAGAACCAGAGGTAGAACCCGAACCGGATGTAAAACCTGAACCAGAGATGGAACCCGAGCCAGAGGTGATGGCAGCTCCAGAGCCTGGAGAGCCGTCGCATCCTGAACCTGAGCCTGAGCCTGAGCCTGAGCCTGAACCTGAACATGCGCACGTCGAGGAAGATAATAAACCGGCGGCACAACACGATGAAGAGCCAGGTGCAACGACTGAGGAAGAACAGGCTGAAGAAAGTCACGAAACGCCGGCGGAAACGGAGGAAGCTGCTGTGGAGCCCGAAGCCGCGGTTGTTGTAGTCCAGAACGCTGAGAGTGGTGTGGAGACGCCAAAAGGTGCGGAATCAAGAGAGTCGCCCGTGGTGCTGCCACCAACAGCAGCCAAAAAGAAAACCAAGTCGTCTGGTAGCCCTTCAAAATCGCCGGTCAAGCATCGAGGCAGCCCCAGACATCAAGTTGGTGCTCCACTGCGTGGTAGACCACCGCCATCAAAGTCGGCTTTGATGAATCGTACGACAGCACTCTCAGCTGCACCACCTGGATCAGGCGACATCTCGGACAGAACGGCGCAAGGCGGCGGTTATCGGAGAGCACAAAGTCATAGTCCAGCTTCTGTACGACAACGGGCGGCAGCGGCAGCAGCTCAACGAGATGAAGAGCCAGCGTCACCTCAGAAACCCAAGGTAGACATTCACGCAATATTTAGTGACCGCAGTGTAAAAAAGTTGAAACGGACGACGTCTCGAAAAGAAGAAGACGAGAGGTCGGCAGCTGAAAAGGAGCAACGAAAGAAAGAAGCCGAGGCCGCCTATAATGCCTGGCTTCAAAGAAAGTCGCAAGAAATGAGAAGAGCACGTAGCAGTGGCCGAACTTCGGTAAGTTGCTCCACTGAATGTCTTGTGCGAAGACGACTCTGAATGTTACTTTAGCGAGGTCAGAAACTGAACTTAGATACGTGAACTAGTTACTCTAGCTTGATAGCTGTGCCGCATACTCCGTGCCGCGAGAGGTCTGCCTTCTCTACAGTATCCACTCTTGCTACTTCAGGCTGGCGACGGTGTTATGCCCGAGGAATTATCGCAAGAAGAAAAACAGCGACGACGTGCCGAAGCCGAGGCGGCTTTCCGAGCCTGGCTTGAAAGAAAGAAGGAGGAATATAAAGAAAAGAAACGTCAAATGGCAGTTAGCAAATCATTACAGGTGAGCTCGAGCGTTCGTGTTTATATTTAGACATGAAAACAAGTGAAGCACGGGCCTCTAATCGATCCCGTTTTCAAAAAACTTACTAAAATAGTTATTATCAGGCGAGGTAAAAGCTGAGGCGCATACTTTGTCCACGTTCTCTTCATCACCATTTTCTGTTTTTGAGCACATGTGGAACTCATTAGTCGCTCGTACTTTGTACGGCACAATCTTTTGCACACTCGTCCGTGCGCGAACTGTCACAAAATACGCACACTGTGTCGCTTGCTTTGATTTTCTTTATTCTAGATCGACAGCACAATCGATGTCTCGCCTGGGTAAGCAACACGGCCGGATACGGCTTATGTTTCTATCTTATCCAGGCTCCAAACACTATCAGGTCACCTTCACAGTTTTCCGTCATGTCACGTTTGCTGTTGGCACGACTGCGCACGATTAGCGTGCAGGGTAGAGTACGATTTGAATCAGTCAGCTGATTGTGAGATGGAATTCGAGAGGATTTGGCCAAGTCTTGGAGCTTGGAGAGACTGCTTCTGGAAATATCCTCTGCGTGCATTGGTGCAACTTTGAGCTTGTCTTTTTCCAAAAGTTCTTTCCTTCACAGCTCATTGACCATCGAGAAGACGCAGACGAGGCCTTCAGATCTTGGAAAGAACAAAAAGATGCCCAAAAACGAGAAGAAAGACGGTTAGCCCGCGCGCAGCTGCGTGAACTGGAGACTATTATTCCGCTATCAAATCTGTAAGCCCTTTCTCTCCCCTCCAGCATACTGTACTGATGACGCGTTGGTGTCCTTCAGAGACTCATCTCTTTCGTCATCATCTGGTGCCCACTCGTACAGTGTCAACGCTTATCGGCGTCGCGTATTTAGTCATGGTAATACGTATATGTTTGGCAATCGGCCAATGATTCCCAACGGCGAAATCAGTAGCGGCTATGGTGGTAATAGTAAACGGCTGCCAAGGATTGATCGCCGTCGTTTTATGACTGGTCCTAAAACTTACAATAATAATAATAATATGCGCACTATATCGCCTTGGCGCCCCTCACCTGATCACTATGATCGGATGGAGGTAGGTGGCGAGGAGGGTGAGAATGGGAAAGTATCCCCAAAGGAGAAACGTACCGGCAGTTTACCAAGTATAACTCCACCACCCCCCGCCGCACACGCCAACGGCGGGGAAAGTGATGGGGAGACGTGAGTATCAGAGGGAGTTCTCATGCAGTTATTTGCTCTTGTTTTGTCCAAGTTCCATATTTGACTTTGGTCATGCATGGTCTTTCGGACTCGATATGTTTATTCGCATCATGTGAGATGTGTTCGCTTGCAGTGGCACTATGCTTCGTTGTTCACAGAGCCTTTGAACATTTTTTAAAGCACATGCAATGTATGTACGGCCTTATGGCCTAGGTTTGTAACCGTTAGTGCATCCAACGTTTTTCATGTTGTTCACTTATAAGATAGCTTGTGAGTGAAGATTCGGCCAGCATCTGCTTTTGTTCAGTATGTCCGCAGCCGCTATGATTGCTCACGATTGCATTGCAATGTGTGCTGTTTGGATTGTCAGAGAATGGTATCCGTCCTCGATTGTGGTACGCACTTGCACTGCATCTTTGTTATCTGAAGGTTGTAACACCCTTGAAGGTTGGCTGTCGGTTTCGGGTTGCGATTATCGGTGCATCTGTTCTCGCTCTTTAAAAAATATAGGCTTTGCACTGCGAGCAAGTGATAGCTTAGCCGATTGCATTCATAATTGTGATGATGATGTTGTTACTGTAGGTGTATTTTGAGAAATGACATTTTCTACCATTGATCGTTGCCAATGAACTGGGGTTCATTATTTTTCACAGAATTCATTTCTATATCAGAGTTATCGAGATAAAGTGTTTATGATGAAGTTTATTGCACATTTTGTATCGTGTGGCGGTTTAAAGGGAAGCAGTTTTTGGTTACTCAAAGAAATGTCTACTCAGTAGATCTTACATATGATCAAACACACATGAAATGTGTGCAGAAGTGATGCGTGACTTAGTTGATCTCACATTCCTGTTTTAAATTTTAGTGAGGAAACAATACTGTACTGTCTTGCAATAAAAAAAGTGTTTGCTGACGTCTTTCTCGGCTGTTTGACCAAAAAAGAAAAAGGCGCAAGAACGAAGTTTCCAGAAGAGGGGCCTAGGCATGACGATGACTTTCTCATAGGATTTTTAACTACATTTGCTTGGGAATAGGTAGTTGGTATCCAAGGCTCGAACGAGCTTATCGATTGTTGATAGGCGGTTGGGAAGCGACCAGTGGCTCCATGTAAGAAGAACAGGTAACTAAAATGCCGCGGTTCTCTGCAACGAAATCGGATGGTCAAGTTCGTCCAAAAGCTTTGCTGGCGTAAATATGCCACCTTGTTCAGTGCTTGGTAGTACCCATATCGTATTCTAATATCTTGGAGTGCGATGGCGGCTCGTCGAATCGGAGTGCGTGATACGGCCAAGGATATCATGCTGGGCACTGCGTAAGTGAAAAGTAGGGTTTCGGAGAAATATCACAACACAATCGTTATTTACAGACCATCCGGCCTCGGTCCGAAGATGCCACGTGATACGGGTAGAAGGCCGCTACCAACGGTATGTTCTATGTCAGAAAATTCCGCATACTTATACTTCTAAAATTTATTAAACTATTGCAGGCAAGGCCACCGCCCATTCAAAAACCAGAGCCATTTCCCCCTTTGCCATCAGTGCCCATGCCACCTCCGCCTGATCCGAGGGTACGATCTCTATTTCCTCGTTTGATCAGATACCATTACTGAATCTATTTCAGCCTGTGCTTGATCCAGCCGTCATCGCTCGACTGTCCTCTGCTGAGAGGACCAATCGATCGTTGATGGAAGAGTTAATGAAGTTACAGAACGAGTTTAGAAATTTCCAACGGCAGCACACTGATGCTCTGAATCAAGAGCAGGTACTATCTGCCACATTCAAGCACCTGATTTATATCATGTTGGTTTTTTGCGTCAGGAAGCAAGACGACGTATAGAATCTGCGTTAAGGTCAAGCTCTGATTCAAATGCCCGAATGGTCGAACGATTGAGGACGGCGGAAAATGGAGCTGGGAGCTTAGCGTAAGCGATTTTACTCTCGCCTTGTTAGTCACAGTTTATGATAGCCCGTTAGAAATCAGAATCGGTCATTCGGGTTGGAAATCCAGTCTTTGATACCTGCTCTGACAGGGCTCTCTTTTAGGTTTATGTAAGTATGCAGTAGTTATTTTGGTCTTTGTACAGCACCTGGGAGTAAGTTAAGAATGCTTAAAGTACCAGTTGCTTCGATGCGTCTCTTGCTCCTGTACTTTGTATAACGTTATTGGGCGCTTTTTTGCTCGTAGCATCTTTTTGACTATTTGGCTGCTAGTCTACAGTTTATTAGAGCCAAATGATTTCAGGAAACAAGATTTGGACGAGGCGAAACGTGCGAGAGCTCAACTCGAAGCAGAAGTAAGATATCTCTGCAAGCTAGCAGTATCCGTCAAATGTAACTGTTTTTCAGCTCTTTCGTACTCAACAAGACTTGGCCTATTTGAAAGGCGTTGTTGAACGACAGGCCAACGATCTTATGATGCTGAACAGTGAATTGCGTTCGAGACCAACCATCGACCCGTCGGTATGTTTGGCGCCTGATCTTCTGATGCATATACCCATTAGGCTATACCCTATTGTAGAAAATGAACAACACACAGCATTTGGAAGCTGACGTTCGGGATGTGCATGGGCAGCTGATGTCCTTGCGCCATGCTGTAGACAATGAAGTGCAAGAACGAAGGCGTCTTGATCAAGAACACCAGGCAAAGTGGGTGGAAAATCAGGCAATATGTGCTGCCAGAATCAAAGATCGTGGCATTTTATAGTTTAATGCGACTCCACGCCCAATTGGCCGAACAAGATGCCAGGAAAAATGAAATTTTACGGGCCTTGGCTGCACAAGAAACGTCGAAAAATTCTATTAGCGAGGAAGCTAAACGTTTAAATGCGAAAATTGGATTGATTACAGGTACCTGGTACTCGAAGCTAGTCCCTCTCGCATAGACCCTATGGTAGTCGGAATAGCTCTCTACACTGACCGTAAAAATGCCAGAGAACAATATTTATGGGCAAAAAAGAAGGATAAGGAGAGCACTAGAATTTATTTTGTTAGACATTAAATTGAACTTGCTCGCGAAATCAGCATTAGCTGCATTTTAATGACAGGACTGGGCACGGCCTCACCAGTTATGCACACTTTGGTAGCACAGTTGCATGTCGGACAGGGGAATAAGCTTACTAAAAATGGACCCCTCAAACACATACACTAGACGCTCCCTCGAAAACTGGAAATAAGTGAGTACTGGAAGTGACAAGGTTCCCCACCTACCCCTTGCTGTCGGAAACAAAGCATGCGTGTAACTGCACCTTTTGTTTACAGACGAAGTGACTCGGAACATGATGGCCAAAGAACAACTACTGAGGGACGAAGGCATTCAACGCTATTTGGTCTTGGAAAAGGTACACACGTATTCACGATCAGCACTTTTGCACTTTTACACTTGTTACCTACACATGCTTATGTTTGAGAGCGCAGAAACGCAGATGTACACGTATGTAGAAAATTGCCTGGGTCATTGGCTCTTTGATCTGCGTGTAATTTGTGCGGCTATTGTGCTACTAACGATGAAAGGTGCACTTGTTTGTGACAAGCTACCATGGACCCATAGGAAGGTTAAGGTCGCATGAAATGGTTTGCTTGTGAATCCATCCTAACCCTGACTGTAACGGGCAATTGGTTAGCAACTCAATGCTGTAAATGCTGGAAGGGATCTTGGTGTGGAAAGGGGTTTTCATGGAGGTTTCCATAATTTTATCACTTTTTTTTCGAAAGCTTTATGCACTTATACATAATTATGTCTGTACGACAAGGGTGACAGACATTTATCTGCACTGATAATGTAACCTAGCCTGGTAGGCACAGGAGAGACTGTGACCGACCAAAGTCGTGGATAATAACTCCGACTGGAGCAAGGCAAGTGTTGCGACTATACTGTACTTGCGGGAGAAACATCAGCCTGAGGGCTTGACGTTTCCCAGTCAGGGCAGGGGAGATAGAATACTGTCCCTGCCAGGCTACGTGGTTACAATAATGAGTGGGCAAAACTACATCGACCTTGACCCTAATGACGTTTTTGGACACTAAATTATTTTTATAGACCATCAAAGCAGAATTCGAGGCAAGACTTCAGTTCGAGCGTGACGTCAAACTGTATATTGATCAGCGATGGAAGCAATATCACGAGGACATGGAGTACATGCGAAAACAGATGGCTGTAAGTATCGCGCTTGGAAGGGATAGGACAAACGAGATGATCCCAGTTATAGGGGAGCACTGTTAGCTGGTTACTATAGCAATGTGTAATACAGGGTACGAAGCCGCCAGTGTTTCGTTCTCTCGAGGGCGGCCAGAGAGAACGGCGGCAAATTTTACCGCCTTTTTTCGACTACTGAAGTCGTAGTTTTATGCGCAGTGTAAGCTTTCCGCGGCGTTGCATGCCAGACCAATCTCTGACTCACTTGTCAGCGAGACGCCATCGTGAAGGTGAAGGCGCGCAGTACAAAAGGAACTATCCAAGACATGGGGATAGGTGGTCTTCCATCCAAGAATGGAATCCTCCTGTGCAACATGGACAGTCCTCCAATAATAGAATCACGATTGTGAAGGGGTTTTTCATGTGCTCCCGACCATGAAAACGTGGTTGACGTGTTGGTGCTGTTTTCCCACCCCCGACTCGAGTCGGCCCATAATCACGTGGTAACTGTAGCTATGACGACGTGATTAGAGCCCGATATAGCATCTATTCTGCGGAAATCTATGTAAAAATATGAGACCATTTGAAGTATTTTGCGAGGTAGGGCTGGCACCCGCTTTTCCGTTACCGGGTGCCACAAATGCTTTGTTACCAAGGCCTCCTAATGCTTGACTTCTTGCACTTGACATGGCCCATTTCCCCGATACCTTTGTTCCTATCGCTGGTTCAAGCATACTCGTCAGGCTCAAAATTTTCAGGCGGATAAAGAGAAACAAAGGCACCAAGCAGAAAAGGTGGAAGATGTCTTGGCGACCATAGAAAGGCACTTGGAGCAAGGAAATAGAAAAGTAGACCGTGTTCTTGCAGCAGAAATTCAATCGAGGTAAAGACTATGCATAGTCTCCTCGGCTATACTTTAACTCGGCTACCTCCAAACTTTTAGGAGATTGAACGAGAAAGCAATGTTGAGCAGATTAGGCGATATCGAAGATCGTCTCAACGGACACGTAGGGGACATCAGATCTGCTTTGGACGATGTGAAGAATGGGCAGAAAGTAGAGCCACCACCACCAATCGATACAGCCGCGGTACAGCACCACGTGCCAGCTAGTATCTGGATAATCAACGAAGAGTCCTGTTCCCTTTTAGTTACGCGACGAACTGGAGGCAATCGCTGCTGACAAGCACAAGCTAAGCATGGAAGGATTGTTGAAACTAGAAGAAAGAATGAACAGGATTGAGCAAGGCATGGACCGCGATACCAAGGAGCTGAAGGACAAGTTGGCCTACGTAAGAATGTTGAACGTAATTGTGGCATGGGATCAAGAGGTCTGGTTATTGTAGCTGGAAGCTAACCACGACGATATCAGACAGACTGCTGACAAAGCGCACGACACTGCACTCGCCGCACACCAGAAACAACATGACGACCGCTCGAGGCAGGCACAGGCGCAGGCGCAGGTATGTGGTGTTCATGGGAGTCACAGAAATAAGAAATCGGGAGTCCGAGTTCTTGCATGCGCTGGCCATCTTTTTAGATCGACCAAGATTCACTGGCCCGTATTAGACACCAAATTCAAAAGTTGGATGATGCTCAGCATGAGATTGGGCGCGCACATGATCGCTTAAAAGACAGAGTCGAAAGTCAGATACCAAAAGACGTAAGCGTCATTTGCTGGACGATGATGCAAAAACCAGCAACCTGACTGTTCTAGATCGAAGAACTCGACTCAAAGACAAAACAGAGGGACGAGCAATTAGCAAGTCGTCTAGATAGAGAGGAAAAAGATCGGTAGGTGCTCAGCTGTGCGCAAGTCAGAACGGGAACGTACATACTGCAGTTGTGTGTTTGGCCGGATCAAGGTAGCATGGTTGCCTTTGTTGGGAGCTAATCACTCTCCAGGCGAGCACTCAGACATCGGATTGATGTTCTCCTACGGGATAGTTTTGTATGTTTTCACACCCCGCAATGTGCAGCCATCCTGGTGTTGCAAACATGGCTTTGAGGTCGCCATTGCAGCCCGGCTACCCGTCAAAGGGCTGCTTTTTGCACCGCCGAGCCACAGTTCCTATCACCACCGTCATTACTGTAGCTGGACGTACAGTAGTGCCCTCCTGTCCGCGGTCATTGGCATGATGGTAGACAGGATGCTCTTGCTCTGACAACTGCTGCACTACATGCCAGATTGAATAATCTGACCTCGAGTCTTCAAAAGTCCACCATGAAAATTTCCCCTTTCAGATACCTCGCAGTCAAAGACTTACAAGATGAGATCGCGAAGTTGAAAAACCGCCCAACTCGCAGTTTGAGCGGCTCACCTGGCACCAGCGGGCACAGTCCAGATGTGAATCAACATGTCCAGGTAAGGGACATTTCTTTAGTGCTCTGTGCTAACTAACGGCTAAACCTCCCTTCTGCCCTTTCTTTAGGAGAAATTGCAGAAAGAAGTAGATGATTGCCAAATAGGGATCAAGAAATTGGCAGAGTCCGTGACCACCGTCAAAAACGTTCTGGAACGCAAGATCACTGAGGAGGCCAGAATGGTAAGCTAGCTTATACGCAGCCTGAGCACAAGCTAACAGGGCTGAGATGTTTTCAGAGAGAACGTGAAATCGACGAGGTCCATAAACGCATCGAAAGTCTCAACGACTAACATCCGTATAGCAGCTTATCACAAGTGCCTCCTAGATGTTCATTATATTTATCACTAAGCGACATTTTCGAACCTCCTTCCGTCCTGTTTGAGCACGGGTCCACTCTAATTCTACTGACCACGGGTTGGCCGTCTTATCTCCTTACTAGCACCATCAACGGTTATCAGTTGAAAATATTTGTGCCTGTGTAAAAAGTTTGGTCTACTGTGATGGTTACTGGTGGTTACTGTGATGGTCTTATCTAAATCGACAGCAGCAGAAAAAGAACGCGTCCTCACAGGACATTGTATTATCATCCACTAGGCCATTTCATCCACACAATATGCCTTTTTGTCACCGATTTAAACATATTCACCAGCCTGTGGCACTTTCATGCATTTTGATCGGCAGCAGCATCGTAATCATCGACTCTCATGTCATTCAGGCCCAGTTCTTCGTTCTGTTCGTAGGACCTCTCGTAATATTCTACCGTCAACCGTGGATCTGGTCCAGGTGCTGTCAGACTCTAAATGCAAGAAAATGTGACAGCGCCAGTGCTAATATAAGCGAGCCAGAAAGTAAAGCAAGGGACCAGGCTTATATCTTGCAAAATTACGGCAAGACAGCTGAATTGAAATTTGGCAAGTGCTAAATTATAGGTCTGAACAAATTCTGGAAACTATTAGAAGCGGGATGCGGTCACAAATGACTAGCGATCACTCCCATTTACCTCTTTTTCCATAATAGTAATATTTGAGTCCGTGTAAAGATAATGGTGGTTTGCCCATGTGACAAGAAACCACTACTGAACAGCAAGTACACACATACAGGACAGGTCACTTTGATCGCTGATCATTCCTGACCGCATGGCCGTAAGCCCATATATTTTGGCACCTGTCCTGATAGCAAAACTTGACTTTTGAGGCTCATACCGGTTCCCTCATCAAGAAACAAGGGGCATACCGACCTATGAACAATCGCCAGGTGATCGTGACAGTGCCCCCGGGGGAGGGGGGAATTGTCGAAAAGCATACCTGAATGTAACTGTTTCCAGCAGGATCGTCCAATACTAAATGAACAGACAAACGTCCATTAATGACGTCGTCGAGCTTTGATATAAAGCTCTCCATTCGTTGGCGTCGTGATGCTTCAGCACTGTCTCCCAAAACAAAACCACCTTTCTCGATCAGCTAAACAACAATCATGCATTAGTACTCAATACCACTCTAATGAATCAGGATCATACCTCCTCCTTAATTGCTGTGAATACTCCTTCTACCGTTGTGAACCGTCCACCCAAAATTCCCATACCAGTTTCCAATTCTAGCTCTGGTATTTGCAGACTGCAGGTTTCCGACTTTAGAACATCTCGAGTCATGTCTTCGGACGTCTGGACAACGTGCAAGGTCAACTTGACTCCCTTATCCGCTATTCCTGCCCCCGATTTCACTTCGGATGTGCGATGACCACACGCATCACACGTCGTTGCCATAACTACGACCTCTTTGAAATATGGTATATCTAAAATGGATGCTTGCCAGATGAGGTAAAGTCGGTTCACAATAAGACCCCAAGGACCGAAAGAGGACAACAGGCTAAATACTATATAAAGGCTTCACTTACTGACAATTTTCATATTCGTGGAGGTTACAGCGTTACAACTGGGACAGTTGACTTGAAAATGGAGCACCTAAACAGAAAACAGCCAAATAAGAATACCAGTATTTCAAAGCCTGCGCGTCACAAGGAATCTTACTTCATTTCTTAGCGCTTCCTTAGATTCCCATACTGGTGGTGCCTCTCCGTTCTGCTCGTCATCTTCAACGTCGTCCGCCTAAACAAGGCAACATATGCAACTGAAAAAACCAGCAGTATGACACGGCCCTACCACAAAACCCAGCATCTTCTCCTGTTGCAAAGTTCGATGATAATGGACGATCGTTGTCTGTTTATCAATCTGGCTGGGATTCGGGTTTTCCACAAAGCTGTTCCCACTTGGATCGTCCAGAATCTGCAAAAAAGATTCTGGACGTACGCAGTTGCTAAAGATATTTAGGTACTCACGAAAGTGAATTCTCGATCCAACCGTAATAGGGAATCCAAGCGAGATACAAATTCATCTAATTGCTGCGCTTGTGTTGGTGCGTGGACCTAAAAAGCCAGTAATTGGCCCAAACTATCAATGACAATGCCGAAAAACGTACACGCCGTTCTTCCTGACCATATTTGATCGCTTCAGACGCCCGTTGAATAATGCCTTCGATAGTCGTGATCTCTGAAATATGATGGCACAAGTCCATAGTCATGCAAAAAAATAGACTAAGAGATTCAACAAAATTTTGTACCGCCCGCCTGAGATTTTTGAGGAATCTCGAAATCTATTTCCGGTATAGAAACGCCTGCGTATTCAGATTTGACAACCTGTCGGTTTAGATCCTGAAAATAGTCCGAATGAGAATTAGAAGAGACTATCAATATTTCAAATCTGACCTGCTGAGTCCGTATTTTGACAATGTAACGAATCCCTTGCTCTTGACCTCTTGCGCCAGATTGAATTTCGTTGTTTCGATAACCACAGTGAGAACAAAAGAATGACATGAGTATGACGTCTTTACAAAATGGAATTTTTGTCAGGAGGAGGCGAGTGATTCCCTGAAATAAGAAAACACATTGTTTGAAAAGATCTAGACAACGTATTGCTAGGTTCGTGAGCGTCATCAGATTTCTGATAATCCATGAATTACCTACAGTAGATAGGCACCCATGCTTCCCAAAATTAGTCCTATTGAAATAGGAAACGGACTGCGAGTAGGTACGGCCACTTACATTCTCTTCGCATCGAACACACAACGATTCGATCTCAGTTGGACCATTTTCCAAATCCTCTGCATCCAATGGGCGAAATAATTGGTCACTCTTTGACGGATCCATAATTCCGGAAGTCATCTTACGAGTCGTGTCAGTGGAAAATAAATCAAAGGTGCTGTTGGCTGCCAATTATCACAGGCTTACAGAAAGGCATACACTTTTCAAGTTTACGTTTCTCAAAAAACTCGGAATTTTTGGTGAGAGGTATAGTCATTGCACAAGAACCGCTACTAGCAGACAACAGACTGCTTGAACCTAAAAGCGCGCGAATTTAAATTTACAGATCGGAACAAGAGCGAGGTGGTCTTATATTTTGAACGCACGCTTTATTTGTCCGAAATATCGCAGTTCATTCGGTTAAGAATACTCATAATAGCTTCAGCCTACTCAATGAAATGACAAGTAATCAGTTGGGCGATAGGGCCATGGTCACATATTTGAGAGAGTAGTCGAATCCAGTCCAGTCCTTCCAGTAAAGGCCATCATAGAACTGTTCGGTGGGATGATATGGACCTCCGTAATAGTAACGACCAGTCAATAGAGCGTATGCGCAATAATTGTACCACCATCCAACCTGAAAATGGAAACGAGGTGTTCAGGGCATCATTCACTTATTGACTCTGTACTGTAGATGCGTCCAGACCATGTCGTGCCCTGCGTATCCTATTTCTACAGTACCTGATCGTTCTGGCTCTAATGTACCATAAATTCTCAACTAAATCCTCTCACATGCCCTCTGGATCTTCGCCAGCGGGGCAGCAAGCTAAGATTTCTAGAACGGTACCCGCGAACCCATTAACTGTACTTCAAAAATTTAGCTTAAGGTTATTCAAAAAACCAGGGCCACCATACCTTTTGATGCAAGGCACATCCATATGGGTCTACTCGATCAACAGTACTGAACTCCCGGCCGTTGTGATAAGATAGGTCATCGATGACGTTGCCACTGAATCCGAATGCGTGTAAAGCGTATGATGGATATGGATCGATCCAGAAGTTTTGATAACGTGCATATCGAGTGTTGTTGTACCAGTCTTGCATTGTGATAGTCAGGACTCCATGTCCGACAGACACGATCTGCAATATGTTGTCTAGGCCAATCCAGTAATCCCTTGTTGGAGAGCCAAAACCGCGTCGATAGTCCTGGAAGCCGCGAGTAAAATTCTCCTTGCCGTAGTATCTGGAGATGTGCAATAGACTTTATGTCAGTGACAGTGTCGAGTGAATGGCCACTGATAAATCAGGGCCACGCACTCCTACCTGTACAAAATAATAGTTCCACTTTGATCCTCTGTGGCATTACAATAAACCAAGGTCTTCCGTTTGTGACCAGGGTTCGGATACAGTGGATAGATGCCCGAGTTTGTATATCCATTGTCGAACAGCTCCTGACACGCTAAAAATGTGGAAGAAAATCATTTAAACCTTACAAATAGTCAAAGTATATTACTTCGGAATCGTCCTCTGACATGATGAATTGTCGGTTTAGAATCTTGATCGGATGGAAAAAGATCCGCGATTGCCAAAATCGGGCAGCAAGTGACCAAAACGAAAAATACCAAGGAACGCATGTTTCTACCAAAATGGTGCAGGCGAGCGGGACTGATCCCAGACAAACTGACAATGAGCCAGCGATGCAGAGACGGGTGTGTTGGTGGAAGTAAGCAGATAAGATTGCTGACTCAAGCCGAGCGCGTCAGGTAGAATAAACACGGCTGGCTGTGTTGAAGTTTCAGCTATTTTGCACGCTTGCTATGTCACTGCAAAAGGTGGAAGTTTCGTGCGCGTATAGCTGGAACAGTCTGTTTTGGTGTGACAGATAGAGAATGAGCAGCATCGGGCACATGTCATGTCATTTACTCTCACCAAGCATTGTGAGCCGCACTCGGGGGTGGACCACACACATACTACGCATACATGTAAAAGTCCAAACGATGCAGTCAGTTATGGTAAAAAGCCCCATGCAAGGAGTTCTAAAGCACATATTCCTTTTGTCACAATGTCTTTGGATAAAGAAATCCACACATGCATTGCGCTATATCCGTATTTAAATGAATAAATGAATGGAACAAGAGAGACAAAGGTATTTGCTCTACGTCCAGTCAAGTTCCACAGTCGACGGGGTTCTTCTAGAAAAGCATAATGGCAATAATAAATTTAACTTGTTCGATGCAATATTCTGCAGCGTCTTGCTGTCGGCCGTAGACCCTAAGTTTGGAGCGTCTTACGGTTACTCGTAATCTGACTCTGATTCTTGTTTTTCTGTGCTCAGACATTTGTCAGTCAACTTGCATGGCACGTAGCGGCGTAACAGCGAATATGACCCCAAGATGGAGTCTACCTAATTTGGCATGACTTACAAGGAAATACTGGTCAACTCTGGGACATGCATAGCGATGGACTACTTGTCCATGCTTCTTGAATATCGGCAGCTCCGTTGCGTCAAGGCTGATTGAACGTTTGAGATAGGTTGTGTGAGTCTTCAGGATTGCAAGGTAAAACCTTGGCATGCTGCTACTGTTTGTATGATCGAACGAGCAACAGGGCACACCAGAGTGATTTTATGGTGAACAGTGTAAGAAACCACCTTACTGCGGGTTGGGCGACGAAACAGTTGGCTCAGTAGAGTATTAAGTATCAGGAGCCTGACATGATGGTAAAACATCCGATGGATCAAATCTCATCAAGACTGTAAACCCAGACAGTCATTTATTCGCAAAATTTGACCACGAATGGCCTGAACCACGAATGGCCTGAACCATTCGCCCTTGTTCTACTCATTTATTGTATCAATCCCCATTGGATTAGCAATTATACCCACCATCACGTATATCCGGTCTTTACTGTACGTCACGGAAGCGTTTCGCCCTTTCTGATTGCATCGGCCACTTTCGACTGAGCGGAATTGTCAGCATAGCGAGCATAAAATCCGATCAACTTCTCCTCATCAGCCATGGTTTCTCGCACATTTGAATGGTTTCGAATAGCCTCAATCCATCTGTGATAGCGGGTCCAGTCTACCGTGTTGAGGACCTCAAGAAAAAAGGTTGAGCGAATTTGAAAACGCCGTGTAAGCTCATGGAAAGATGATGGGATGCAGGCCATGCAGTTGATTCTGCATACATATTGTACAGACCGCTGTCCCGCAAGGCAGCAGTCTACACACTGACGCGATGCTGCCATGTGTCTAAGCTTCCAAGAACCAGGGACAGTTTCCTCGTTGCATAAGAGAAAAGTAGGCCATTTCTACTCCACTGGCTCACATGACGTTTCATATCACCAGTACAGAAGGAAAAAGCGCAGAAGGTCCTACGCACACTGGCCATGTCCAGTTATTTTCTTACCTCAAAGCTCCTGTATCGTTTCAGCACTGTCCCAAATCGAAGACCAAACGGAGCTAACATGATATCAGAATAGGTGAGTCGATCACTGACGAGGAATGGTCCTTGAGTCGAAGCCACGATCGGATGCTGGAAAAGGTACCTCAAACCATCGATTAATTGATCAGATGCTTGATTCCGAGCTTCCTGGTCCACTTTGAGCAGCAAGGCGTAAAAGGCAGGAACGATCTTTTTCGTGATATGGTCGCCCAATAAACGTTGATGGGCACGGTCATACGGACCTGGATAATAGGAAAGACTACGGAATTGAAAGATGGACGAGAAAGAGGCAGGAGAAAGAGATGCCACTTACTCCCCGGAAGCAACTGATATTCTCCAGGCCACGTCTCATCGATGTATTCGATACAGATGGACGACTCGTGCACAGACTGGCCATTCGAGCTCACAATCGTTGGTACCAAGCCTAGTGGATTGACGGCTAAGAACTGGGGCGTCTTGTCATATGGATTAATTTCCACTAGTTCGAAATCCACGCTCTTTGCTTTTAGAGCGATCCAGGCTCGCTGAGCAAATGGACAATGCCAGGCGGAATAGAGCTGGCATTTGTTCGGCATGTTTTTGTTTTCGAAAACGTGCTTAATTTAAAGAAACGAGACTCGACGAGATATGTCTGCTGTAGTTTATCTTCCACGTCGCGCCTTACAGCAGCCATTTTTTAAATATCATGTCGAAAGAGCGGTATTTCGGTAATTTACTCATCGTCAGTCGCGTGGCCAGCAATGATTCTGGTTTCGCTATGGGGCCACAAGTGCAGGTACAATCTTCGGCGTCGGAAAGATGCATTTCACGATCCCGACCCAGCAAAGGCCACGCATTGCGCTAGCACTCTTACCAGCCAGGTAGACGGGTACTGTCGACGATCACAGCATTGTACAGTACAGCCTCGCCCGCCTCTGTCAACTTCAGTCACGCACATGCGCTTTTTGTGCGGCTGTGTGTTGCGGCTCAATCGATTTGATCATAGTTCGAACAATCAATACGATGAAAAGGGTGGAAGTCCCGAAGTCCTCGGGCGCGAAAAAGGCAAGTCAACCGAATTCGAAATCAAGCTTCCCGAAGGAGGCAGAAGTGACCAGCAAAGACGAGGCTTGTCCTGTTAGTCCAAAAGCCCCCAGGAAACGCGAGGCGGCTGTACTAAAAAGTAAAAGCAATACGAAATTGAAGTCGAAATCTGCTGGAGCGAAGAAAAACCATGACGACAGCGACTCGGATGATCTTGGTCCAACAGAGTTCTCAGTGGCTGTTCTTTCGCGAGACGAAGGCGATCCTTACGGATGCTGGAAGTAAGTGACCCATTTGCTTTTCTTTATATGCCTTGAGTCTTTTCATGGCGCTTCATGGAAAAAAAATGAACGATTTAGATGCACTCCGAAGTTCCTACAATGTTGCCGACAACCCCCCGCCTTTCTGATCGCCATTTGCGTTTTGGTTATTTCCACATCTTTCATTCAACACGGCGTCTTGCCAGCGTCAGCAACACAACTTGAGCGACGATTTCACTTCACCACCACCGACTTGGCTGAAATACGAAGCATGTACGAAATCGGCGCCTTGATCATGGTCGTACCAGTCATCTACTTTGGATCGAAGAGTAAGTACAGTTTGCTCACGGTCAGAGTAGATGGTGCCGCAGATTAATATTGCAGGCATTCATCGCGCGCAATGGCTGGGAATCGGTGGCGTGGTGGTTGGAATCGGAGCCGTGCTCATGGTGTTGCCTCAGTTTATCGTACCATATCCATACCGTCTTCTCAATCCGGCGCTCGACTTCTGTATGGAGCCACTGGAGACTCTTACGGAACGATGCAACGACACCTTGCGTGAAGTGTTCAAGTACATATTCATGGGCGGTGAAATGCTGGTCGGTATGGGAACGTCACCGTACTACGTGATGGGAATAACGTTCTTGGACGAAAATGTGTCGCATCGTCAATCAGGCTTGTATACATTCGTCATCGAAATGTGCCAGCTAATAGGACCAATCTTTGGCTTTCTCGTCACGGGTCAAACCACCAAGCGCCTCCATGGCGATATCGACAGAGATATCCCTCTATCTTTCCACGAGCAGTAAGTGGTTTCAATGCTCCGATTTGAAACTTTGGCCATTTCCGTCCCACCATTTTAGACTGGCGCATTCAAACCAAGGCTACGGGTACTACGGCGCGTGGTGGCTGGCCATGCTTGTCGGTGCCGTGATGTCATGGTTTGGAGCGGCACTCATGTTCCCATTCCCAGCTGAACTGTCAGGTGCAATGGTGGCCCGCATTAGAGATGCGCAAGAAGCATTGGTGGTCGGAGCTAATAACAGCTCTTCTGAGCAAATAGACGAGGAGAATCGCCCTTTCTCAAAGAAGTTACAGGTGTGAAGGAATTTTTCGCAGTTTTTGTTGCGCTATGACATCTTCGCCTCTAGAGCCTCTTCCGCAACCGTGTCTTTGTCATGGCGATGATCGAAGAGGGAGCCCGCAATGCCTTGCTTGGTGGATTCTTCACGTTCCTGTCAAAGTACCTCGAGGGTACATTCGAGGTGGACTCCTACTCGGCCAGTTTAGCCGTTGGTATCATTTACTTTAGCCTTTTTTGAAAAACGCACGCACTTTCTCATGCTCTTAGGACTCGCAGTCGTTCCGGCCGCTCTGCTCGGCTTGTGCTACGGCACTGCTGTGCAATACTTCCTTCATTTGCGAGTGCTCGGAAATCTGCGGACTTGCCTGGCCGGTGCTATTTCAACTCTCATTTTCACCTCCATCTTCTTCGTCAGATGCCGAAGCGCTGGCATCGCAGGAGTAACTATGCCCTATCCTGGACAAGCTCGAAATGAGTCCGGTCTAGTGGTCGGCTGCAATCGTAATTGCGATTGCCAAACAGAAGATTTCGATCCAGTCTGCTTCACGCCCCGCGAAGATAAGAAAATACTGGGCAACTACGACCTTAGACAAGTCTCGTTTTTCTCCAAGTGCTTGGCTGGTTGTTTCCACAACCTGACACACAGCGGAACAGTAAGTGCAAGGTGTCAAGAAGGCCTTCATAAGTGCAGGTTTTTTGTTTTTAGGTGACAAATAAGACCTGCACCTGCATCGGACCTGATCCAGGAACGATTAAACCAAATCGATGCAGAAAGTGCAGTCCAAAAAGAATGTACGCCTTTCTGATCGGTCTGTGCTGGGCCGCAATGTCCTTGTACGTACGCGCGAACCCTGTTCAGCATATTCTGCTCAGGTAAAGTAACTCTTTTGACGATCACCCAAAAGGTAATGCGACTTGCTTTTCAGGTCTGTCCACTTCAAATTGCGCACTGTTGCCATGGCGCTGACGTCGACGTTTGTTCGTCTTGTGAGTAAGTTAGTAAATCTTTCTGTCGAGACGCTCTTATTTCTGTCGTTTGGATTCTGTCCTGTTTCAGCCATTCCAAGCCCATTCATCTTCGCGTACGTTTTGAACGGCGCGTGCAGGACTTTCAAGACGTTCTGTGGAAAGTCGGAGAAAGAAACGTGCGCTTGGTACGATCGAGCGTTGCTGGGTCATATTCTCGTCGGTACAATATCCCTGCTGGGTTCCATCAGCCTGCTTGCTGTCACCATCGCCCTGGTGGGCTTTAAGGGAGACCAGTCAACACCTGGAAAAGATAAGAAGAATAGGAAGTTCGCTCCACCGCCGCAGGACGGTGGCACGCAAAGATCTGCCATGGTTTCTTCGAAAAGCCAATATGAGCGGGAATCAGTAAAATCGAAAAAGTCGCAACCCGGATCGCTGAAGAGCAAGAAAGCCCCGAGCACGAGTGTCAAGCACAGTCCGTATATTAAGTTGCCGTAAAGACTTTCAAACCGACCTTCATTCGTGTTCTAATTATCTTTTTTTGAATCAATTTGTACGCGTACTAGATTTTGTGACATGCGACTATGATAATGGAGGTGAGCGTGATGGCTGAGACGCAGTATAGTCAGATACGCTAAACTGACCCATGGTGATTTTTTACCTGTCAATCTGTGATTGAGCATCTGACGTCCAGCCCTCTGATTGTGAGTAATCGCCTGTTGATTCCTGTTGAAAGATGGCATGCTGCTGTATGGCTGTGATGTAATGTATGTCACGGCGGTACAGTGTTCGAGGAAGTTGCATTCCTGTGAGACGAGCGTCGATCCGATACGGGTGACATGGAGACGATTTGAAGCCCATTCATACTGCAGATGGGCTGAAGTCTCCTTTGGGTTTCTTGTTATGCTGTGCTACATTCGCTCTTGAAAGAATATAGTATAAGTGTAAATGAATATAAAAGAAATGTCATGTAATGAAGAGCGTAATATATGCAAGTCAAACGAGCACGCAAGGTAGCAATTGCTAGCAGATATATACTGTTTATGCTAAGTGCTGGATCTAATTGGCACCTGCTGGACGCTAATTGGACATCTCAACTCTGCTCCTTATTATTATCTGGAGTACTTGCGCGTCCAGTCTGCACCTCATTGACCACTGAATACTGGATCCTCCCAGCTGGGCCTGAACTTGGATGCCTAGTTGCCACCTAACTGACTTGATCCATTGCTTGGGAGACAACTTGGAACGCCCTTATAATAGGTCAGACCCCAGCTAGCTCCTTGTGCAGGTCGCCCCTCGCCAAAAGAGCCACTATAATCCACCTACTGCGCTCTTCGACAGATTCTATTGTTATCTTTTCTCTTCGAAGTTGACACAATCTTTTCTCTTGTGGCTTGGTTTTGTGTTGCTGTACTGGATGACAGGGAGATCAATCAGGATAAGAAAAAGTGCAGGCAGACAAATGAAAATGAAGCTGGCTGGCTAGCTAGCGTTGACAGATAGCGATAGGTGTTATTTTAGATTGTTTTATTTGAATGCCATAATGACCCCATATTGTCTATAATATGCAATTGGATGACCATATGATCGCACCTGACTGTACACTAAAGACTCATAACAAAGTCTACACAGCCTTAAGCCACACGCGCACTGTAGATCTACTGTATCATATGCTTCACCAGTAGGTCCATCGTCAAACATTATTTCAGAGAAACCTTGAAAAAAATTTTTTGACTTGCACTAACGCTACCACAAATGAAAAAAGTAGTTTTGTCATTTTAAACACGTATCTACACTGAACCCCACAGTTAACTTGGCTGCCTCAAGACATGACATCGAAAGTACAGTACCGAAAGTAAAAAAATTCAACTCAGAAACCATTGTACACATTCTACAACGAACACTCGTCTCTTCTTGTCACTCTTTATCATCATAGGGCCAAATCGATTTCACAGCCGGATTGCGCCGCACCGTTGGCATTTCGGCGAGAAAAGTATCGATGATTCTCTTGAACTTCTTTTTGATTCCCTTGTCGTAATCGTAATGCGGGTATTCGTAACAAGCGATCATGTCGAAAACCAGAGCCACATAGTCGCCCCCGGAGTACTTGCAGCAAGCCATATCGACAACGCGCTGGTAGCACAAGGCCAACATTCGCATTACTTCGTCATTGTACGATTTTTGAATGCCCATAGTCTTTAGGATATTCAAAGCAGTGTCCAAACAGTCGGTGTATTCAGAAGAGAAACAGAAATAAGTTTGGCTCTTGATACGATCTCGGATGCCGCCCAACGAGAATACTTTTTCACTGATCGATTCAGCCAGGTCAGCCAGATCACCCAACGCTACACAAGTTTGAGTGGGGTTCGTTTGATCAATTTGGTAACCGACAATTTGCTTTTCATTTTCCAAACCGACCCATTGACCCAACGATTTCTCCAAATCTTCTTTAATATCCGAAAAGCAAACTTGAATAACCGTTTCTTCACGGCCGGGAATAGCGTGAATCAAACAAAATTTGTAGGTCTTCTCACCAACACTGAACTGATTGTCGGAACAGAAAACGCCGCAATGATATCGTGGATCCCATTTAGCCTTTCCAGCATCGTAATAGATACCGTAGGCAATCATCAACGAAACGTTCGTACCGGATTTCGAAATGGATATTTCTTGATCGAAATTGTCCAGGACGAATTGGCCGCCCGAATCTTTCAATGGAGCCGATTTCGAAATTTTGATGATGGAAGAGCTAAAACAAAAGCCAAAACGGCAAATATAGGGAAGATTGAAGTGGATAAAATGTATTACCTCATTCTGAGATGGCGAGATTTGAAAGTTCAGAAAATTTGCTGTAATAAAAAAAGAAAATTTGAAATTTAGGAGCTTTACTGCAATTGTGAGCGATGCATTCGCTTCGCACTCGTTCGTTCGCACTCGCGGGGGGGGGGGGGGGAGTGGGGATTGCGCAATACAGGTGCAAACGCACGATTGGCTGGCACAGGATGGGTGAGTTCCGGTCCATCTCTTTTTGGCCTCTTTAAGTATGCAGCTATTTTCTGCAGACCGACATACATTAAATTTTCGGACTAGTCGTTGATTGGAAATCACAAGAGTAGCCTGCATACATACATGTGATCGGTCTGTATGGCTTGTAAGCGCGAGAGGACAAAAGGTCTTACTTACGTGGAACGGCAACTGACTCGCGTCAATGATAAGGCGTCAGCCGGCCAATCAGGGGTCTCAGGGATTCGAGCCCTGGGCATCTGATTTATTCTCTCTGATCGTGAGTTGAAAACTTGACGATGAGTAGTGCGCACTAGCCGCAACTCTCAACCCAGTTCAAAAGTTTGGAAAAGCAAGTAAATAAATTGGGGGGGGGGGGGGGCTCGGACAGCCTCGTGTGCCCTGCCTTAGAAAGCCTCGCAGAGGCTTGAACAGGTGTAAAAGAAGCTTTAGCTGGAGGCTCGCTGGAAGTTCGTTTACGAGTAAGGGTACCTGAAGGTCTTATATCCAAAATGGCCCCTGTCGTCCTTTGGCCGAATAGTCTTATCTCGGATGGTAATTTTTTGATCGCTGTTGCTTTCCGAAATTTTATCACGTGTCAGAGCTTGGTATCAATCTCCTATCTACGTACGTGCTGTATTGTACTCGTAAACTCTTGTAGGTTGTTCTTCACTCTCACACGTGTTCAAGCAACCGTTTGTGACCTGCATAATTTGTACCATCGCTTTCTTTAGCAGTCGGAAGCAAAACACTCCCTATTCTACTGCTTCTCCGTCGAAGACGTCATGACAGGCCATTGATGGATCATACTTTTTTAGGGGGAATAAGTAAACCTCATTCGTAATCCCTGAGCCCTTTCAAATCGTGTATGCGTTGGGGCTTACGGTATTACAGTGGCGCGGGGGGGGGGGGGGGAAGCGAAATTAAAGGCTCGACTTCGCATGGCCCTACTTTCATTTCTGACTAATTGAATCAAACTCCTTTGAATGTGCGGCTGTACATAAATTCAACAAGACGGGATGATCACACGAAGATCTTCACGAGAAACTTCTATGTATGTAGCGCACCCTACTGGTACAGTACTGTATTGCATGTGCGAGTACCTACTATACCAGTACAGCCTGCTCATTGCGGTCATGTACATACATATATACATGCCATCGTATGCACTACCAAGCATGGAGCGCAGTCTTATCTCTACCACTCTACTTACATCATTATTGATATCTGATAAGTAAAGGAAATCGATAACGCAAATCAGCAATGCTCAGTCACAAAGACTATTATCATTAACTATTCATTACTCGAGGCCAAAAAAAGTGTAAGTCGATCTGAGAAAGAAACTCTGGAATCCAAACGAGTATCTAGGCAGCGCCAGTCTTGGACTTCGGAGTGCGATCAAATGTCAAACTGCCCGGTACGTAATCATAATTGGGAATTCCCCTGAAAAATATTTTCTATTTGCAGTAATCTTCCGAATGAAATCGATAAAACGAAGACTTTGACATCTGCTTGCTGGATTACAACTAGATCAAATGTGCACGCGCACAGTATCTGGCTCATGATTCAAACTAAACTAACTCAGCTGCCATTGGCAACCCCATTAAATACCAGCAAGATCATCCCTGCCAGGCAAGATAATTTTTCAGCTACTAGAGGCGTACGTGCACCACTCAGCGATCACTGTAACCAGCGCAGCCAGACGGCGGGGAGATATGAGAGACCGAAGTCTCAAAAAACCTGGACTGGAACAAGGCAAGTCTCGCGACTCTACCTGCCGCTGAAAATCAACCGGAGAGGTTGACATCTCCAGCCAGGGGAGAAAATCTCCCGTCCGCCAGGAATGTTGGTACATCATCCTGCCAAAATCATGCACACAGATCCAGTCCTACAAAGAAACATACCTCCGCTTTATCACTGGCGTCCGTTTTCCACTGGACTTTACGGGTGAATCAGCACGAGTTTTATTAGCATTTGATCCCACAGGTTGCTGCTTTCCATCCAATCGCACACCAGTTCCAGTGAATGGCTGGAAGAAAAGTTAGCCTCAACTCATTTTCGATCAGGTCTACTCCAAAAAAGTACTTGCCTGGAAACCGAGTTCTATTGGTGGTGTAGTGCTCGGCTATAAATTACAGTAAACAAAAAGAGTATGGAATGTTAACACAACGCAAACCAGCAGCTTACGGGTGTTGTTGGTTCAGCTGGTTTCGGTGCCTTCGGTTGCGGCTCGACATATCCAACTGGTGCATCAAATTCAACCTAAAACAGAGTCATCTCGACAAAAAGGCCATATTGATCGTTCATCCTCACGTTCATATCGCAATCAATAATCGATACGGCATTAGCTGGCTTCAAATCTTGGACCAATAATTCATAACTCTAAAATTAGAGAATAAGCTCTTTGAGGTAAGCAATCATGACTGACTATGATTCACCTTATTATTGTATACGAAAGCTATTATATCGTTCTTCGTCAAACACGCATAACCACGCAGCTTGACTTCCAACCTGAAAAAGTCAGATTTTTAAAAAAAGACATGGTTAGTTCTCGTAGACTTACACAGCTCGGGGATTGGAGATTTCCAAGAAATCAGTGCTTTGCGGCTTGAATTTGACGTAGGTCCCAGTAGGCAACGAAACATACTCGATTCGCACATTATCGCCTTCTTTCAAAAGTAAATTTTGCATCATCTGTAAACGAAAACAAATTGCGTAGTTCGTGAACACTGTCCGCAAATGCACTTACCCAATGGGGCATGTAACATTTTCCTTCTTCTTGGTGAAATTCGTACACACCGCAATGGCTTGAGCGTTGGCGCGTCACGTCCGCATTGGTAACTTTGAACAGGAGAGGATACGTTATGTGCATTCGGTCTGAAATAAGGAATTTTAGCAGATTAGGAGACAAAATTGATCAACTTTGCATCGCTTACTCAACCAGTCCAAAGCGCTGTGCGGCAAGAGCACTTAAAACAAAGAAAATTAACTTATAACTAACTGTACGCACAAATATTCAAAGGCAAAGCTGCGGAGCATCACCCGTCACGGCGATGTTTCAGCCGCGGACCAGGTCGAAGACTTTATTGGCTGCTTTTGTAAAAGGGCAAAGACATGAAGCCACAACATGGATTAGACATGAAAGATCTAATGCGCCACATCCGCAATTTTGTCGCTATCATATCATTTGGCACGCCCCAAGTCGGGATTTTTTCAAAGAGCCAACCACAAAAATCGCCTTACCTTTTCCACTTTCATTCATCTCTTGTAACTTTTCCTTCGATTTTTCGTCCGAATACATAATCATAGAGTAGACGCGGTACTGAGCATTGAAATTGGGGCGAATAACTTGAAACTGTAACGACAAAAATCAGTCAAGTTACTGAGTTATTCCCAGAAAATTAATTTTTTTTCATCTAGATCTAAAAAATGAATTAGTCCAGAAGGCATGCTCGAACTGAATACTGACAGCTTACCATATTGACAGATGAAGCTCGAAAAATGATTCCCACGAAGCGAAAATTGCCGAACCACTTTCCTCCTGCAGCGGCTTTCGAAATAATATGTTTGCGCGCATAACAGACTGAACAGTGCTGACCGCGGTACGTCCCCGGCTGCTCTACCGGTGGAGAGATCATATCGCATTCTGGAATTGGAGTGCTCAACTGCAGGGCTCATCGTGCTAAGCCGCCAGCTCACACATAAAAAAAAAGAACAGTTATGATCATTTTCGAGGGCTTTTGGGGCTGTTCCTACAGTACAAATCAGCATGCCATATTTGACGCCCATACCAGATCGAACGGAGCACAGCAGCACTCGTGACACAACAGCACAGTTCAGAAGGGCCGTTCAAAGCGTGACAAAAACTCGATCTATCAAGCACTAATATCATTGGGCCGTCACTCCGTCTCGTCCTTGCTGGACATCAGCACCTCGAACTCGTTTAACAGTTCAGCGAATGTCGGTCGCTCGACTGGATTCGAGTTAGTAGCGGGACGGAAGATGGGCTTTGAGATGTTAGCGCGACGCATCTGCGATTTTCCAACGGTCGGTCGGGCGCCTCGTTTTAAAAGCTTTGTCAGCTTAGCCGGACTAACGTCTACAAAAGAAAGAAATGGTGATGCTTATCTGGGTTAAGACACAAATTGACTCACTGTCGAACGGGTTCTTTCCTTCGCTGAAGAGCTCGCACATACGAATGCCCACACGTCGGACTTGCCTGAAAAGTATCTATTTTGGAGGGCAAATGGAGCTGGCTGACATCGGCGAGCGTAGTCGTAAATCGGTTTTTGTTGAACACCTCTGGAGCCAGCCACTGTTGAGCGAAGGCCGTATCTCCTGAAACTTGAGGCCTTGGAAGCACAATACCAACGATGGCCTCCGACTGACTTACGTGCCATCTTGTAGATGCCCGTTTCGTCCGAGGGCCGCCATACCAAAGTCGCATATCGTGGCCTCCACCTTGATCGGGTTCGGCGACGTGATGTTGATAAGCACATTCCGTGCGGCGAACGATTCCTTTGCTCTCAAGGTACGCCATGCCCCGATAGATCCAAAATAAGAAAACGCCATGAACCTATGCAAAACAGCAAACTAGAATTTCCCCCCTAACCGAAGTGACCTGACTGTTAGCTTCTATTAGGCTAATCTGCTCTGGCTCTCGATACAGGATTCAGCACGCGCTGCTTATTGCTTGTCGGCAAGCCATGATACGGCGACCAGTTCGTGACGACCTAGTGAGGTTCGTGCGGAATGATCCCAGGACAGCACCATTCTCCACTCACCACACAAGGGCACAACGCAGCCTCAACATCACATGACATGAGCATGAAGATCTCGACACACACAGAGGGGTAACAGGCCGTCGCCTATCACTTTCCTTCTTTCACGAACTGGAATTCGTTGTCGCAATCAGTGAAGCGCGGGTCAGTGAAGCGCACGCTCTTAGCCGCAGACACTCGTTGCAGGGCTCTCGACGAGGCGGTAGTCTGGCTCGTCTTCGACCTGAAAACAAATGAAAGCTTAAATCTATGGATGACACCCGGAACTAAAGCGCTCTTACTTCAGGCCCTCCAGATATCCGCCGAGGATGATCATGAGCTCGGCCCAGGCCGGACACACTTTTTCGAACGGCGTCGTCTCTTTCATTCGCAACACGATCTCGGGATCGACTTCGTTGATCCAAGGCAGCCCTCCGCTTCCCCACTTGGCGATGGTGTAGTAGAGCGACCAGATGTTCTCCTTTCGTCCCACGTCCTGCATGTGGTGGTCGCCTTCGAGGCGCATCGAACCGTACCTCGGAAACCGGCCTTCTTTCGCTCGGGGCGCACGTGTCCGTTGATCAGGTGCTCGCGACACAGACCGTAGTCGAGCAGGTACACGACAGACGCCGTCGACATCGAGCCACCCATCGCAAAGTTGACTGAACAAGGCAGGGCTCGGTATATTCGGCAAATGCGAGACGTCAAATTACTTACGACCTTGATGTCGCGGTGGAGCCAGCCGACGATCTGCATGTCCCGAATGGCTTCCAGACATTGGATGGCCAATCACATCGCCGTGCTCGTCGAATAGCGTTTGACCGGCAGCGGGCATCGTCGTCGCAACGACTTCAGGTTCGGACCGACCAGCTGCATCGTCAGGTAGTTGAAGTCACTGCCGATTTTCCCAGCGGCCACGTACATTGGGCTGTGTGGGCGGCCTGAAAAGAGGACCATCGTTAGCCGGAATCGTGCCGGAAAGTCAGCCAGTTTACCTTGCACCGATCGCAAGACCGTAGTTTACAGAGCCAACAGGGGCGTCGGACATTTGAGACTCTCGATTTTGACAGCGACCCATCCGTTCTGTATCGACTGGTCTCGTGCCGAGTATACTTGACCAAACGCACCGCCGTGCAGCTTCTGCACCTAAAGGAGAAAGAAGAGACGTTGAACCGCGCTTCCTTCGCGATGCACACCTGAGACGCCTGAGACATGAACTGATGATGAGAAACCTAAAGTACCGAGATGGCTTACCATTTTGAATCGATTCGTGATCACAGCGCCCGGCCCGAAGTAGTCGGCCTCGCTCGTCTCCGTTGCTGCTTCGTCCAGATGCGGTTTCTTGTCGGCCATCCGAGTCAACTCGCGCTGCATGAACAGCATCAGCGATGCCTTGCGCCTCTGAGTGGAAGAGCCTAGCTGGATTTGGATAGAGACGAAGCAGCAGGGCCGACTTACCTCGTCACTGTCCATGGCCGTCATCGACATGTCGGCATTCCGTTTCAGCGTCTTCTGCGATTCTCCCGGAGGCCGAACGGCGATCAGGTTGCCTCGAGCGCTTGGAATCGGCTTCACCAATTGGGCTTGCTTGGCCGTGCCCAACATCGTGGCGCTCCACGTCGGCGATCACACTCAACGGTACTCGACGATCTCGACGACGACGGACGGAAAGACTCTCGTGACAGCAGGAAACTGTCGACTGCTCTCGACGGCTGCAAGTCTTGGAATGAGCACGCTTCCTCAATCGTCAACTTTGCGTTGCTGCAAAACCAAACTACTCGTATAATAGAGTAGACAGCCACTCATGATAACATACTATTTTATTGTAAAGTGACTTGTAGACTTATGAATTCAAAACTGGACTTGATAAAGACATTGACTTGTTGACAGCGCTGGCACTGCGCTAAAGTAGGAGGTTTAAGATCTGGACTTGTGACCCAGCCCGAGCCATTCTGGTGGCATAAACAGATAGTCTAACATTACACAGAGCGTTGCAGGCACCCCTTGAGTCACGGCGTGAAGTTCAGGAATCGTTGTCTCAGTGATCCATATTTTGCTATAAGCCTACCAGGCTCAGGCCAAATCTACTTTCCAGCCCAGAGATGTGTTTGGTTCGCCAGAATGGATTTCGAGGAAAGAGGAAAACTGGTAGATTTATGGGAATCACTGAGGAAGAGACTCTGGGTCTTGACAAACAGGGCTCAATTCATTTTGGACAAGCATCGGTTTGAGGATACTTTTCTGAAGTCTTTTTTCATGCAAGAATAGAAAAAAAGCGATGGAACAAAAATTAAAAAAAAAAATAATGATAAAAAAGGGGTATCTCGTTTGTGTGGTCTAGCGCATTTGTCAGTCTGTTTCTAACTGGGATTGTCAGCTGTGGTAGTCCGTTACCTTATTTGCACAATGAGTATGCACGCGTGTGTTTGCGTCTGCTTTACACTCTAGTCATGATTTCACAGGTTGCTCCACGGTTTTTTTGTCACGAACCAAAGTGTTTGAGTATTTGCTTATGATTTTTCCAGGATGTAGATACTTTTTTGATTAAATGGTGATACGAAAAAAAAGAGGCTCAGGGCTAGAGAAGACCTCGGAGAAGACAAGTCCGTATTCGCCGTCACGTGACCGTAGAACATGTACGTCACAACATTGAAGGTGATACACACAGTGAAACAGACGACCAGTCTGGGGTCTCACCGTTTGTTTCAGTAGGGGTCTTACCGTCGCCCGCCCCCTTGTTCTGTCGTAGCTGGGCTAACCGTAAGACAGGGGCGGGGCTGGATGGCGGCCGAGCCTAGCGGACCAGGCGTCAGTCCCAGGTCTGTGCAGTCTAGTTTTTGAGCTCACGTTGAGAGACGTGAGCTCAAAACCCGCATCTAAATACGCAGTCTCGACCGCAATACAATATACCATAGATAGCGCAGTCCGATTTAGTGGATGAGTTGTTCAACTAGCTGGAATGGCAGATGAATAAAGAGCTACAGGAAACTGTAGCGTTGTGAAAACTAATACCTAATGATTCGGATGAAATAAAACCTCGATTCTAACAGCACCACTTGAACATTACGGCCTAACTGCAAAACACTTCAGCCAAGAGGCATTAACGAACTGGTGACGCTGGAAACTGGCAACTTATAATAAGTGCACCTATACACAAGCAAAAATTAATCTTTGCAGATAAAAGTTCAGAAGAAGATGCAACGGATATTGAACCCGCGCCATTTTTCGACTGTACACTGTGCTTGTTGCGCACGATTTTGCTCGAGTTGAAATCGTGCGCCTTGATCCATTCCATCACTCGTAAGCTCCGAGTCGTCGACTCTTCCGGGTTGCCTTTATGTTTATTGTAAAGATCCGTGGCAGGCGTAAGAACCTTATTACAACCATTGGTGGGTGTTGCAAGCGGTATAAGCGTGTTACACAGAGTGAACCTGTGGAAACCTGCGGACACTATGGACTCTAAGATCATGCCCCAAAAATTGATCCGGATGGCTTTTCAACTGGTAGGACTGGGTACGGTTGGCTGAGATGTCGTACATTCCTGCTTCAAAGATACAAGAAGTTTTTTCCTGCAGTGGTTCAACAAGTCGTGGACTGGATGACTGTCCCTATGGCTCAGGACGGTGAGACATCGTTGGAATTTTGGATTTGATCTGCATGTTTTGCACAATCTTTCCTGCGATGCTCACTGGGTAGGGATACTCTGCAATTTCCTCTTTCGTACCTTTCCCTGGTCTCTCTGCTCTCCCCAGCCTGATCAGCTTGTTCAAATTTGCTTAAGCCAGCTGATCTGTCTGTCGGCCAGTTTGATTGCAGATCTCCCATTCTTTAGTCAACATGAGTTGACCTGATCTGGGTGATTTATGTGATGGATCTAATGGAACTGCTTTGTCAGCTTTATCTGGCCTAATCTTTCCGATCTGTATTTGATCTGCCCTAGCACTGACGTGCACAAAGTTTGCAGTGACAGCTGATCCAGGACATCACCAACAAAAAGCACACACCGTTCTTGTCCACTCACGCACAACAGGTCGTCTGCACAAACACAGCCACGATCGTTCGACTTCTCTTCGCCCTCTAGTTTCCCCTTGATGGCCTTCTTGCCGTCATTTTTCTTCTTCTTGTGCGTCAGAAGCTTTGCCGTAGCTAGCATCAAGCCGTATGTACAGTGTAAGCCAAACAACTGTGGGCAGGGTCGCATGGCGGCTACAGTATATGTTCCCTTTATTCACTTGTTTCATCCACGTTCGCCTCTGAGTAAGCTGGCGTGTCGTTTGGTGCTTCAGTATTTTCTTTTCTAGTGTTAAACTGCTTTAAGGTTCTTTGTAAAAAAGTCGCAGATTATTAAAAAATACCTCGCTCAGCGAATTCAATTATGACCACTACCACGTCACGCCCTTCCATTGAAAGAGACAAAGACTAGCTGGAAGTATAGTTCAATGCGATGCGTCAAATAAGCTTGCGATGTGACGCTACCTTTTTACATTGTCAGTTCACCCAAAAGTGTCGCATCGCACGCTTATTTGACGCATCGCATCCAACTATACTTTGGGCTTTAAAGTTTTGATACAAAAAAGATATGCACGAAGCAGGAGGGACAATATGTCATAGCTCAAAGCAATGGCCCTTGACCCATGCTGCAACCTTTCCTGACATTCTGGGAAGAGTCGATAGCATCGAGAAGGCAGTGGTTCAACGTTCCTTACTTGTAGAGCAGCTGGGTTCGTCCCAGGTTCGATCCCCAACGATGGAGCTGGTTTGGAAAACCCTAAATCCTCTGTGAGACCAGCCAGACCGAAGGGCACTTACACTCTTCCATCGACGCGCCCTAGTGGAGAGACAGAAGCAAAGCTAGTCGTAGCGGGCATCCATCCATCTGTGCAGACGCAGAGGGAACTGTCATGGCGCGACGTGACTTCCATTCTAACATGTGCAGCTCGAGCTACGAGTGCGGACTCTTTATTTTCCACTCAGCCAGCGCCTGAAACGTACTTAGAAAGCGAAAACTTCCTACTTCCGACTTCTGCGATCCTGTTCAATGTGCTCAGCTTCTCAGGAGGAATCAAAAATATTCTATGCGAACTGAAGGAGAACCAAAGATGCACGCTAATATCGTAGCTTTCTGGTCGATCAGAAGACTGGTAAGTCTTTTTGGGTCGTGTTGTTTTGATTTTTCTGTGATGTGACAGCATTGTGTCACTGATCAAGGTCCTGTTTTGAACTAGCAGTAGTAAGTGTAGCACAGAACTTTTAGGGCGTAAGAGAGGAGAAACTTCATTGACACCTTTTCCGCGAGGACACCTTTTTCAGTCACATGACGGACGTCCCTTCGTTGGATCAGGTCCTGATTTAAAATTTTGTATTTTCCTCACGTTATCCCCTCCCAGCTCCCTCTTGCCCGCGCCAATTTTGGACCTGTCACTGGATCAAACCGAACACATTGCTTCAGGCTTGTCTATTGGGTGTTACCAAATCACTAGTTTTAATCGATCGATTCCTGCACTTACTTGGAGGATAGGGATTTTCGTGCCCAGGAATATGGCTGTGGTGGCTGAGAATTCATGTGCCTTTCTAAAAACCGGAAAAGAAGTGAAAGTAATAAATAGAGTGGACGGAAGTTAGGTGAGCCCTTGGAAGAAGTCCCTTGGCATTAGGTTAATCCGCATCCCTATCTTGCTGTAAGTGTCGGATGCTTCGTTCACTTTTTCTCTTTAATACAGTCGGTATCAGAGCTCGTCAAGTGATCGAAAAACTTGCCGTCCAACAAAAATTGACTCTCGACTTCAGCTCAACAGTTATGCAAAACTACAGTTGTTGTAAAGGAGAATTTATACTTCGTATTCCCAGGTCTCGTCTCCAATAAACGCCACTCTACGCAGCTAGGTGTTGACTGACGTTTGTGCCATTTTCTGATAGGTGCTTCCTGTTTGCGACTGCATCGAAATTCTTTGCAATCCAGTAGCTTCCGAGGCTGTCAAGATGTCAGCGCGAGTAGCGAGGGGCGTCAATACTCCCCGACATTGCGTAGACGAGGGGCATAGGTCCAGTTTTTAGAGCTCCGATTGCAGGTCTATTTGTCAATAATGGGAGCCAATTGGTTAGCAATAAAACTGACTGCAGCAGAAGTTTCAAAAAGCCAATGACTTCCAAGGAAAACAGAGAGTTTTTCGCTCGGTACATGTAAGCTTCGTCTGGCCCGTACTGGTCCCATTTATCAAAAGGAGGAAGCGCCTATCCGCAGAATCATATCCTAGCTGCTGGCTTTGATGCATTAGCGCAGTTGCTGGAGTCGGAGGGCGCACGTCGGCTGGCTCACCTTGTAATCTATGATGTCTGATGTAAAGAAGTTCAACCGACAGTTCTATTTTATCATTTGCCTTGTATTTGAGTCAGTTGAGTCGAACGATCACGATCTTAGGTTTTAAGAAAACATCCAAGGAACCAAAAAGCTGCCATCATTTACCAAGTCGACATCGCAAGAAGTTGCTGGTGCAGAGGGTGATGGTTGGCCATAGCGGTGCCACGCCCCATTTTTGCATAAGAAGTGGCTTAAAGTTTTGAGGCTCGATTGAAATTCACAACTGCCATTTGGACTTGGGTTTGAAAAGCGAGAGACGGGATTTGTTTAACAAAAATCCCAGAAGGCTTCGGCGTTCGAATTGCATTCAATAAATTCCTCACCTCCATTCTTTGTTGCCAGACCAGAATTATCCCCTCACTCGTCAAACTTTGTTTACTCGGGTCGGCGACTATAATGAGAGGCAGTCTGGTGACTAGGACCACTTGCCTCATCATTTTATCAGCCATTGCGTCAAATGCGCAGTTTATTCGAGTCGGGTTCCATAAAGAGGAGACGGTCACTTCCTCTTATGGCAATTCTTTGAATAGTGATGGAAATTATCGACAAGCCACCACCACCTTATCACCGACCATACCCTATTGGTCACTCAAACGTACAGGTCAATCCGATGTTGGTCGAACAGACTTCCGATACAATCGTCAAAAGAAAAACTAGTAAGCAAGAGCAGGTGTTAGAGTTTCAGTTGGACTTTGTTGAGACTTGAAACAAATTTCTCGCCCTTCTTGCCAAGGTCTACCTCTTTTCTTTCCGAACAGACAAGAAAGTGTAATCCATCATCGTTTCCGGCGGAAATTGAGCACCGCAAATGCTCATCGGTGTCACCCAGTTAGAAAACTTTGTTTGGGAGCCCAGCAGCTATACCTGACTTTTTAGCATCATCCTCATGTTTTGACACATACCAATGCTTGCGTAGAGAAACAACTTTTTTGTGTTGTCTTACGAGGAGTAGATCCAAAAATAGTTTAGCCATGTTTTCGTGTTGTTTTAGTTTCATGCAATGGATAAGGGAGTTGAATGAATTCAATTACGACAAATATCAATTGCCGAAGCCGGATGACGAAACTGCAGTAAAAGTAACAGTGTCTATGATGATAATCAGAGTTCATTCATTATCCGATGCTTCGATGGTGAGTAATGCTGTGACTATAGTATGCTAGGTGTGATGTATTATTGGACCCGGGCCCACTGATCCATCACTTAGAGCGCATAAGAAGACACAACACCTTGGAATTCGTAAGTTCAGGAACTACCAAGCGAGGTGGAAGTTTGTGTCAACTCGGTCTAAGAACTAAAACTACCTTTCGCTTCGTTTCCCAGTCCAATTCACAGTCAGTGACAAACGAGCGCATCTGACTTTTGTTTACAGCGCATCAAACGACCCGTCGCTTTGCTCATAAATTGTTCCGTAGCTCTGGAGCTAGTTCTTTTATGACCTGCTTAGGAACATTCAAGTTCGAGATCCCAGAAGAGAAGCCCCTGATCATAAAATCAATGCTAAATGTAGGGTTCATAAAACTAGGCGGCGTGCTGTCTGAGCTGCTCTTTGAATATTAAAACAAGACATTGAAAACAGGCGCTCAAATAAAAATTTTAGGACTTTGGCATCGAATTGTATTATCGAGAGCAATGGAATGATTATCGATTGCAGTTCAATCCATTCGACTATGATGGACTTGATGAACTGAACTTGCCAGTCATAGCTGTCAACAGCATTTGGAAACCGGATACATATTTCCTGAACGCCATCTCTGCTGAGGTCGATAGCGAGAATTCAGTCACACACAAAGCTTTCTTCAAACTGCGATACACTGGTGACGTCCATTATAGCAGGAAGTCAGTGTTTGATGCCATTTTTGGTCAAGTATAGCAAGTAACCACTGGTTCCTTCTAGGATATCGCTAAAAGCCGACTGCCCTATGGACCTGACCATGTACCCGTTCGACCTGCAGTCATGCAAATTGAAACTGGGAAGCTGTAAGTTGTCACTTTTTGAGTAGTAGTGTAGGTCTCATGGGACGGGGGGAATGGTGACGTGTGTTAGAAAATATTGAGTGTGTGATTTTAGACAGCAATCCGAGCAAGGAAATGACCTACCAGTGGGTGCAAGAATATGGACACGATATCGAATTCAAGGATCGCATCGAATTGGCTGAATTTGAAGCTGATAAGTACAAGACATATAGCAGAAAGTTGAATTATACCACCGGTGAGTGAGTACGCTCTATGCATGCTTCAGAAAGTGTGGTCTGGCGTTTTTCACCCGCATTGGTGGCGTCTGACTTGATCCCTGACAAGTGATCAGCTTGAAAACTGCGATGGCCTTGCACGCCTGCCATGCGTCAAGGCATTTTAGCTGGGGAGGAGACAAGCAGAGCTTACTGAGGTTGAATCGAATGATCGTGGGACTGAGGCTAAGGAGTAGCACCTGGACTTTGCAGTAAAGCTTCAGTGCACATGCACTGTTTGAGTGCGGAGATTACCCCTCTGGTGTATTAGGAGGGTCATCAAGACACTGAATAAACAAGAGTTCTTCTCCTTTAGGGTCTTTCGACAGCCTCGAACTTTGTCTCAGCTTCAAAAGACGCGCCGGTTTCTGCATCATGCAAGTCTTTTTCCCAGCCACGGCCGTGGTCATGAGTAGCTGGGTAGCACTCTGGCTGGCTGAAGACACGACCTTTAGCGACGTCTTGGCCGTTATCCTGGCCATTATATTTCTAGCATACGCCTACAATAGCGTGATGCCTCGTGTCAGCTACGTGAAGCTACTCGATTTATACATGTGCTCTTGTTTCCTGTTTGTCTTCTTATCCTTGGCCAAGCTGGTCATTATCAAGTATTTTTGCCACAAATTGGCCAAAGAAAACCATCGTTCTTCCGACTTTTTCCTTGACCAGCTACTGGGCTTGACTACTGTGTCAAGTGGGACAGATCTAGAACAGCAGGGCAACGGAGATTTGAATGGCAAAAGTTTGGTGGAAAGTCGACGAAGCAGTAGCAGTCTTTGGAGCGAGAAAAAGAAACCAACCAAAGGCAATGCGAAGAAGTCAAGTGACCAACTGAATCGAAGTCGTAGTGACTCGATACGATGCGATGATAGCGGCTTTATCTCACCGCCAGCCAGTGCCTTACGTCAGGACAAAAAACGCAAGAACTCGCTAAAGAGTGGCTCGCTCGAAAATCCCGAAGATGACTGTCAGTCAGCCTTGGTACTCAGTTCCGAAGAGTTGAACGAGAACTACAAAAATGAAGAAATCGAAGCCACGTTTATGCTCGTCCGAGACGAGACACGGGACGATATGAATGTGCCAGATGAGAATGCAGAACCCGAAGTCACCACTCATGAGCAGAACCATCTCGCTCCGCTGAGGCCTCTGAACACGGCACTAGCTGCGCTGTTCGGCAGCCATGGCCCGACGGCTATGAGCACGAGTTCGAATAGCGAGCGTCGAGTAACATTTCTCGGAATGGAGGCTTTTTCGGCATGGTTCGAATCCAGAAAAAAGAAAAAAGGTGCTGCTCGTTATCTAAAGTATCTGCGTTACTTTCATGTGGTCACTCAACTGGCGCTTCCCTTGGCATTTGGTGCTTTTTTCGTTTTCCTATTGCTGATTTATCCAAACTTCCCTCGTTCTAACGATTGCTAAGACTGGAGCTACGAGGGATAGGATGTACAGACTAGGATACTATACTTTTTAAGGAACGTAGAACTGAGGAGCAACCGTGAGAAAATTATGGACAAATATTGTAGAGGTGAAAATGCTTAAAATAAAACCATCGAAATGTATTTGAGTGCCATCAGTATCTTGATCGCTTTAACAATTAAACTTATTGTTTCATCAAATCAAGTTCATGCTATTAAAAGTTTGTAAAATTTAGACTAAGGCGTAAGGGCTTCGGAGAGTGAAGGAGAAAGCAGTGACTATAAGGAGAAAGCATTTACTGTGGGCTACGGTCAAAACGCCTAATTCTTTATCATCTGCATGGCTTCGAGTATGCTTTCTCCTTATCGACTGGTAAAATATGTGCATGAAGTTTACTTTCACTGAAGAATACTATAAATCTCACGTCAGTTGACCTATTACGACTCCAGCTCCACCAGTCGGAGTATTCAAAAATCCAGACTTGCCTAGATTATTCCATGCGGCCAAATGTTGCCAAAAATAGCCGCAATCACCACCCGCACTTGCTGGCCCCACATGGCTGAACAATGGTGCCGTGTTTGCACAAGCGCCATTCTGCCTCAAATGCGGGCCCATATCTTGAAAAACTATCGGGCTGAAGGAGGGCGTGAGTTGTGGCAAAACGGTACATTTGAAAAGAATCAAACTAGTTTCGCTCCAAGGCATCTCGAGGATACAAGGACTACTCATTGTTACACCGGGAGTCAAGGCCTACGGCGCCTCCGTTCGTCATGATCGCCAGATATATCTTGTTTGTAAGCCTTTTACCTGCGATCCCTCAATCGACGGCTACGCCGATGACAGTGGGACCACCGGCTTGCTCAAGGCTGGTAAGAGCGATTTGTATCCCTCAAGATTTCCAGTGTTGAACAAATGAAATTGTGCAGTGTTTCAGATGGGGCGCCCTGAATTTTTCACTTGCATTAATCGTGCACCTGGAAAATACGCAGACGATAAGCGATCATGCCACTTTTATTGGGAGTGTGGCAAGGATGGAAGTATCAATCATGTGTAAGCTTGTCCAGGCCCAGGTGCTCAGGAAGAGGGTGGGCAAGGAAAAAGGCGGGAGGGATATGGAAGTAGATCTCTTCGTTTGAGGGCACGTAATCAGATGATGGTGCTGATCTCTCTATGACCTACAGTATAATGTCCTCAGAAAAGTTAACCTGCTTTTCTTTCAGACGTTGCCTCCCGCCTGCTACTGTATTCGATGACCGAGTCAAAGAATGCATAGTCAATGGAAAGACGGGAAATATCACATGCCCTGTGGATTATGGAGGCTTCGAGTCGGGCACGTCGGTGTGTCGTGGACGACCATACAAGGACCCCATGACCATCAAGGGCTTTGATCGTCAGCCTACTAGTCAAGCCTACTACCCGCATCGGCTCAGCGACTGCACTACTTACTATTGGTGTTTTGTGGCTGATGGAATTTCACACGGTTATCGATTCAGTTGCCCAAGCGGAGAAATTTTTGAGGAGGGCACTGCCACTTGTCGACCGTACTCATCCGGAGTCAAGTGCATCTGCGGCAATTTTACTGACGTGGCTTAGAAACTGCTTTGTTTTTTTTTATATTTCTCATCTGATAAATAACCCGTATTTTCTCTGATAATCTGTTACAGGTTACGAGTTCTGAGCAAAAGTTTTTTCAGGCTATGTTGCTTTGCGACTTTGTGCTGATCGTTTCTCGTTCAATGTATTCATATGCATTCACTTCGCATGTTTTATGACAGTCTAAACTCGCACTGCAATTCGTTAATCGCTCTGGGACAGCAGTTAAATCAAGACGCCTTACTTCTCGTCACGATCCAGAATCTCATCCCCTCATCTGTTCTTAGTCACTTGCGTGAGCGAAATGATTATCAGCAGCTCACTGTCGATTCTCTACTGGATCGTCTGCGAAAGCAAATCGTCAATCTCGAAATGACTGAACAATTTCAGACTCGCCAAGAACATCCTAAACTATCCATGCACGAATCCGCTGGGGAAACGTCGTCTGCTATATCGCTACCGAAACGTGATCTACGCCGTCAATCAACCCGTCAATCAACTGCCAGCACGTTAGCAGTACACAGCTCAGCGTCACGTCACTCAAAGGCGAAGGCAATTACCTGCCAGCTCTGCAACGCAAGCCACTGGGCTAGTGGCTGCACAACTTATCCTTACGTTAACGTTACGTAAAAAGCGTGTGACTGACTGCAGTTATTTTTCAATTGCCTTGGAAATCGAGATCGGGTCGACGAGTGCAAAAGCAGCCGAAGCTGACCAGCCTGCAAATAGCGTCACCATCGATCAATCTGCCCTGGTTATGGACAGAAACCAAGTTCTCAGTCTGTTCCCGCTTCAACGATGATCACGGAAAATTCTTTAAAGGCCTCGTTTATGCTCTCAGTCAAAGTGTTTGTTTCTTGTGGCTCCTCTCCAGCCTCCTTTGAAGGAAATGCGGTACTCGATTCCGCTAGTCAGCGTTCATACGTCTCCTCAGAGTTCGCTAAGAAAATCAATGCTCGTACTGTTCAAACTGAAAAGATTTTGGTTTCTTCTTTCAGAGGTTTGCAAAGTACCTTTAAAGCTCGCATGGTATCATGCCATATTCGCACGAAATCTGGACCCCCGATTTATGAATGTAGTGCCCACTATCACTGACTCGACGAGTCGACCATTTATTCGTCTCTCCCCTGCAAGCACGCAATTCTTGGAGCAGCACGACCTCGCAGATTCGATTCCCACCTCCCCCGAAAATCGCTCTATCGATCTTCTGATCGGCGCTGAATATTGGAATCAAATCTCGGATTCCTGCGTCCCAGTGCCAGGCTACCCCTCTCTTTCGCTCATTTCTTCTCGTCTCGGGTGGGTGCTGACTGGGGCAGGAGAATCTCTTGTGGATACAATGCATCCACGAATATCGTCTCACGCTTCACTACTCTCTTCACAATGGCATCGTCTCAGGATCAGAACGATCAGCATCAAACTCTGGAGATGGATCCTTGCGCCCACGCTGCGGTTGATCCTTCTGTATTCTGGGATTTCGAACAAATTGGCATTACGGATGCGACTACGGATCATAATGAAGAACTCGTCCTTTAGAACTTGGAAGAAACCTCTCAGCTCTCCAGTAATCGCTTCGCAAAGCTTTGTCTCGTCAGATATCTCGGATGCTGGTAACACTGGCAAGCCCGATCACCGTGATCCTCGCCATGACGCACTTTCCGTTTGCAGCGAAGTCGGTAAACTTCCCGAGGAAAAAGTCAACTATCGATTTTCTAGTAGTAAACTCTCTTAAGTGAACGTCATCTCTCAAGGAATGAAGGTTGAAAGCTTTCCTGCCGATCAAACTTGGTGGCACTCACCCGACTTACTACGAGCAAAAGAACCTGATTGGCCACAATCACCGTCGAGTGCTATAGCCAATCCATACTCATCACATCCTATCCTGGTAACCTGGACCCAGAAGGAAGAGACACCTCTATTGCGGCGGTATTCAGCTTTAACTCAGCTCCTGCGCGTCATCGCCTTCGTGCCACGATTTATCGCTCGCTGCCGCCGGCAAGCTTTGACATCAAATAGCTCGAAGCTCTCTTCATCGGGAGTTTCTGGAGCACGACTCTTCCTAATCCAATATGTGCTGCGAGTGCACTTTCCTGAGAGGCCGTCCTCTACTGCACCAATCCGCACCTTCACTGATGAAGAAGGAATTCTTCGATGTCAGACACGTTTGGAGAACTCTTACCTCAAAATCCGATTCTCTTGCCAAAAGAAAGCAGTCTCACTCGTCTAATTATTATGGAAACACGTCCGATCGAATCACGTCGGAGTTTCTCATACACTCTCTCTGTTACGAGAAAAATACTAAATCATATCTGGTCATTAATTGGTCTTTTCTGTTTTGCGAAAATGCCCTATCTGCAAACGTACCGATGGCGGACCATACCAAGCCCCTCTTTTCCCGCAACTACCTGCGTCCAGAGTAACAAGATCACTACCATTTGAGAACACTCGACTCGACTACCTTGGTCCACTTCAAGTGAAAACGAAATATGGGTTGGTGAAGATTTGGATCTGCCTCTTCACGTGTCTTGTCACTCGCTTTATCCACCTAGAGGTAGTGGAATCTCTCTCTTCTTCAGACTTCTTGCTCTGCCTCTCACGATTCATCTCTAGCCGTGGGAAGCCATCACTGATAATATCTGATAACGCGAAGCAGCTCAAGCAAGTCGATTTATTTATTTCATCGTACTGCAACGATCGCGAAATTAACTGGCATTTCATCACTGAGAATGCTCCCTAAGAAGGCGGATTCTACGAACGCCTGATCGGAATGGTCAAGCAATGCCTTCGGAAATCAATCGATCATGCCACTCCAACTTCCTCTCAGCTGCAAACCATCGCGTGCGAAATCGAAGCGATCTTGAACTCTCGCCCTCTCGTCTATGTCGGCTCCGATCTCGATGACGGAAGGGATCTGACCCCGCAATTATTCCTTTCGACTCGGACATCCGCTTCCATCGATGGTCTTGCTTCAACCAAAGACAAATTCCGGAACACTGATCTCGTCGCTTTGTGGAAAAAGAGCCAAAATTATCTCGACATGTTTTGGCAATGCTGGCGTCGTCAATACCTGACATCTTTAATGGAAAGGTCTGGATCGAAGCATCGACAGCCTCGGATTCGATCACCTGCTCCCCCTCTTATTTGTAGAAATCGTCCTTGTAAAGTTCCCCGCGCCACGAATGCAATGGCCTCATCGAACTGTACATGGGAAAGGACGGATTTGTCCGAAAAGCATTGTTTAAACTGCCTTCTGGACGTACCCTTCGACGTCCCATTCAAAACTTGATCCCGCTCGAATGCACAACAAACTCTGATACAGCCTGAGCATGTGCAAAGGACACGCACTATCTAAAGTTTGAAGTATCTAAAGTTTGTTCAAAGAATCTAAATCGTATCTAGACGATTTCCGTCTAATTTTATTTTCCCGCTTAGCATATGTATGTAAAATTCGAGGTCTGCTTGAGTTATTGTTCTAACACCGTTTTCTCGCAACTAAGTCGCAAGTGTGTTTTCCCTTTCGGGTTTCCACTTATACACTATTAAATTCGGTAAATGGGTATCTACTGAGTTATTCGGGTCTACTGAAATCTATGACCTCCCAATCCCCTGGGTTTGAGAGCTCTTCCCTCCGAAGTGTCGCGAAATGCGCGATTGATATGAGGTCTATTTACTGTGCTTCCGCGAGTATCCAAACTGTTAGGTTGACAGTGGCAGATAGTGGGCACGACTCGCAATGGGTCCGTATTCGCGGAAAAGAGAAAATCAAGAGCACAACCGACCTCCCGATTGGCAGGCTGATGCCATCACCGAGCCACTTACGGACTTACTGTTAGTTGTTCCTGGCTCTTGCATTGTATATTGTCCCTCACGCCTGGTAGGCCATGGCAAGTGGAAGAGAATAATCGATTTAATCCAGGATGGCATACGTCAACCCTTCGAAATGATGTTTCAGCCACGTCGCAGGGTCGCAAGACTTCCTTTTTTGGTCGGCCTTATTCGCCCCTGCGAATGTCAGGCTTGGTTACAACATGTAAGCATACCGCCGTCAAGGTTGGAAAGCTGTTGCATCAAGAATCACTGTAGCAGATAATTGAAGCCCAGCTGACGTGTGCTGACGAAGCCCTGCTGACGCCCAAACGGCGTTTGCTACGAAAGTAAGATTCAAACGATAGCACACCTACCCAGTTTCCCAAAATCCGAGCAGCAAACGCTCAGGTGGCAGGGTGATGTTGACTCATGCGTAGTTCTCATAAACGACTGATCACATTACGCCCGAGTGGGAGGGGGTGAGGAACGAGGGGTGCCTCCCGCCTGGGAGGTGACAATTTTGTGGTTTTTCGTTCCCAAAGATTCAGTCGCTCTCAACAAAATTTATGTACAAGAATCCATCAGTCAGGGATCACCATCGAAATCCTTGGACTATCCTACATAGGGGATACTAGGACAAGCCAATAGACGGTCTGCCACAAGAATGATCCCACGAAGTCCAACGACACCTGGGTTACAATAGAGTTTATTTCCCGCCCGCACACAAAGGCCGCTAGACTCACAATTTAGGGAACAGCCGCACGTGTCGGTCGTGAAGGAGTTCTGAAAGTGCCTAGAGGGTCCTCATGTCATGTCATGTCGTACTTTATCCATAGCCAAGCACTGTACAACGCACTCGAGAGCTAAGGAACACTTATTTGACAATCATTTTGTACCGAGGCGGGAGTCGAACCCTCCCCTGTAAGTGCGCACCCACGGTGAGAGGAAGACGCCTTAACCCGCTAAGCCACGACACCCGGCCCTCGATGCCAGTTACACGGATGGAGCACAAACCCAAGCATTCCTGGCTACGCGCCTGCAGTCGCCTACCCGTATTGCTTAGCAGCAAGCTGTTGGGCTCCCCCTGAGTTCAATACCCATCGATGAAAGTCGGCCTGTAAAAGAAAACACCCGCTGACCTAGCACTGCCTGGCCGTGAGTGACCCACAGTCGAGTGTTCTGCTTATAAAAACCCAGGGTACAGCAGGCTGTTAGTAGAGGTATAGACTGACCAAACTATGTGACTGTCAAATAGGCAGGGTTCATAGCCCGCCAACCCGCCATCGTCAGAAGAAACCGGTGTCAGCCCTCACGTTTCTGATGCTGATTTGGCACACCCGGCTGTGGGTGGCCCAATCGTTATTGCTGAGGAGCTCAGAACTCCGAGCTCCTAGCTCTTCAAACTCATTTAGCCATAATGGCCGCAGCTACGTGTCCTTTTCCAGTCTTGTGCGGCGACCAGTCGTGTAAGGTGTGAGCTCTCATTGTCATCTCCATCAGACATTGACATCTCATTGACATTGTCTCATTGTCATCTCTCATTGTCACAGCATGTAATAGGTTCCTCTGTTTACCTTATCGGAAATACCTGCTTTTCTAGTGCGCTACATGATCGTACCTTGGCCAACACCACACCCGTGGATCTAGCGTTTCTGCATAAAGACCCGGCGGTTCAGGCTTCTGCCACCCACTGTCACTTGCAACTGGGCTAATATTCAATGCCCACACCAGTTAGAATGGAAGGCAGCAGCACTCATTGTGGCACAACAGCACAGTTCAGAAGGGCGTTCAAAGCGTAACAAAAACTCGATTTATCAAGCATATGGCCAATATCATCTGGCCGTCACTCAGTCTCGTCCTTGCTGGACATCAGCACCTCGAACTCGTTCAACAGTTCAGCGAATGTCGGTCGCTCGTCTGGATTCGAGTTAGTAGCGGGACGGAAGATGGGCTTTGAGATGTTAGCGCGACGCATCTGCGATTTTCCAACGGTCGGTCGGGCGCCTCGTTTCAAAAGCTTTGTCAGCTTAGCCGGACTAACGTCTACAAAAGAAAGAAATGGTGATGCTTATCTGGGTTAAGACACAAATTGACTCACTGTCGAACGGGTTCTTTCCTTCGCTGAACAGCTCGCACAGAGTACATCCGAATGCCCACACGTCGGACTTGCCTGAAAAGTATCAATTTTAGAGGGCAAATGAAGGTGGCTGACATCGGCGAGCGTACTCGTAAATCGGTTTTTGTTAAACGCCTCTGGAGCCAGCCACTGTTGAGCCAAGGCCGTATCTCCTGAAACTTGAGGCCTTGGAAGCACAATACCAACGATGGGCTCGACTGACTTACGTGCCATCTTGTAAATGCCCGTTTCGTCCAGCGGCCTGGCCATACCAAAGTCGCATATCTTGGCCTCCACCTTGATCGGGTTCGGCGACGTGATGTTGATGAGCACATTCCGTGCGGCGAGATCGCGGTGAACGATTCCTTTGCTCTCAAGGTACGCCATGCCCCGACAAATCTAAAATAAGAGATCGCCATGAACCTATGCAAAACAGCGAATTATAATTTCTCCCTTACCTGGGCGCCTATGTCGATGAGTTCTGGGTCAGGTAGCGGTGGGAGTACTTCGTTGACTCGCCTATTCTCTAGGAAGTTCTTCAAGCTTCCGTCCTTGACGTACTCGGTGACCATGGAGCACGGGTCGCTCGTCACCACTCCGTACAGTCGCACGATGTTCTTGTGCGAGAGATGTCGCATGGCTGCCGCTTCTTTGAACATCATGTCCTTCGCTTTCGGTGTCACGTCTTTCAGCTGCTTCACGGCGACTTCGATCATAGTACCATCTGTTCGCTTCCACAGAGCTGCAAAAAGTGTGAACTCGTGATGGCAGCAAGAGCAGACTGAAAGCGACTTACCTTTGAAGACTGTTCCGAAATTACCACTACCCGCCTGAGTCAGGGTCTCGATTTCTTGTCTCGGAATCTCGCGCCACTTCTCGAGCATGTCCTTGGGCAATTGGTTCCGTCGCGGTGGTATTCGCTGCAAGGGCGTCGTCAGCTGGCAGCATATCTCGTCGGTGACCTCTTGGCCTAAACGAAATCGGGTTAGCCAGGCAGAGACTAATGTACCTTGGATCTTACTAGTGTAGAAGGCGATAACGTCGGATATTTTTGCAAATTTCGATTTGGCCGAGATGTAATACCGTTGACTGCCTGCCTTTGGTCCGGCGTCGTAGATTCGGTAATGATGGCATTTGGGCGGCTGCGACTGATTCTTGACCGAAAGAACATACGGCGTTGCTAAAAAAATGGTTTTGATTCGTAGACCGCAGCTTACAGACAGGGCCGGGAGCTTGTACTGTAGACAGGGCTCACTTACTCGGGTCTGAGCCATGGCCTTCGTATTTCGTTTCGCTAGTCGTTTGCGACTCGCGAATGAGGAATGTGCCGCTGGGTCTGTTCGGAGCGCGTAGTCTTTGCAGCGCCTCACGCCGTTTGATGTTGCCCCAGAAGTAGCTGAAACAGTAAATGCCTGTAGGGAATATTGGGATTAAAAAGGCCAGTACTTACTCTTCGGCTTCGATACTGCCTTCGGGAGCCAAAAAGTTTGTCGCCACGTATCCCATCTTCCCGCCTTCTTTCAGCACACGCACGAAAACGAACTCTTCGGTACTGGAAATAAGATTATTCATTTTCAGCAAAAGGGATATATCAAGTACCAACTTACTCCTCTTCCTTCTGCTCCAACAGTTCGACACGCTCGCCTTTTTCCAAGCTGATCTCGGCTGGGCTTTGAGCATCGAACTGAAACGTCGCCACGCAAACCTTCGCTGAAAAATTGAAGCATATTGACGGCTTGGTAATGGTAAAGCAAAACAGTAGTAGTTTCAGGAATTCATTGCCATTCATGCCTGACATTTGCAAATATGAGAAGTACTTACGACCAGCAGCGGGCTCTCTCATGAGCACTTGGTATGCGATCTGTTCTTCGGACTGCAGATCGCGTTTCCCAGGCGTTTTTTTCCGGCCTCGTTTGCGGCCTCGACGACGATCTACTCGATGACTCTTACGTTTTTTCGCTTCCTTCCCCAAGCAACATCCCATCGTTGCTGGATGCCGCGCGCGACCGTTCCCGTCGACGACCGGACACACGAATGACGCGGAGATTGTACAAACCATGGCTTGCCTCGAAAGCGATGAGTGTAAAGCAACGTTCCTAGAGACTCTCGGATTGTACAGTACAGTAACTTGTTATTAGATCCAATCCGTGTCGTCTGTCGCCCTGCAACGTTCCTTCCTGTCAGTCGGTTTGGTCCTTCCTAGCGCTTGCTCATTCTCGACTTGTCATGACGCTCATTGTTTTTGGTATATTTACCCCTTTTTTATACTCGTACTTGGTAGACTAGTACAGTCTATTTTTTTGTTTCAGCTGTCGTTAATGCTTTTGTCTTGGCATATGCTTCTGATCCAACCGCAACTTCCACAAGACCAACATCGTCTGCAGTGACGTCGTTGGAGCCAAACGAGACGACGATGGTCACTAGCCACTTGGTAACGGACCCTGAGACAACTACGAGTGACGTTAGCCCATCGCCAGAGGCAAACGAGACCGAAAAGCCTTCTACGCGTATGCACTACAAAAGGAAAGGGGTCGATGGTAAACAGTTTTAGTCGGCCCCCGGATGTCAGGGCAGGATCGGGGGTGTTTTATAGGTTGTCTTTTGACCAAGGTTCGTTTTGTGTCGGTAGCCAGGCTGATGCTTATTTTCAGTCCCGGATACATTTAGTAGTAGCTATGTAGCAACCTTTTCGACCAGCTCTTTATTGGGGTCTAAATGTTGGTGTTGCACCTATTTCTTTGGGAGGTTAGGCGCTCGGGTGGTGTGCAGCAAGTCACTATATTTCCATTTTAGGTGGGCGAGTGTGGATCACGATTGTCGTCGTTGTGATCGTACTTTCCGTGTGTGCGTCATCGGTGGTGATTGTATGCATGGCCTGGCGTGAGCATCGAGCCAGCAAAGAGGCTGCAGAGGCACCGACAGCGACAGCACCAACAAATAAGGGGGTGAATTCTGTCCCAAAGATCGCAAACAAAGAAGTCATTAAGTTGGAGAACACTTCGACCAAGGAAACGGAAGAAGCAGTCAAAACTGCCAAAGAACCCCAGCCCCAAGAGGCGTCAAAGAGAAGCCTCATGGGAGAAACATCGGCTAATCTACGCAGTATGAACGAAGTCTCGAAACAAAGTTTCGAATCAAAGAAGTCCGTTCGAGATGGCTCTAAGAAAAATGGTACTGCGGAGTCCTCGAAAATGGGACCCGCTGAATCGTCCAAAAAAGCTTTTAAAACGGAAACCACAAAGAAAAATGTTCCCTGAGTTTTCGAAGGAAAATGATCAAAAGATTGTGAACCCATTTTGTAAAGGTATTTCTAACGAAATTTTCCGCGTGTGTACTCCTTTGCTTTTTCCAGAGCAGGTCTAATCGTCAGCACAGTAAATATTCTACTTAGCGGGGTGCTGACCGGCAATCCAGCAATCCAGCTGCTTCCGCTATAAAGATGGCAACTTGAGTAGTTCATGTTCATACCTGTCGTGACCACTTTGGGGATCATATACTTGCTCCTGGGACCCGAACGCTGCATTCGGTGACGCCTCTGCCAACTTGAGTGGAAAGCAGCAGTCTAGTCTCTCATTGTGACGCAACCGAGCACACAACAGTTCGAAACAGAGCAGGTATCTTTATTTGTCAGGCATACTCCCCCTGGATTTCTTTAGTGGCCTGTCGTTTCAGCTGCTCTGCTGCAACAGTGTCAACTCAGGAACGCAGCTTGGATGATGGGCATTTTCGGCACCTGCTGGACCTTCGTGGTGGATGTGGAGATGGCAAGCAGGGCGAGGCGATCCCTCGCTACCTGCAAGTTAGCGCATCATGCCCTCGCGTGGAGGTGCTCCTAGTGGAGACGCGCACGCTGCTGTGTGCCGGTCCCCGCACAGCCCTGCTTGTAAGGTTTGACTGCTGGCCAGCTACAGGCAAAACAGGTTTCGGCCAACAAAAATTTTTTAAAAAAAGTTAGCGCATTATTCAACCTGCTGCAGCGGCTACCATCGCCGAAACTTCTAGCACTGAGCAGGACTTTGCTACAGCTTTTTTTATCAAATCAAGGAATTTGTTAAGTAGTCGCTAAGAGTTTTTTCTAGGTTCTAAATCAAGGAAAGCAATGAATTGCTGCTTGTTCGGGCCAACTTATTGCCAAATGAGACGTCTTGGATGAACAACAAATGTCTCGGTTTGCACTCGCCAGAAAAATATAAAGCATAAAGGGCGGGTAATATCTCAACGATTCAAAGTTCCCTCTAAATGATATACAGAGTCTGGGTGTCGCCTAATTTTATGCGGTCTTACTGTAACCGCTCATCGTCACACGACCGTCACGTGCAGTGGACAAATAAATTTCTTTTGGATTTTCTTCCAGTTATCATTGTTATTTGATGCAAGTGCAGATCAGCGGTCTGAATATCGATAAATAAGATGGCAACGTCAACATCAATCGCAAAGGGCCGTCTAATCGCGGTGATGGGAGACGAAGACACGTGCGTGGGATTTTTACTGGGCGGAATTGGCGAATTGAACAAATCGCGTCAGCCGAACTATCTGGTTGTGGACAAAAACACCGCCGTTAGCGAAGTGGAAGATACATTCCGCAAGTTCACTAGTCGGGATGATATCGCTGTCATTCTGATTAATCAGCACATCGCCGATATGATCCGATACACGATCGATAGTTATCACAGCAGCATTCCAGCAATTTTGGAGATTCCATCAAAAGATCATCCGTACGACCCTTCGAAAGATTCCATTTTGCATCGTGCTCGTGGTATGTTCAATCCCGAAGATTTCCGTTAGTTATTTTCGATGGAGATAACGAACATGGGTGAGAAATCCGTTGTGATAGGATAGCATTGATTAGGTATACTGTAATCTTTCGCTGCGGGCCTATATGTAGAATATGAAGGCTTAGTGGTAATATTGAGCATATTCTTCGATCATTCGCTTTATCACTGGATATATTAGTTTATGTTTCCTACTTATGCGTCTCTGGCAATACTTGAATAGAATTTTTAGAGGCTGTGTGATCGCCCAGAGACGACTCGTGACTTGTCAGGTATCGTTCGAATAATCGATGCCAACCCGATCCGATGTTGGTGTCTGGCCTAAACACCATCTGTGCTGCATTTTCCGCCATGAGAGCAGAGAGGGGAGCCCAAATGGCTAGGCCTACCAAGATAGTGTAAAGAAGGAAAAGTATCAAATCAGGGGGTCAGAACTATCATTGTCGATTCGGTCGCAGTGCGTGCTGTCGGTCCATCGTAATGCCTCCGGTGCGGGTTGGCGATCGGGCAGTGGCGACTCGGGACGGAGAGTCGGTGACATCGCTGCTGTGGTTGGTCGCATTGGTCATTTGTGTCGTCGCTGCAACGTCATTCCTGGTGCAACTATGCGCGTGCTTGAAGAAGAAGGAAGAGGAAGCCGAAGAGGAGGGCGAGGAGGAGGAAGAGGGAGAAGAGGGGGCCACTGAAGGCGGTGCCAAGAAGAAAACCGGAAAGAAGAAAACAAAGAAAGGCAAGGACCGTTTTCTTAAATAACTATATGACCGGGGACCAGTTGCCTCACCCTAGTAGGAATGCCATTAGCGTTTTTCAGGCAAGGGAAAAAAGAAGGCAGCTTCCCCGAAGGCAGCTTCAGAAGAGGAAGAAGTAGGCGGGAGCCAGCTCCTGAAAAGTGCAACAGCCGGCCCATTCAAGGCCATGAAAACCACAGTGGATCCTCTGAAGACGCAAGCACCGAGTGTTGCGGTAAGCACGTGGATTGGTTCCAGGTTGTGGCTGGGGATGCGGGGTTGTTATTTCAGACCGAGAAGTCAGAGGTACAGTCCGCAAAGGACCCGTCGAAGAAACCGCCTCCCAAGGGGAAGAAAAAGGCCGCGAAAAAGGTGGATAAGCAAGACCAGACCATGGCAGCGGCGGATTCGAACGTCTTCGACAAAGACAAGGCGGTCAGTCTAGAACAACCCAAGTTGACTTTTCGTACTTGACATCACTTTCTCGTGTTCAGGCATCGGAGAAAGAGGAACAAGAAGGCGCCTATCTGTCCATGAAACCAGAATCGAAAAAGAAAGGAGTAAGTGCGGTCTGCTTGTCGCTGTGTGCTCGGTGTAGGGGTCAGTTCGTTTCAGGGTAAGGGCAAGAAGGCTGCCTCGGCACCAGCTGCATCCGAAGCCCCTCAAGCAACGTTGGCCGCGGCCGCTTCGAACGTTTTTGACGAGAAAGGTGAGTCGACAAAGAAGAAAGGCAAGAAATGAATGATGCTGATGTGGTTCTGTCGAGCTTATGGTTGCTGAGAGTGCTATCAGTGCGTGAAGTGTGTGCTCTGTGTCGTATACTCGTGTTCGTAGCACAATCGGCGAGAAACGGAACAGTCAGGCTGTTGGCAGAAGGAGCAGGGGCGCACGATGCAACAAGGGTCTTGTGTGTCCCATGCGGATTATCTTTGAGGCCACTATTAGCTGAGAAGTGCACGGACTGAGTGCTAATTCTGGGCCGAACCAAACGCGCCGGGGCACTTTGGCTGGCTACATTTGGATCGTGCACGGGGGGGGGGGGGGGTACACAGACTGGTCGTCTCGGAATAGCCATGTTCAGTCGAATGACCCGCCCGCTGGTCCGATTCTGCTCTAGAAACTGGGTGAACGAGTGGAGAATCAAATGAACATGGCAAAACACTCACTCTTCTCTATGTCCGTGCTCGGTATCATGCAGTTACCAAATTCATCCTACTTTGTGCGAGCGTGACCAAAGCCAAATAGGAATGGATGGATCGAGCCAATGATGTGACCGACTTCCTGCGAGTCTTGTCAACTGATAGCCGACGATGCGGCGGTGACCATGTCCTGCAATCTGTGCAGTCTGTGCCGCCCGCCCAGTCGATCACCTCGCAAGGTACATAGGTTCCACGACTTGCGGTACAGTCTGTGAAAGTGGCTGGACATCCTTCCACAGAGCCAGCCTCCAACAACGTTGTCCATACATCACCGATTTACAACTGGTCGCTTTATTTCGCCTCCTTGTACGCGACCACTTACACCACTGATCTAGCGTACATGGGAGCCTAAACGGACATTTTTGGCTTCGATCCGATCATTCAGAATGCTGACGCTTCTTATCACACCCTGATTAGCCCCGCCCTTTGCAGGAAAGAACCAGTGTAGGTATGTTTTCTTGTCCAAATACGAAGTCAAATATGAGAAGAGGAAAATGGAAAAAATGTGAAAGTCGCAGTGCGGTGACTGTTGCAGAGGTACCAGTATTTGGGTTACATATCTGAGAAACGGAAGCTGGCACATTTACCCTGGTTCCCCTCACTCAATTACTGTACACATTTCTTTTCTTTTTCCTTTTCGGGCCGAAGCCACTTTTTGCCCATAGCCAGCCAACAGCCAAACCTTCTAAGGCACACACAGCAGCGCCCCTCTGTGTGTCTCCACTTGGAGCTCCTCCACACGAGGAGATCTAGGACCAGGCACCAACTCCCTATGAACGATGGCGGATGGGCTGTGAACCCTGTCGGTGTTCGACAGCCGAGACTGTTTGGCTTTCGTCTCTACACTCGGAGCACCTCGACGGTACTGGGTGAGTCAACCACGGCCTGACGTGCAAGGTCAGCGAGGGTTTATGGTTCGCAAACCATCCTCTGTCACTGGGAATCGAACCCGGGACGAGCCCAGCCACTAGCTACACAGAAACACGGGCAGACGAATGCCGAACCGCCCCTGCACCACTGCGGCCGCTCAATTACGCAGACGAACAAGAGGAACATGAAAAAAAAAGCGAAACCAAGCACTACGATGATTTCACGGACTGCATTCTCATTGCTTGCGAGCAGTGGGTTTTCGAAAGGGCTTGGGTCTGTGGCCTGGCGGTTAAGGCGTCCGCCTCTCACGCTGGACACGCATTTACAGGGGTTTCGACTCTCGCCTGGGTGAAAAATGATTGTGAAATATGCGTTCCTTAGCCCTCGAGTTCGTGTATGGTGCTTGGTTATGGATAAAGTATGACATGATGAAATCTGTTTCGAAGATTGCAATAGATGACTGATCCCAGTTGACTACCACCCGGGGTCAGTCTTCTGCACATATTTGCAGCAATCAACGAAGGGATGCACGTCTCTTTCTCATATTACTATCGATTAGCAGAAGGTGATGTACCATTGATCCAGTAACTGTCAACGAGATCAGCCCCAATCGTCTTGAGTGCTTTAGGCACCCAGATTGAACTATGGACAGGGGCCAGTGCATTGACACTGTGCAAGTTGGGTCATTTTGTTTGAAGCTGGTTTTTCGCACCATGGGGTGCGGGAAGGGGGAATATGATATCTACAGAGACGTGTTACAGGTTAAAAATTGAAGTGTGCTTCTCACGCTGTCTGGTGCCGCTGTATGGGGTATCTTGTCTCCCGCTGTCTGAAAGAAAGCAATGGTACAAATAACGTGGTACTTATTCACGAATGGTCGCTCGAAAAAACATCACTGGCGCGTGATTTAAACATAGTTGCAAGTCAGTGACGCCACACCATGTCTAACCTCTGAAAGCAACAAGCAATGGCGTAAAACACAGTCCAGTATGAGGCACCTGGACCGAGAAGCTATGTGGTCTAAAGTTTATAGAGACCACATGGGAACATCATCTGAGATTCATTTGAGCCCTCCAGGTGGTCCGTCGTGAGACGACACTATCACTGACCTCCTGGGTACGTTAATGAGACATTTTCGTCCTCTTCGGCTATGATGTCCATGCAAGCTCGTCTTAGTATTGCGATGTAGGCACATTCCTGAAGGTTCCATGTTGTCTCACAGAAAACTAAAAATACCAACGAAGCAATCATTCACAGTCACGTCCAGCAGTTTGATAAATTTGTTTATGCTAAATGCCGAATATTGATGACGGTGGCTGGAATCCAACCGGCATAACGGTCCGAAAACTCATGAATATGTTATCCGAAGTGTCAGAAAATCGACATAGACTTTTTGCTTTTTATAAAACAATGTCTAGCTAGAAGCTCTGAATTACTTGTGACACGTGGCAGCAACATGCTCTTAACAAAAACTTCATTAATCTTTCTGAGTTTCTTTCTCTGTAGAAGTTCCCTAAAAGGGAAGAGTCAGGGGCGCTTCATCACGACAAGGCTCGTGCGAAAATCCAATTTCTCCTCAAAAAACATTTCCCGCTGTGAAACTTGTCCGTACAAATTCTAGGAGAATGGATGACTCGTTTGCGACTATACTATATTTCCAAGGGGGATAAGTCGATTATAGTGCTAAAGTATAACAAAGCTGGGCTCCTCGTTACACCCTAAGCTAATCGGGACTTGTTCGATGTCACGTGTTTGCAGTGGTTCGGATTTTATCCTGTGAGAAATAGGTGGCTTCTGCGCCATTTCCTGTCAATTGTTTGTCACCTGGCGACGGGAGGAAATCTTGCCCGTTTCATTATGAAATGTAGAGTGTGGGTTATTCGAGGATTGATAACGATTTCTAGCTGATGCCTCGGTTGAGTGGGCTGTCGTCGTCTCGTTCTTACACGAAATGTTTTTGCCATATGCTCGAGTAGGGCGCCTTTCTCACCAAGTACGTTAGTAGAAGACAGGAAATGAGCAAACGGGTGGTGGTCGCGTTAGCTCGGGCCGCATAGCACGTCACTAGCCCTCGTTTTTGCTGCCATATCTGTACGGCGCCTAAGTCCACCCCAAGGTGCTTATCAATCATTCGACGGGCCGCGATTCGATTAGCGGCATCGACTATCGGCCATAAAGCGGAGCGAGTATGCATATTGCATATCAGAGCACATAGGCAATGCGTCCGAATATGAAATATATAACGGTTCAAGGAAGGACGGGTCACGGTTCCTGGCATAGTCCAAATATGGCCGTTCTAGTATGCGCCTCGTTTCGCTTCCGCGCGTGCTCACAAAACGAGCGCGGAGAAGTAGAAAGAGAAAGAAACTGCATCTTCCTTTCTCTTTGGCCGGGTCTATTTTTGAACTCGTCGAGGCCTTACAGTACGAGTAAAACTATGCGAGGAGCAGTCCAGCTCACGCAATAGGGCGTGTTCTTTCGGGTTCCTACCCTCGGCGATAATCAAGTACGAATTAGGCGACGAAGCGGTGTGACTTTTTCCATCTTCTTCTCCTACCCTGCGCTGTGTGCGAATGGAGAAAAAACGCAGTTGACAAGGACCGTCCCCGAAACGTGGCCGTTTTGGGGGGAAAAACGGCCCTGTCCGACAGAGCCAAATTGCTTTTCGCCTGGCCTGAGTGTGCTTAAGCGTATTCGAAGTAAAGAAGAGCTTGAAAACGAGAAAGCCTTCTTTCTTGACTAAAAGCAAACTAAATTAGGCCTACAATATTGTGAAATTCGATCAGCCGTCGGGCGTGGGACTGGGCAAGATGGCCCTACATTTCTTGACCATCCTCCTTCAAACTGGCGAATTCATTCGACTTCATCAAATGCATCACGATCAAGTCCTAAACGCATCCTCTTTTTCTCCTTCCCATCACACCGGCCGCTTGTTCACTAATCGACCCAAGGCTGACTTTCTGGAGCCGAGCAGCGACGAACTGGAGAGTGGCAGATACGATGTGGTGCCCGAGTACAGTAGCCCGAAAATGACACATTCCATATTACTGTACCACAACCAGACCAACACCACAGCCCCGTGCGACTCTGCCGATGCGGCCGATTGGCTGGTTTTCTTGACCTTGGAGACTTTGGGCATCTCTGGTTGGATTGGAAATTTGACATTGCTCATAGTCATTATATCAAGCGGCTTATTGGAGAGACCATCATTCATTTTCATCGCCAGTTTAGCCCTGGCTGATGTGTTTCACTCAACCGTCACCTCTTGCTATTTCTATCCTCCCATCGTGCTTAGAATGAATGTTTTCAATCGCATCGGTGTCCAATTTATGAACGCATTGGACTGGACAGCCTGGGGAATCACACTGACGCACATGATCGCCATCTGCGTTGATCGATTACTGGCCATTGTCCTCTTCCAAGATTACGCTCGATTAGTCACAGTCAAGAGAGCCATCGTCATCTCGGTAACGTGCTGGTGTTCATTCGCTGGTGTAAATATTTTATTCACTTCTCTACAATTTTGTTGCGTTGTTGTACCACAACCTGAATTTTATACTTTTGGATTCGAGGATGCATCTGCGTCGATGTCGTCGATTTTACAGATGGCCCTATTGGATACGAATCTTACACGATCCAGTACCAACGCCTACAAACCACTCTACGTCCCACTAGAGTGTCTGGCCATGCTAATACTGGCTATTGGAAATCCTATTATACTTTTTAATCTTTACGAAAAGTATCGACGTAAGCGTACTCTACGAGCCGCCTCCGTCGTACTGATGGAAGTTGGTCAGTCTCTGTGTCGTCAGACAATGAACCTAGATGCTTCCTTGGCCAGAGATATTAAAATATTTCTTCAAATTATCGTAGTGACTGTCATATTCTTCGCTTATATGTTTATTTATTATTTATTCTTTTATATTACCGAATTTTCGGACAAATGGTCGACCATGCTGAATAGCATATGCTATTCCATAACTCATATGATCAACCCGGTCGTCTACTTCTCTCTCAACGAACAAATGCAAAAACAATTCAAAACTATATTTGGAAATTTCGCTGTGGTTAAAAGAAGACGAGCAGCCATGATCGGACGTCGCAATGCTCTCTGTGGCATCCCGTCCATTGTGCACGCCATGATGGCCACGGCTGCCCTTTCGGAAACTTCGCCTTTGATGCGCCTCTCTTCCGGTGAACAGGAAGAGAGTGGTCAGCTTCATTCGGCAGGGGGCGTGTCACTGTTAGTGGACGAGCCCAAGTCGAATATGCGCAATGTGACCAAAGTCATACTCGAAGAGAAAGACGTCGATGCCGAGTGCGAAGAAGCCAGTTGTGCATTTACACCACTTTTAAATGAGACTTGTCACAAATCATTCCCTTTCTACATAAAAGCAGGGCAAAAAGACAACGGCGAATGTAAGGTGCTTGTTGTTGATTCGTGTGATTATGGTTCAGCCGCCTATCAATTGGATTTTAGTGACGGAGATGTTTTCGTATAATTAAGCCTACTTGTACTTTTTCTACCCTGTTTCTTGCGTTTTGGTTCGATAATTTCTTAACAGAAGATATAAAAACCGTGCATATTTCTAACTCCGAATACGGAAACAATTTAAAGATGCGAGTTTGAGTAATAGAGTTTCGAAAAAAGACCAGGTCCTCCATCTTGATGAAACGAATTGAATCCAGGGACAACTGACTGAAACAGCAGGAAATTGTTACATTGATTGCGTGCGAGAAGCCTAGCTGTGGCCTTTTATGGATATTCGGCTTCAAGAGACATGTTTCCACCACAAAAAGGGTATCGAACAGGCCCGATAGGTGGCAGGTACACGGGGCAGGGTCGGCTCTGTCGTCGTAGGCTAATGCACTTCACAAAGTGTAAGCTAGAAAACAGCATCAGCAACCACTATTCGCTAATTATCGCAATTCATCTTCCCGCCCGATGAAATCCCAACTGGCGAATTAGTACATTTGTCGTACACATCTCGCCTCTCATTTTAGCCTTCCGTTAGTTGATAATAAAGCTTCGCAAGCGCATTGCCTATCAGCCAGACGTGAATAAGATAGCATTTTGGCAGCAAGCCTTGCCTACCGTCCCAATTTGGCATAAGTAAGCAACAGGCTTGAGAGTGTGCAACGCCGAGCATAGGGCATGTTGTGAAATGCGCGAAGTGCACTCGGTGGGGTTTTGCTAGGCTGCAAATTTTACTATCATAGTGTCAACAACTGATATATAGCTGACGTCCTCGCGTACAGTCAAGGCTGCTTATGCTAACACATGACAGCAGTCCATCCAAAAAGTTCATTACAGAACGAGCACTTTTTCAAGGACCTGTCAGCCCTTTGGACACTATTGCAATATGGCGAACGAAGAGCATAGAACCGAGAATGGTAGCAGCCACAGCACAGCAGCGTCGACTCCAGTCTTCACATTGGACCAAAGCGGACAAAATGGTGTACCACCCGTACAGGTTTCAGAAAGTACTCCTTTGCTGGACTTCAAAAAGAAACGTTTAGAAAAACGGATTGATCGCTACTATGATAGCCAAGTGCAACTTCTGAATTCTTATCATAGCGACCTCGACCATTTGGCATTTCGTGGCGATCGGCAAAAAGAAGCTTCAAATGAGGAGCAGAAACAAAGAAAACGAGATGAATTATTGGCAAAAATAGTCTTAGTCTTGAACTTAGCACTGCTGGCTTTAAAAATCGCAGCAGCAGCATTGTCCAATTCCTTATCCGTTATCAGTACGGTCATCGAATCTGGCGTCGACCTATTCTCCGGTATTGTCATCTGGGCCACGTCGTCAGCTATCACGAAACGGGACCCGTACGAGTATCCTCGAGGTAGGACCAAGCTGGAACCTTTAGCCGTAATCTTCGTGTCTATCGTCATGGGCGTGGCTAACATTCAAGTAATTATACAGGCGATTACTCAAATTGTCGAAAAGAAGGTAAACTTTTTGCGGTTTTGGAGCTGATATAAAGCATAGATTACTTGCAGATCGAGCCTGAAATTGATGTTTTGACTATCAGTATACTGGCTGCGGGTATTCTATCAAAGATCATTTTTTTCTTTTTTTGCTTACGCGAGGCGAAACGATCGAGCAGTGCTCGTGTTTTGGCTCAAGATTCAAGAAATGACGTTATCACAAATTTTGTAGCTTTGATATGCGCTTTTATTGGAGCGCGTTATTGGCTGTATGCCGATCCGATTGGTGCCATGTTGGTCAGTTCCTGGGTGGCTTTCAATTGGTTCCATACGGCTGCCGGTCAGGTGCCGTTGATTAGCGGCAAATGCGCACCCCCGGATTATATCAATCGCATTATCAGAATTTGTGTCGATCACGATCCAAGGATACGATACTTGGAAACAGTGCTCGTGTACCACTACGGGAACAAGTTCTTGGTCGAAGTGCACATCGTCTTGGATCCAGATATGCCTTTAAAAGATGCCCACGATATTTTAGAGCCGCTGCAGCAAAAGATAGAAGCCTTGGATTTCGTTGAACGTGCTTTCGTGCATCCTGATTATGACTTCTGTCATAAGCCCAGTGATGAACATAAGGTAGTATAAGTTAGGTTTAGATGGGTGTGTAGGTGCTCGTCTCTTTTCTGATTAAGATGCCATATTTTGTGATTGATACTTGCATTGGATTAAATGACGTACGATACTGGCGTTTGACGTTGGCATGTTTGACAAGTCATGGCCATCATTATGACTGGACTATTATGATTGGACTAGCTTACCTCCCCTAAAGCAAAACATGCCACGCCTGTCATTCAAGATTTGTGTGATTGAGTGATTACACGGCAATGCGCTCGTTTAGTGATTTGATTCGCGATCAGAATACACTGGTGCGGGTACAGTATTTTAGGTATGCTTAGTACTGGAATGAGGGACGCGTAGGCGCTTGCGTGTGAATGATCTTTGATTGTTGCTCATTCTCGAGGTCATTGACGTAAATGACAAGACGGGAAACAAGGTGTCTTCCGCTCGCAATCACCTAGTTTCTTGTTACAGTAGAACTGCTTATAATCCTAGGGTTAGCGCTTGCTTAGAATTCGATCCTAAAAGATGGAACTAAAATGCGAATAATTAAGCGGGTAAGATTTCGCTTGATAATATTGAACTATGTACTGATTCAGATTTGGTCTAATAGGAGCCCACTCCGTCCACGTGTACGGAACCTGTCTTTGCCGAAAGCCACCCCTCATGAGGAAGGCTGCGCGGCGACCAGCGTATTGCAGGATCCTCAGCTTCTCAATGAAGCATCTCCACATGAGGGCATCCAAGGCCAGACATCAGCTTTCTCTGACAATGGCGGGTTGACTCCGACTCCACTTGTTTGGCTTCCGTCTCTAAACTCAGACCACCTTGAGCTTACTGGCTGATTGTGAGTCACCCGCAGCCTAGCATTAATTACCGTTTTTTTTTTGTTCGCCGAAGCCCGTTTTGCCTCTAGCTGGCCAGCTTAGAAGCAAGGCTGCCCGGGAACCAGCATACACAGCAGCGTCCCTCTGCGTTTTTTCCACTAGGACCACCTCCAAAGCAGTACTTATCATGCTCGCTACATTGGGTATCAAATCCCTTATCGCAAAATTGTAACCTGGGGTTCAAGAACAGATCGCTGTCAAAATCTGCTTGGTATTGGGGGGGGGGGGGGGGGGAAGCATCATTATTCAATGATTGAGCAATAGCTTGCCTTCCCTCAAACAAAACAATGTCACGCCTGTCATTCAAGATTTGTGAGATTGAGAGATTATATCTTGGAAAGCTATGAAAGAACGGATGCATACGCTTCGAGGTAGCTGCAGTATCTACCATATGACCGTGAAGGAAGATGATGGTGCGTGAGAAAATGCATTCTGTAGGATTTTTCCATCTCTTTAATGTACGCTACTCTAGTTTCTGCGTGTGTTTAAATCGACCATGAAACATCACAAAAGAAAAGGTAACTTCCAGAATCAGAAGAAACAAATTTTATTGTGACCCTAAAAATGTAGCTGAATGGTTATCTTCAAAATAACCATTTAGCTGAAAGCTGAAATTTCGACTCCTGGTGGGGTTTTATGTCACCAGCGGTTATAGGTCAAACAGTTTCAAAAAGGCAATCGAGGGCGCATTATCTTGCGGTAATTTTGGTGTATTTAAAACTGCGGTGGGGCTAACAATAAGGGAGTATGGCCGACAATAAGGGGCTACAGCTCCAGCTTCACATCTCCACATGATTCTCTGCTGTATATAGAGGGAAAATATTTTTCAGTTGTGTCGCCATATAGTCCTTGGGGGCCTTTATATAAACACAAAAAAACCATGGGGCCAGGATGCTCTCTTTTCCAACCCTCGGTCGGCCTTTCAGAAACCTTGTCTAACATAATTAACTCGCCCAGACACAAGGGTACCTGGCTAGGTGTTTTAGCCTCCCTGTGAAGCCAGTCCCATCCCACCAAGCTCACAATTTGAGATCATCTATCAGATAAAAATTTGAAATCATTAGGGCGCCTGTTTTTTTTAGCTTATCATTCGAGAATATGCCTTTCTGTAAGTGTGCTCTCACGCCAGTCACATCAGTGCGCCATAGCAGCGCCCGATTGAATAGCGATGTAACAAGAGCACATTAGCGTGAGCAATTATTACTGGAACGTTTTAAAAGGTAGCTGAATGTCATATGTCTGCTAGCCTTTTATAACAGCACCTTGCTTCCTTGACGTAGGCATATCTTTTATGCGTTCCTGTGCGAAGCCTGTGCGAAGTGATTGCGCAAGCCATGCCGACCCACGGATGACATTCATATTGTTTTCCCTCCCGATCCTAGCACTGATATTTTGTTCTGTCGCATCGAGCTAGGCGTCCGTGAACCATGTATTCTTCAGATAGAGCTTTCATTTGAACACGAAGTCTAGGAAAGAGAATTAAGGACATTCACAGCAATAAGAAAGGTTCTAGCCGAGAGATGGTCAATGATTGATCAAATTCTCCTTGTGGCGATGACTGCAACTGACTTCAAATCTTCAACAAAATTGCAGAAAATGAGTAAGAATGCAAAGCCATCTTTTCCTTTTTCTGAATCCATCAGTTTAGCGATGAGTGAGAACTTGAACTTGAGCCCAGCTGTCAAAAGTGCGAGCCTTGTGTGGATATTTTCAAAAAAAAGTGGCTTTGTTGAAGTAATGCGCGAGTAATGAACTTCGCCTCGGAAGAGGAACGCGATCCGATAATCTAATTATCAGGACTGATTCTCGGCCTTGGTCATCAGCGTGAGCTGGATTAGGCGGGCCACTCTCGCAAATAGCTTTTTAAGATGGTGAACGTGTGAGAGGGCGTTTGTTGTGTTCCTAAACGGAACACGCAAAGTCTATGAGGCAGCAGAAACCTGCGTTCCGCTTTCGAATCCTGTCACTTTCACTGAGACAAAAAGATCAACAAAGTCTTTTGACGCTTGCTCTTTGCGCGAAGGTTGTTCAGTCGAGATACTAATACCTCGCCATAGAGATCAGGACGGATGTGACTATGGCACGTGGACCCATATTGATCTGGTCATAAGTCCCTTTTATCACACTCGGCTTAAATTGTGCTTGAAAGCTGGTAACTATTTTCCCAGTTCACGTTTTGCCATCAGCGCCCATAAAATTTCTAGCGCACGTAAAATATAATATTAGCAATTATGCACAAGGAAGTATTGTCTGTGGAGAGTGGTGTACGTATTAAAGATTCTAAACACCGGTTGCTTATTAGCGATGTAGAAATATTTCGTAATTCGCTTTCTTATCATGCACAGGCGGAAAGCTTTAACGATTCTCACATTCCCACTGCAAATTGCAAATGAGAGGATGCCAGAGGCTTGCTGTTTCCACCCTTCTCCCCGAGTCACACCCGCCTCCATTACTATGGATCGGCTATAATTCATAAATTATGGTGGGAGACATCGGCTTGGTCCTATTCCTGAAACTAAATATAGTTCCTGTTTTGGTGGACTTGAATCCTTCGAATTTGCTGTTTGTCACCCAATTGGGGTCATTTTGCAGCTTCCTTGAAACCTCTGATCTTGTTTTGCGAGTTGTTTTTGAGACTTGTTATGCCAAGTTGTAGATGTGCGTTGGCTCAACTTTAATGCGTATCTTTCATTTTGTCAATCTGGTGAGGCTTGTAGCTAACGATGGTCTTCATCAGGAAAGGTGAGCACTATGGCTTCCTCGTCTTTTCTGTCTTCATTACAGTTAGTTTTCTTGTTATTGCAAGCCTTGTCTCTCATCCTTGCCGGATCACATGTCAACATGAGACGACTCCTTGTTCGGTGTAGGCAGGCTCGAGGGAGCGAGATGACGAGAGATCCAAGTGGCAACAGATCCGCGTTATCCGCCTTGCCTGACCGCATTCGGACAAGCTAGCAATACGATCCGCTTCGGCTTATTTCCGTTCGGCTAAACTCGAGATTGAACATACTTTTATTCGAGCACAAATTGTGTAATCGAGCGGCCACTCCGGTCAGAATAAAATAGGCTCATGAGGCTATAAAGACGCTTGGTTTGATTACGCCAACTCACGCGTCAGTGCTTAGTCGACGGGAAGCTTGTTGCCTTTCATGCGCTCCATTTGTTCGGAGCACGAGTTCTACGAATTGATTACATGATAATAATTCAAGGTGCGCAGTACGAATTATCTGGGCGGACGGTTGTATGCCTAATCAAGAGCTCGAGCTCAATCATAATCAAGTCCTGTCCCGCGTACCTAGTCTTGATCGCCGACCAGAATGGGCGCGGCCAAGCGTCTCGTTGCTCGTGCCATCACCTCTTCTTACGTGGGCTGGTATGTGCTTCTTAATTTCATCAGAGACAGCTTATATGCAGATTGCTCGAAAATTCTCGATCAAGCTCATCAGTTCGATGTCATTCGAAAGCATACAGTATGGGCAGGTACCTTCCTACATCTCGGTGTAGCTGAATATCCTACTAGAATAAAGGAAAATCCAATTGCGCCAGGAGCCTTATTAAAAAAACTCGAACCATTAAAAACCTAATTTGTCTTGCGTCATTTATAAATGGCCTGACATAGCTAGGGCTATGGCAAAAATCCCAGTCTTCTTTCATTAGTTGAATGCTCAGCTTGTCGTCTTCGTTTATTTCACTTTCCTAGGGCCCACCTCAAACTCATTTCAGCACTTCCGGCTTTACTCAAAGAGGGCTGTTTGATATTTTGAGCCAATCTCTCTCTTACTCTCATTTCATTCTGTTGTAAGATGGGAGTTGGGAAAGGCGCGGAATGATGCCGTTTTCCCAGCCCGTCAATACGGGGATGTTATTCCATCTCTGGAAGTCTGTATGAAATTTCTGCATGGTGTTCCAGGAGACTAACATAAAAACTTTCTCCTTTTGGCTGGAAAAAAACGCAAATGTTGTCACGTGAGAGCCTCGGTTTGGCCTTATCGACGATCAAACAATCAAGCCCCACTGAAGCGTGTCTAGCGCATTCTTGCAGAACATTTTCTTATTTTCGAGCGAGCCGCCCCGCGGGCACAATTGCCGCCTCCTTCGACTGGGGTGTCAAGCCCGATTAGGTAGTCTGGCGATGTATGTGCTCATAAGCTGATGTCCACTCGGGACCTGATCCTCGCTGCTGGTATCAGTTATCCCGCCGGATGACGGGTGTGATAAATGTTAGCCATTCGTAACCGAGGCTGCGCGTGCCATTTTCTTTTCATCAGACCCTAAAACGGGATGTCTGTCTCGCGCATGACTCCCATTTTCCGTGCCTGCCTGCCCAAACACGAGGGCTACGAACCGGTCAATTTTGTTAGGTATGAAAAGAATAGGGGACAAATTGATAACCTCCTTCAACCTGACAATTACGAAGAGCTTGCTGGGCCGGTGTCACGATGTTTGCTCTAGCTAATTAGAGCGTATTTATGTCGTACATATACGTGTCTATGAAGCCTCCGTTTCTTCTCTTAGGCACGCATGCCTAGTACATAAGCACCGCAAGAGTCAGTTCTTTCTTCAATAGCTCCCCAGTTTGGCTGATCGCAAAGCTCGAACCCCGCTGGTCAATTGGGGCATTGATGAGACGGATTATTCTGAGGCGTCAAATAATCTATTTATTTTAATGTTCGTGCTCTCGCGGTGCCTTTATCACATTCATTAGAAGCCTGAACTGCACGCGAACATGGACTGCACAAACTCGGCTTATGGTTGTTCAGTTAGAAACATTTCGGCATTGTCTCAAAATGAGGACAATTCAAACATGAGCAACGCCACCGGGCACGCACCCTCACTGTATGGGGGTGAATATTTCCACTATTTTTCTGAACTGTACGAGCCGATCCACTTACCTTTATCCCTTATCATATGCCTGCTGGGTGTGGCTGCCAATACGTCCAACGTGATTGTCCTGACAAGACGATCGATGATTACCCCGACGAATGTAGTGCTTACTGGGCTCAGCGCTGCACAGCTGTTCTTGTTGGTCAACTATTTGCTATTGCTTACCTTCAACGTATGCGCCAGGAACTGCATATTACCAGGTAAGGCACGTGGTACACCTGCAAAACTCTTTGCCAAAGCTGCCAAGCAGACACCTGTCATTGCGATGAACTGCTCAGCAGGTATAGGGCGGCCTTGGTAAAGCTTAGTTTGACGCAGGGGTTCTAGAAAACCAATCTAGTAGTTCTCGTGGACTTAAGGGTAGCTGTAATTAGTCAAGGGGGAATAAATTGTCTCCACTCTTTATCCCCTTCCTCGAGCAGTCACCGTAAATTTACAGCCCAAGGACAGTTTGCATTTTCTATTAGGTGCTCAACCCGCTCCACATGCGTAAAACAGAATTCCCCGAAGAATTGAGAGAACTAATAGCACGAAAGACGGCTATTAATCACTTAAACGATAGAGATTTCTATTCATGCGTATTCTACGTACGCCAAGCTGATCTTACGCTTGTCGGGGTAGTACGCCTGCAGATGTACTAGTACCTGAAGTTAGCAGGTCAGGTGTCTTTAGACTGTTATGTCCATAGCATAGTGCATCGAGCAACGTTCGCCTACTAACAAAAGCATCTGGTTCCTCGTCTGCGTCACAAGGCGTTATAAAGTACATGACATAACAGGTCGGCGAGGAAAACTGAGATGAATAACAGGATCATGGGTATTTCCCAGATGAGGAGGATACCACTTCACGGTACCATCCTACATAAAAGAAGCGGGCTTTTTATAAGTCTGGTACAGCAACATGATTCCTGAAGACCGTACTGTACTGTCTTAGAATTGTTGAGGTAACCTATTAGCAAAGTGACCCCTTGCACCAGATGCTTTTAACTATCGTATAGCTGTGGATAGGGGGCTGAAAAAGTAAAGTTAGACTCTACTGACACGCACAATCACTTGCACACATGCTGTTGAAGCGATGGAAATCAAAAGTAGCGCCGTCTAGTCAATACCATCTTTCAATGCGAGCAGGTCATTGCAATTTTTAGGCGGCATGAATGAAAGCGTTTTTTGAAAAGAGTCTAGAGGCATGTCTGCGTAAATATGTTTTCAGAGAATCACGAGAGTGGTTCTAATAGGTTCCATGAGGTGAATGAGATTCTACTTGGGGTCTTAAGCGTTGCATACTTGCTGCAAGCAATTTTTGTGCATAACGAGCGTTCGCTTAACCTTCGCACCTAATGGGCACTTTGGTCTGCGAAAGAGAATACTAACGTTGGCTTCAAAAAAGTGTTTTTCAAAACGAGGCTTTGTTTTAAAAAAGGTTGTGGAAGAAGAAGAGTCAGAGGAGAACTTACAAAAGATGCATCTGGCATTTTCATGCAGTGGGCAATAAGGCAAATGAATGAACGTTTCGTTTTAGAGTTGCACTCTTACACGGCTATGACGTACAAATGGATAAATGTGAACGTCAGCGTAGCATTCCATACGACGGCATTGTGCCATACGTTAGTGCTAGCCATATTTCGCTTTTTGGCCGTCCAGGCGCCCACATTTACGAGGGCCAATTTGAATGCCAGAGCGGCGCGCTTTTCGGTCTTGATCCTGCACTTAACTGTACCAGTCTTGTGCGTGCCCACATTCTTTACCAGTTACGTTGCCCCTGTGAAACGAATCAGCCCTGAGGACAGGTGCGGATATCCAACAGCTTACGACTTGGACTACGTGGCCGAAGCGTATCTGATCGAAGTGGCCATGTGGACGTTCGGTATAGTATTCAAGTTGATACCGAGTATCCTGATCGTTGTGCTTAGTTTCTACTTGATCGTATCTTTGAAGAAGTATAACGATAAGAAAGATCGATTGACGGGCAAGAAAGGCCAAGAAGAAGTTAGTTCGAAAAGTAAGCCCTTCCGACAACAAGGTTCTGGAAGACAGGCTTTGAAAAAAGACGGGGCTACCGAAAGTTTGAATAAGCAAGGCTCTATACGTGCTCCACCCGAGGAGAGAATCGCTAAAAAACGAAACGCACGTAGCGCACTGACCAAAATGCTTGTGATAGTCGCCCTGTTCTGTGCTGCCGTTGAACTACCGCATGGAATTGTCAACTTGCTGACGGCCATATTTGGCCAAGAATTCGGTATGGAAGTGTACGACAATCTTGGAGACTTTTTCGAGATGTTAACTCTTTTATATTCGTCAGTGAATTTCGTCCTTTACTGCGCAATGAGCACTGAATTTCAACGCACATTTCGGCAACTATTTTGTGCCCCTGTCCGAGATGTGTGCATGTATCGACTACTCGGCCGACCAATGCCCATCAAAAAGAATAACGATCCTACCACTTACTTGTACAGATCCAGTTATACGGAGACTGCGTATTAGATTGTGCCATGTATTTTCTGAATGTACATACAGTACCCTTTGATGTTTTGCTTGTCCGAAATGGATTCCTTTCAAGCGAGCTAATGATCGAGTGGATGTGATTGATATGGCTTGGCCAAGTCAAGCATATTCACTTGATTAATGCCTCGCCTAGCAAGTTCCTTTCCTTCTGCACATTTGTATTAACTTTTGAAGGCTAATCTCGGGAGATTTCTTGATAAGAATAAAGACAAAAACTTAACTTCATCTGTCAACGCTAGTCAATATCTGCAAGATATGTCAAAGCGCGGTGGCTACCGATCTTTCATAGATGATAGATTAGAATCAATTTTGCACGCCTGGGTGCGTAGCATGTGGAAATTAATTAGCCTGATCATGGCCTTTATACAACTGTAAGTTTGTTTTCTTCAAATCACACCATGAAAGTCACTGTCATGTCTGGCAAACATAAAGAATCATTGCCTTCATGATACAAAATCTTATCAGCAATCGGAGAATGGTTTTCTAGGGTCTATGTCAAACGAAATAGCATTTTTTTATGACTGATGTCTGTGAAAAAGTTTGTCATTAGGGGCCATGCATATAGTATCTTTGGTCAGTTACCATGCGCCTGCTTGCAAAAGAAACGATCACAGGGCGCACGGAGGTAATGACCATAGGATTCATGCCAAGCCCTATCTTCCGAATCAAACACTGGGTAGTAGTATGAAGGTTTTGAACAGCAACAGAAAATCGTGTTCCTGGCAGATGTAACCTCAAAGTATTACGGTACCGTACAATTCAGGCATTTGCCCACAACGTTTTCTTGGTCTTTTCTCAAACTTGCTCAGCGACATGACAGATGTTTCTGTTTTTACACGTCCATATGCAAGCAGAGGTGCACTCGAGGCATGGAGGGGACGCAGTATGCACGAAATGATTTACTCGGCCGCGGGTTGAACACTCACTGACGGGCGCACTCATAATCCACATATATGCCAGCCAACCGCCTGAACGGTGGTGCGAGGGTTCAACTCCCGCTTGTTGATTAGAAGACACGTTGATTTTCGCTCTCATCTACTCTGGTGCTCATATTTGGCGAATGGATAAAACATGGGGTGGCGTTGCCCCGGGCGGCAGATTGCTATATTTACGCAATGAAAGAATAACACCGTAAGGCTTCAAAATCCCAAACGCATTTAGATAAAGGCCCCCCTCTCGTCTTTGTCATTTTATCCATGAACGTCAATGAGGAATCATTTTTCAATCTTTGTCCTGTCCTTGACGAGGTTTCTATAGTCCAGGTTCAAGAGGCGTGTTATTCAACACTTTTAGTTGGTATCTTGGCACCCAGTGCTCGAAATAATCATGGAGCTCCTTTTTCGGTAGTCTGCAGCTGTAGTATATTTTCTAATGCCTATGAGCGTGGGAAAATGATAACACGGCTTCGAATGTCAGGCTTTGACGTATTTTCATGCGTACGTACTTCTCATTAGTAGGCAGATCAAAACATTCTGAAAGTACCAGACCAAGGGTAAATCATATTCTGAGACAGTGTCAGTTTGTGAGGATGCTTGGTGAGTGTATTGCCTTCTTATTACACGAGCCCCAGATTGAAAGTGATAATAATGATAAATGGGCAAATGAGGGGTCTGGCGTAGAGCTCGGCTTAAATGGAGAATGGCGGCAGGGCGGTGGGAATAGAAAATGCGAATCAACCCTGTGTATTTGTGTGGGGGGTGGTACTGGGGGTGTGGGTCGGAGCCCCTGGCTCGGTACACATTGATGACAGTCAGGGGAAACCACATTTTCTTGCTGCAGTGGCTCATCAGCACTACCATCAGGTGCTCAGATCGTGAGCGAACAGAGGGGGAACAAAGCCTGCCTTGTTCACGTGTGTGGCATAGGATTGACTTTTGGACTTTTGGAGCGGAGCCTTTTTGTCTATCGGTCGAATAACATAAGTTAAGCCGCGTGGAGCCAGCCACAAGACAGCCTCCCTCCTCCGCTAAGAGCACCTCCACGCGAGGGCATCCTGGACTGAGCCCCGACTTCCTCGGACGATGGCGGGCGGTGTTCGACAGCCGAGAAAGAATGGTGTCAGTGAAAGAATGCCATATAGTTGGTCCTAATTAGTGCGGTTGGTTTCGAATTAGCCTTATGGGGCGGGAGACTCTCGAATCCGGGTCCCTTTACGGGGCACGGGCTGGGTATGACCATCGACATCGTAAGCGATTAACAGGCGCCCTTGCCCGGCATGCATCCCGGATTGACCATAGTCGATGGCAAGATAGGGTCAGCTACAGTGCTTGCTACATATTTTTCGTAAGCCGTCACGTTAGACGGCAATGGAACAGTTCTCTCGCGTGACTTTATCATAAGGCCTCAAAAATTGTAACGTGTTAATGATTCAATTAACCAGTATAAACTTCTCTACTGTAGCCTCAGCAAAGTCTCCGTTTCTTGTGCCATTTGAGTTTATTGGGTACATCTACATGTTTATTCCTGAACATGTACATACGTTTTCAACACATGACCCTTGAGAGTGTATTAGTCACATGACTATTGAGAGTGTAAGGTCAAAAAAATAATATGATCATTGAATGGCGCTATTTCTCATTGATATATTTTGTTCATCGCCATATTCCTGCCGGAAAGATTCTCAAAGAATACTTTGTCCTAAACCTCTTGACAGCCGAGGTTATTCGTGGGTTAGATCAGGTTTCGAAATGCTATTTGAAAAAAGTTAGCGTGGGCAGCAACTAATTAGCGAAATTTCGAGGGATGTTAGGATTTTAAAGCTTCAAATGGATCAGATTTTTTTCCTAAAGACCTCTTTTCCTTAGCGTCATCTTTTTTAATTAACATTAGGCGTACAAAAAATAGGGAAGTAGAAGAATATGGACACGCCTAAAACCTCAATAAGAAATGAGGATTATAGCGATTCCCTTAATACCTCCAGATTCCTGCCCCCATTCGTCTAGTCAGCAAGACTACTCGGAGGAAACACCATTTGCAAATCCGTGGAAGTGGCATGTACAGCACTGGTGTCGTCTCGAAGCAGGCTCGAAGTGAAGAGTCCTGTTATAACGGTTATCGGATGAGTACCATACCCAGCCGGTGCATTTTTGTGAGAGGCCCCTTCCACCTGCTCCTATATGTGTATGGATTTTGCTCTCCCCGAGATGCTCTTGCTTGTATGATAGGCTTTTTTGCAATTCCTTGTTTGTTGACGTACCCACTGACCCCATTGTCTTCCAAAGAAAAGTTTTTATTCAGAATGCGTACAGAAACGCAGCAGGTGTCCGTCAAAACCCCTGCATCAACAATTCTATGAGCAAAGAAACGAGGGATTTCTGTCAGATTGCTACGTGATCAGTTGGCTGCCGTCCTTCCGGGCTCCATCTGATTCGTTGAGTTAGGGGCCATTTTTTGCCAAGCGAAGGCACAGTGCCGACTTAGGGTGCGTCAAGCCGACAGATGTCGATCATGAATGCGAAGTTCGGATTAGTTAGATAATGTCGAATCGTATAAAGCGTTGAAAAGTCTTTGTTTCTTCAACGTCCTGCTGTTCTAGTAAGCCCTGTCGGCTAAGTAATTAGGCCTTGGCACGTTTAGGAGAATATACATATTATATATATGTTCATCGAACCCTTGATCAACCAGTGAACCAAAAATGGACGGCAGAGGCAGCTGGTCTGACCTGACTGGTGATAATGACAGTGTGGTGATGCGGAGAACAACGTACGCTGATGACACCATCGCCGGTGTATGTTTCCTGATTACTGCCGTCTGGGGTATCGTAGGCTACTTACTGGTACTCCCTGCCATCGCCACATCCAAGAAACTTCGCCACCAATGCTACGGCATCATATTCAGTATGGGTTTATCTGATTTTGCTGGATTAGTAGCGTGGCTTGTTGTGGGGCTTGATACGGTAATGCATGGAACTCTGTACCATCCTCTGGTCAAACACTCCCTTTGCATCCTCGTGGTCAGTTGGGGCAGTTTGACAGTCCACGTTGGGGTATTGGGCATTAATCGGTATTTGGCCATTTGTCGCACTGAGAAACACGATTGGTTGTTTACTAAACGAAAATTATGCTACATATTTGCGGGTTGCTGGATATATGCCATATTTTTACACGCATTCCCGACCTTTTTACCTCCCAACATGGACTATACATTGGACGGATACGCGGCGTATTGGGACAGTCAAGTAATCAGTGACTATTATTTCGTAGAAGACATCAGTTGGTGCACGAGTGTCTTTGCATTGAACATGGTATGCTACGCGGCCATAATCCTGCGCTACAGGCAAGTTCGACAACAACTCAGCATTATGCCTTCGAGTAATGCGGCAGCTCGTATGAGACAGTTTCGGCTAGCTCTTCAATGCCTAATTAGGTGTTGTACTTTCTATTTTTACGATGTGCTCTATTATGTTATCGGTTACATGACCGAGAACATATGGTTGACCTTCCTCTGCTCGACTTACCTTTGGGCATTCAATAATGCGCTCAGCCCGTGGCTCCATTTGGCATTTGATCGCCAATTGAGGACTGTCATCAGTAAATGGTTCTTCAAGCAAGAACAAACCAAGGGTACTCAAGGCCCCGTCTCCGCAGTACGATCAACAATAAACCGGAATCGAGTCGGAGCGGTGGAAATATCTAGGACAACAGGAGTTTTTGCACCGGGCAAATCGGTGTCGACGATTACAGTAAGCCACAGATAGAAGATATTTTTCACTCGCGGGTAAAAGTATGTTTGCTTCGTTGTTTGTGCTATTATTACTTGTGAATTTAATGGATACCCCGAAAAGTCAACACGAGCATTTACTTGCCCTACAATAATGTTGACACCTTTCAAAAGCAGGGCCAATATGTGTGTATCTCGGACCTCGGAGCAGTACCTCGGACCTAGCGGAGTCGTCATAGAACTCGGTGATGCACCTGCATTTATCCAATAGCATCATATACGTTTACTCTGCGATCTCAGTTAAAAGAGTCGTATGCTTGAAACCACGATTTCTGATTCCGTTTTCCACCTTTCATTCCAAACGCTCGATTTGTCCAACGGTGAACGGAGTTGAAGGCGAAAGAAGAACGCCTGAAACAACGTAGGTCGATTTCATGACTCCTTAAGATAAAATTACATACTACCTTGGAGTGGGTGCTGTAGAAGACGATGGTCTATGCTTGGGAAATTTCAATCGATCAGGAGTGTAAAATATGTAGCTGCCCGAAATTTGATCAAATTGCCACGTGATCAGCATGGCCGCTGTGAACAGGACGAACAATCGATAGTGATACATGGTGAGTAAAGCGACACCGTTCTCGGTAAGCAGGACTGAACAGCTATGCGGCTTAGTATGACCGACTAGCCGTAAAGATGGTTATATATTTTCCAAAGATCACCTTTAGCCATATACATCGGAAGCGCCCTTTTTAGGATATTTACTCGGGAGCTTGATATTTTCACTTTCCTAATCCACTTTTGTTCGATGCTTTACGCCTCGGCCGTGCCTTATATTATAGTCCCCGCTAAAATAGACATGTGATTTAGGTACTGACGAAGAATGTTCGATCTAATGAATGAAACAATAGGCTCCATTAGAACTCTCTCACGCACGGCTCACTCCTAAATGACGCCGAGATGCGCCGGCTTTTTGAAGTTTGACAGAGTTGTCGAATCTTCTTGAATGTGCCCTGATAAAGCTATTTTACGCAAGAGCACACATTTTATCTAAATGTCATAACAAGGTCGGATATGCCTGGGGCTATGAGGGGGAAGAAGACGGAAAACAAACAATCCTCCTCACGTGTTCGCACTTCAGGGGCCTCTCAGCTGGAGCGGATGTGATATTTAGCGTCGGTGGAGCGTTCTATTGATCACCTTTAAAGGTCACACGAAAAAGAAGTGGCATAGACAATTTTCGCACATAAAGTTCATCAGAAAAATTTTCTTTCGCTAAACTACATGGCACGTCCCACTTTTCTCGCATTCACTAGCCTCTTCTTCGTTAGCATGCTTGGCTAGACCGCAGTCCATTGCTAACAATCCGGTCAAAATTTTTGCCACAATTACCTTGGAACTGGTCTCCGATTCGTTTTCAAGCTGCTTATCGACATCAGCCAAAATCTGTTGTATCATCATGGCCTTGTGAGCTTGAGGAATTTCATCCGGCTTACTGACACCTGAAAATTAGCATGCTAGTCTGTGCAGAACAAATAAGACATTTACCTGACAAGATCACCTAACAAGCACTCATCGTTCTAAAGGAAACTGAAGAAGCTTGGTTGCAAAGGGATATCGGCTATACGCACTCTGAATCGGATATGATTCTGAATCAAGTAATCAATGCTGCTCCTCAATCAATCTTGGAACACGTGCAGGTACGCTTCTGTTAAATCGACAAAATACGCTGATGCAATCAGGTCTAATTCAAAACACCAGCAGTAAGATTTAACCGTCTGCAGTTCAATTTACAGTATTGCTGACAGTACTTTTATCAAGTACAATGTGTGTGTGTGAATGGATGGATGGATGCGATGAAGTTTAGGTACCTACTTACTGTTCTTGGCGGGTCTTGGTCCTATGTCGTGGTGTCGCAGTCGCGGGCTTGGTGAGTTAGGCTTCTGCCTCTCACGTAGGTGCGCAGTTGCCAGAGAGTGTTCAACCCGCAGCTGGGCTAATCATTTCTTTTCTACAATGTGCCCCTTCAACCCTGAGCGATGTGTTAAAACATGATCATGAGAGTGTTCTGCATATAGGTTTAAACAAGTCATTCTAACCATGTGTATTCTACGTAGCAAATACTGGACTATAGAAATTTATAGTCTGACCTCTTAGATCCTGCATTCCTCGTGGTGACAAGTGATGATTTAGGTATCTTCCAGACTGACGGGTCCTTTGGACCTTGGAGCACCCGACACCGCCTTCAGTGTCTGAGAAAGATCAAAATACCGACATCGAGGTGGATGTACTATTCTTTGTTGCGAGCAACGGAAAGTGAGTCTGCAGCTACTTTGAATGCCGAAAGTGTCCTTCTCTTTCTAACGTCAGGCCCCATTTTGCAATTTAGTGCTATGAATGGAGTATAAACTTTTCTTACCCATCAATACTCCTGCGAGATTTGCCGCTGCCTGACTGTCAACTATCGATCTTTGAACCAGGTCCGATATCGCACTAAGGCCTTCCTTGCTTTCTTCTTCGCCCATCAAGCCTCGAACAGTTTTTAATGGTTGAGCCGATTTCTTGTCTACTCCGTCACCGCTATCATCTTGCACCTGATGCTTTCGAGGCCTTTGATCTCTGAATAACCCCAAGAACATACAAACACAAAAAACAAGCAGGGTCACTTTGGACATATCCTTTTCTGGTCTTCGGATTATTAGTCCGGTTTTCGCCACTAGGTTCTAGTTGATTCTAGTGCCTAGTGGCTCAGGATAGTCCCTGTGCAAAGTTCCTGTCTCGGTCTCATATCGTATTTGCATAGCTTGCCCTCAGTTTCTGCCGCTCCCCTTCGCCATCCCTAAGATACACTAGAATAGAAGATCTAACGGATGTTTGTCGCAGCCACTGAACGGGATGGTGTACATGTTCGGAATCGCCCACATATGAATCGAGGTGCATAATTTTCTCTTTGCGATCTTTGCACTTTGATCCAGACCGGTATCACCAGTCCCCAACGCCTGCCAGGAGCAATCATGGTACGAAAATATCAACAAATTATAAGTTCAAAAAATGTCCCGAGCGAGCCTTCGAGATGACACTGTCAACATTCCTAATTTTCATCTCATTTATAAGAATCTCGTGCTAGATTGCTCAAGCGCATGATCTGATCGTTTTTGTCTCCTAGTTCTCGAAACAGTTGAATATATTTTCCATGTACCTTTGCATGGGCCTGTTCAGCATTGACGCGAGGACAGGAACATGCATCCAGACGAATTCGTGTAGGCAAAGCTGATTTGCAATGTGGGCCTGTCATGCTGTTACATCTTAGAGTGATTAAAGGGAAAAATTGATTCTACGATTACGTCAGTGGGCTAGTCATAAAGCAATAAAGCTGGCCGTTGACATTAAAGATATGTAAAATATGGAAAATGTCAAGATCGTCTTTTGCACTTTCCAATTTCGGTAAGCAAGCCCCTCGCCATCGGATCGTATATATATTTAACGCCATATAAGAAATGAGAAGCTTAACTTATATCAACTTCTTGCTGACTATCTTCGCCTAGTGTCCTTAAGCCACAATCTGAACTCTCTTGAGCACGCTTTGATCACGTTCGAAAAGTCGCTTCCATGCTTGTTGTTTCGGGGTTCGCCTATATCTGCTCGTTATTTGCCACACCCGTAAATAGGGGCAAGCAATGAGATCCGTGTCACGAGCCATTAAAGTCTAAGCGAGCTTATAGGAACTTGACTATCTATACCTGTGATCTACGAGTGTTCTTGGTCCACATTCTGAGTCTTCTCCCTTGAGCACGCTTTGATCACGCTCGAAGTTTCTTCCACGGTTGTTATTTCATGGCTGGCCGATACCTGCTCGTTATCGATGCACCTAAAAAGAGGAGGCTAAAAAGCAGTGACCCGTGTCACGCGCCGTTCATTAAAAACTAGCTCCCGGGTCATTCGAACTCATACACATCAAATTGAAGGGTTCACCCAACAATTTTGTGTCGTGATGGCAGGAAGTCGTGTCGTAGGTTAGAAGCGGAGGTGTGAGATGTTGATTTGGCTTCCGGTGAATAAGTATGTAGTAGTCCGGCAACAAGTGATTACCCTTTGCCCCCTCGGCCACCGAGCTCTATAAAATGCGTGGTTCTCACATTCAGGCCGCCTTGTTCTATTGATGATAACCATGCTAGCGACGATCGTCTTGTTGATCAGCCTGTGTGAAAGCGTTCAACCCGTGTGCGGAATGCTACCTGGGGGCGACGATACCGTGACCAGTCAAGAGTTGGTAAGCAGAACGGGAAGGCAGTCCTAACGCATCTATAGTATGTATCTTTGTTGTAGTTGGAGAGATTGCGTGGACCTGGAAGGAATGGGTTCCAAATTCCGAGAATGACAGGTGAGAGTGCATGTTGCATCGGATGCTCTTCGTACAGGCATGCTCTTGTGTTACCGGGAGGATTGAGCTATTGCCACATAGTTTCGGTAGACGGCTTCTACTCCAAGTCAGATTTACATGCCAACCATGCCAGATTGACACGATGTCTTGCTCAGATATTACCACTAAGACGATGCCCACTTCAGGAGTCCTACCGGGCGCCCCATTTCTTCAACTGAGAAGCGAACCCCAGGCAACAACCCCCACTGCGCCAGCGTCTATCTCGACCACTGGCAGTAAGGAAAACCCAAAAATTGTAAGGTTACGTCCTGGTGGACGGGTCGAGCTGCAGTGCGAAGTTGTGGGCATGCCCGCTCCCATGGCTTTCTGGACGAAAAATGGTCGCTTTATTTTTTCTGACCGGAGCCGCAACGAGCCGGAGGAGCTGCGACGAGGAGTGAACATGGTCGAAATGATCTCGAACATCGGGCGGTCGACTTTGGAACACGCTTCCACAATCGCAAAGTTGAAGTTTCCATGCGTGACGACCGCCGATGCTGGTCTGTACGAGTGCAATGGAAACAACGGAGCGGGAACAGTCATTTCCTACACCAGACTCATCGTCGAAGAAGGTCAAGGTGTGTGTCTATCTAATCTTTAGATACTCCTACCATCCAGTGCAGTGCAGTGCTTTACCCATACAATTTTAGATAAACCAAATATAGCTCCCTGTTTGGCGACCAGTCAAGCGGAAGTCGCCCCCGATGCACCACCAGTCATCTACATGTACACTGACATGCGCTTGGAGTATCCCGGAAACGATGCGCAGCTAATTTGTCGCGCAGACGGCCGTCCTGCGCCAGCCGTCCACTGGTACGACTCGAGTGACGCACTCATCAAACCTGGCCACAATTATACAGTAGGCATAGTTATATCAGTCGTGATGTGGATTCGCTAATCAACATTCTATTTATAGCTGCTGCCAAACGGCGACTTGTTGGTGAGACGGATCGATTTCGGACTGAGCGAACCATTCCGCCAGTTCAGTTGCAAAGCTGTCAATCCTTTTGGCGCTGACAGAGCCGTTATCGATTTATTGGCCATTGCTCGTGTAAGTGCACTGCGGTAACTGCCGATCACAAGTTCTTTCCTTATACATTCTCATTTCAGAAATGAAAGAATGCTGGTCTGGGTTGGCGGAATTCGATCGTGGGCTGGCGTAGTGCTAGTGTCATTATTGCACAGTGTGTCCAATTGTTGATGACAAGATCGATCATGTCAGTGAAATGAGCTGCTATACGATGACGTGCAACAGGGTTTCTGGGTTGAATCTCACTGACATTTGTGTGAGCACTTGTTTTATTCAACAATGATCTCCGCACTGTTTCAAAGAAGTGTTCCCATACGCACCAAGATGAGCTTGAATTCATGCCAGTTTTCACAGTGACCCTGAACAAAGCCAGACAGAGAAAAATGCGGTCCGTCTAACATTTCCTTGGACAGACATGCCGTGCCAACCGTTGCTTCTAGAACGCACAATACATACTAATTACGAAAATGAACCCGGTGCCTGGCACGACTTGACAGCAATTCCGGTCATTAAGACGGGTCAAGAATAAGATTAGCTTACACATTATGACATCATTGACTTTCGGGAAGAATATGGAAAAGATCAACAAGAGTGATTAGTCCTCATCCGTATCAACTGAGCGGCGATCTTCGTCGGCCCGCCATACGTCTGCCTTTATGGATTTCTTGGCAGAAATTGGACGTGTACCTTCTTCTTGAGAATGTCTTCTCGATTCATCGCTGCTCTCGCCTTCGCCCCGTCCAATTCCAGTTTTTGGTCTTCCACTGTCGGGTTCTTGTTTCTTTTCCATTTCCATGGCTTTATCTTGAGCTTGCTTTTGCATTTTCTCCAACTTCTCCAACGTCACCGATTTTAGAGGCATAATCTTCGGTTTACACAAAACTGGATGTAAAGTTATTTCTTGAAATAGAAGACCTGATTTTGGAACAATTTCTTTGATGACAGGAGGAGCAGTCATTCTCGATTCCGAAGCTAAAAGGAAATGAACGAGGCAACCATGTGAGCACAGAGCCGCATAGGGAAAACAATGTATGTTTCCGTGTTGCCATGGATACAGAGATCTGGGGATCGGCTTACCGTTGTAAGCTTACAGTGAGGTTTAGGTCGCACGAAAAGGGGTGAATACGTACTTATCTACATACATATACATAATAGGCAGAATGCGTTTGTATAGATCCTACTCTTTACACTGCATGAGTGCGAAGCTCGCTTTCAGAAGTAAGCCTTTTGATCAGCTGATCGAGTTTACGAATCATGGTTTTAGTGTTTGCTGAGAAGGCTTCGTCGGAGAATCCCGGATATTTACAGTATATTATTAACATAAGATCACCGAAGGAGCAGCTACGGACGGAACTATGTAGAATACGCTGCTTGCCGAACCTGCAAAATGGGACAGACTGCGCTCACGACCAGACACGAGTATAAATTGGCCGTGGGAGTACTGCTGCGCTGCGGTGAAGGCTGTGCGTCGCCCTCCCAAAATCGTGTCCTCACATGGAATCACGCCACATTGCTTTACACTGCCAACGTGCTCTGTCATCAGCTAGCATTCTCCTCATTGGCGTAGCAAGGCGTGCGGCTGAGCGGTCGTGTGTACGATGGCCCCTGTACGAACGATGGTCGAGTTCGACGGGTCAGTTTCGGTATTGATTCCGGGCCTAGGATTGGTCGGAGCAGGCTTGGGCGCTGTCGTTGTGCTGTTTCTAGCGATCGCCATGTGCGGATGTTGCAGCAAAGAGAATGAAGCCGATGATAAGCCCAAAGATCCATCACCGGGGAAAACCAACGCGGGCAAGGAAGCGATTAAGACAATCAAACGGTAAGCCGGTCGATACTTTTTTGTGACTGACTCGTAACCACGGCATCTTTATTCGATTTCAGCGATCGTCGTGCAAAGACTCCAGTGGAAGAGTAACTCCGTGCCAAGATTGCTTCCCAGGCATTTCAAAGTGGTATGTTTGCTTTAGAGTCAGAAAGAGCGAGAGCGAGGGAAGTTCGGGACTATCACCTCCGCCAGATCTGCGATACGACAGCTGTCCGATATCCGGTTCTTACGTGCAGTTAAAAACTCTGAGGACGAAACAGGATGCGAAAGACGGAAAGTCGAAGTCCGTGAGTCGAAAGAGATCCGAAAGGGGGTCTGTCAAATTGGCCGCATCACTCGAACTGCACTCGACGAGAGAAGTGAGCGACAGGATATCGCCCATAAAACCGATACCAGCGGGAACACGATCGCCGGTTGGTGCTAGCCTTGAATTGTCGCTGTCCAGAGACGAGCCAGGTGAGTCAACTACGTTTTTTCGCTTGGTTTCTTTTGCCAAATAAGTTCATTGTTTCAGTGACTCGAAGCGGTGACTCGAGATCGCCTGGAAAGCAGGTTTCCGAAGGATCGAGTAAGGCTGAGAACATCAAGCCGCAGAAGTGAACGAAGCCGAGTCGACGGCGCCAAGCGATTTCGTGGTCTCAGTGCCTCATTTCCCTGTTTAGTTGGCTGATGCGCACTTGAAGAGAGTACTTGTCTTACCATGCTAAGTAAAGTACTCGACGAGAGGAATGGAACATCTGCTGAAAGAACCGCGGTGGTCGATTGGTTAGGGAGCTGGTCTCGCATTGCATGGGCCAGCACCCTGACTAGGAGGCCCAATGCTAGTTCGGCTGGGAACTGCAATTTAGCGAACCTGCTATCAGAGAGGAACGGGCCTTCGATGGCGACTTACATGCTGCAGTAACCCCTCGCTGGCCATGAACATCTGACTCTACCCGATACCATCAAGGCTGGACACCGAGTGAGCAGCAAATCAGGAAACTTGTCCTCGAAAACCAGGTGGGAAGGACCTTCCCTTCGTCCTGGGACGCTGGTACCGACTCAGGATACTATCGGCAGAGTTGGAAACGTCTGTGCGACTCTGCCGTGAGAGTTGGTCGCCTCACCGCCTTGCGCAACACATCGTGACTGCTGTCCTGCAATACGCAAAACGGATTGAATGTCCCCTTGGCGGGTGGCACGGGATTCAATACACAAATTTTAAAAACATAGCATTGAACGGCATATGTTTTACTGTCTTCGTCCTGTGCGTACCGTCTAACAATAAGTCGACAGCTACATGCTCGTTGTATCTAGTTGTGCTATCATATGATTGCAGTGTACTGGCCTGTTAAGATTGGTCACATTGATTCGACAGAGTTTGTTGACCGCGTTGTGGTTTACTCCTAAAAAATTGTAAGCTGGTATAGCATGCATCAACTCGGAGTGTGTGTCTTGCCAGCTTACTTCTTCCTCTTCCTCATCAGCTTCCACTTCTTCTACTTCCTCGGCATCCCCGGCATCAGTGGAGACGCCCAAATCGAGATTGGACTTCTTATCGCTAGTTTCTCCTTTGATCTCCTTGACAAGCTCTTGAGCCAAAGGAGGCACGTTGGGGAAGTGTGGGAACGTACGTGGCTGAAAAGTGACACCAGTTGGGGTTTGCAAAGAACCGGACACCTAACTTCATTTTACATACCGCATCATATATGGCCCGACGTTCCTTGAAGGAACGACGATCGATTTGGCGATCGTATTTGCTGACCACTGGCACTTTGGGCTGAAAGAGAAAGTTGCTCAAGCGTGAGTAATGTGCGCAAGGTAAATGTGGCTTACTGGATGAGGCCCGCTGGGAACGTCATCCGGGTTCATGCCTTTTTTCAAGGCCTTTGCGCGAGCAATTTGACGTTGCCGCTCGTTCAACTCCTTTAAATCGTATTCTTGACGTGTGCGACGGTCCTCCAAATCGTATTTGTCACCTTCCAGACGACACAGCCGGGTGTGCAGCTCCTTGATTTTTGCTTTCAAAGTCTGAAATTCAAAGTTGGTCATAAATATCAGATGCCCACGTGATTCGCTTACAGGTGCATCCATTTCTGAGAAGTCGATCGGCTTGATGATTTCGGCCAAGGCTCGTCGTTTTTGCTCTTCGTGTTGCTCCTTGGTGAAACCCATTTCAGCCTTGGCCTTCACGATGTTTCCAAATTTGTCGAACTTTTCTTGATTTTTGTCTCGTTTTGCTGGAGCTTCGAAACCGCCCATTTGCAATCCAGTCATCAATAATTCTTGTCGACGACGCTTGTCTTCTTCTTTCTTTCTCTTTTCGGCCTCAATCTTGGCCCTTCTCTCCTCATCTTCTTGACGACGACGTTCCTCTTCTTCGCGTCGACGTTCAGCCATAATGCGTTCTTCCTCTTCTCGCTCAGCTTTGCGACGCTCCTGGAAAATGGCTCTGGATGGAGTGCTCAGGTAGAACGGGTGCTCAGGTCCAAGCACATTGAAGGGCACCATATGCCTAAGCCCAGGATAAACGTATGATGGTTTTTGTATTCCTATGGCCTCTATCGCTCCAACCAGCGTTTGGAGTGAGGTACGGGAGGGGAGGGGGTTGGAGTAACGCCTGCAACAGGCTGAGCGGCCGTACATTGGAGAAGGTACCGCGGGGAGCGGATGAACTCAGAAATATCTTCAGGCAGGCCACCTAGTCGAAGGTGGCTGGGACATCAACCCAACGGGGTTCAGCCTCGCCTGGAGGAGCGTATCGACTAGCCAACGAAGGCAAGCCAATACACTGCTCCGTGTATAAGGCAGCCAGTCAAGGCAACCAAATACACAACCTTCCCCACCGGCCAAGCACGCCTATTGCACGCCGTACTTGCTTCTCCTTCAGCAGACGCAACTCTTCTTCCTCTTTTTCGCGTTGAATGCGTCTTTGTTCTTCGTATTGGGCCAGTTTCGCCTCATTTTCTTCCTCTTGTTTTCTCTTTTGAGCCTAAAATTGAAGAAGGTTTATTATGTGCATAAAAAAGTCTGCAATGGCCTGACTGTGAGTTAGAGCTGAAGTGCTATGCAGCACTTTGGTCTCTGCAAGTTACTGTTGGTCACCTACAGCAGCTAACCTGCCTGACTGTCGACCTAACCTAAAAAGTCTGAAAAACGCGGGGATTTTATATGCGCAGGATCAAGCCAGTTTGCCAAAAATGCAGATCACGATTGGAAGCCACCATACTCACCAACATCGCCAACTCTGCTTCCGTTTTTGCTTTGCCGCCCTCATCCGGCTCAGTTTGCCTGTGAGGGGCTTTTGGTCTAAAAAATACCGGTGCATACTTTAATGAAGCAAAAAGTGCTGAGACAGTCTTACTTCGGGGCTTCCTCGGCCTCAGCCTCCTCTTCCTCGCTAAAATGGAACAAAAGCGATTACAGGACTGATTATCCAACTACGTCTGAAAAAATTCATTTAAACTGACTATTGCTCCTCTTGGTCTTCTTCGACGTCGGACATGGCTGTCGATTTTGTCAAGAAAGCTAAAACCGAATTCAAACTGTGGATCTAGTAGGTGAGAATGCTCTATTTCTGAGGTACCTGGCTGAGAAGCAAGGTTGATAAAGCTTTTGTATGAGGCAAAGCAGTAGCAGCGGGTTAAGCTACCTCGAGCAGAGCAAATGCCCGTAAATACTCGATCGGGCTAACGCTGAGCGGCTTTGATCTCCATTGGAAAACTGGTTCTTTCACCGGGTTACTTCCACTACTCAGGTTTTTGAGTGTTCTGGGTACTGGAATAGAGAGAATTTCTAGAACTATGCCCTGCTTGAAGACACTCATCGTCAGCTTGCGCTTGCTAAAAGTAATTGCACCGTACAGGTGAGTCTAAAATTACGGTGGGCCTTCGCTGGTACAGAAGCGACTCGAACAAGCAACGAGGCTTCTTAGTAATGTTTGAAAAAAGGAATCGTAGTGAGAGTGGAGTAAGCTCACTGTGGGAAGAATTCGGGAGGCTCCGAAATGCGGATCAGCAAGTTCGAACATCTTTCCAAGACCAACGACTGGTGATGACGGAGAGGCTCTGTTTTTCGTTCAGGATGTCACCTAATTCAAGTTGTTCATAAGGCACGTGACTGCAATAAACCAGAGTTGACGCTGGATATGTCTATGCGAAGGACGTGTAACTTGAGATGACCACAGCCAAGAATCTGCGGGAATGTGCGTTCCTCTGCTGTTCTGTAAGTGTGACGCCAATCGAACTACTATGAGTCTTGCGGCAAGCCGATCAGAGCAAAGCATATTTTCGGGCTATCTTGAGTTAGCACCAAAAGATGATAGAGCTTTTTTAGTCCATAATCAACGATATCAGGAAACTGAGCTACAATCAAACAGGAGCTGGTCAGGTCTTGCTCGCTGAAGTCTATGTACCCCTCAGCTGCCTTGTTTGGCCATTCCAGCTCGCACTGATAACGGGCACTTCCGAGCGCTGATAAGACACTTATCGTGGACTAATAGGATTGGAAAAGATACCGCATGAAGTCCTCCAAGCAGGCCTCCTGATCACTTAAGGCCAAGACATTAACCCGACGGATATCTGCCTCGTCTGAAGGTGCGTGCCGAGAGGCAGCCATATACTGTACTGCTCCCTGCAAAAGATTGATAGTGGCAATCAAAAACATAATCTTCTTCACCACCCAAACACACCAAGTGCACCAGGCACCTGATATCTCCACTAGCTGTGAAGCTGATTTCGCCAATTTAGCAAGCCACCGAATAGAAAAACTGCCAAATCGATGGAGCTAACAATAAGCCCAAGTTGCGCAGTAGTTGCCCGATCTTCTCGCGGCAAAAGCAAACAAGACTCTCACGGGTCAGTAAAACGTATTTTTTTGACTTTGAACGCGATTTTTACCCAACGTTCGGTTGACATTGGCGACGGGTGTGCAGGACAAGCAATCAGTTACAACTTATCAGAGGTGACGGGAGATTTAAACAAGATATCTACTGATTGGTATGTGTGACCAAGCCTGGCAGGCGTAGGAGGGAGGCGGACGACCGAAGTCGGCGGGACAAAAACTCATACTGGAGCAGGATAGTCTTGCGACTATACCTACGGCTGAAACATTAACCCAAGGGGTTGACGTCTCCCAGCCAGGGGAGAGTATCGATTACTCTCTCCCACTCGCCATGGCCTACCAGGCACGAGTGTTACACATGCTGACGCTTCACCCGCTGTCCCACTCCTCGCCATGTGTATTACAGGCAACGTTCTGCTTGTATATTTGCTAAAGACCAGAGGACAAAATCAGTAAGTCTCCCAAATCATAGTGATATGGCTGCCCTAAATTTGGGTCATGTCCTAGGCGACTGTGAAGGGGTCCCATTTCTTTATTCTTCATCCAGCTTTGTGTCCTGGCACGCCCATTTCTGCAGCTCTGAATACGTTGTTCGTGTTCACCTGCTCGTGCTATGATCACCTGTTCTTGTTCACTGGTGGATCGAGAACAAGACACGGTTCGCAAACAGGCCATTATTTTCGGGTCCAATGCACAGCAATGCGCTGCTCGACTATAAAAGTGTGCTGACTATCTTCGTCCTATGCTTGCCAGAACAGACGGTATGAAACGTAGTCGTCGCGCTTGAAGACTGCAGTTGATCTCACTCGGCCATCAGTTCACCTGATGGCGCTCGCCAAGTGTGTGCCCTACATCAGCACTGAGGACTGTTCTCGTACATTCGCACTCTACTTGGCATGAGCATAGCGAAGCGGTCTAGGCGTTTCGCAGACTCCAACGCTTGACGCCACTGCGCTCTACAGCTGCAGTAGCTCTTCCTACCCCTTAAGCGGGGGGGGGGTGGTGCTGTGTCTTCTCTGGTCTGCAACTTCAGATTTCTGACTGTGCGGGCTTGCGAACACTGCTAAGATCGAAGAACAGTTACACTTTGGTCCATTTCAGTGTGGTGTGAAGTCGCGTCACGGTGGCAGCTCATGATCAGTTGGTTCGGCGTTGGCCCCGTGCTGCCCAGCGACTGGGCTTGGCTCTAGGTCACTCGTGTCAGCTGCCACTGTCGTGGCGGACACCAAAGCAGAAAAGTCAGGAGACTGGTCCTCGAACACCATTGAGACTGTCCCTCGTTTCACGCCCGTATCATATTCTCGCACAAGATGCCTTCAGCAAACGTGTTCCCAGCAGCGACGTTGTAAAGCTGCCGTGCGAGGCCAGTTTTACTCCGATTTCATCATTCTGCACTTTCCGCAGACATGCAGGTGGGAGGCGGCTCAACGCAGCACATAGAATCAGTTCCAACATTAAACGTGCACCCACTTGAGCGCATTTCTGACCAGCTCGATTGCGAATGTCATGCCTGCAGATACCATCACAAACGAACATACCGCATCTTCGCAAGCAAGTGCCCTAGTTTTCTTTGCAGACCACGCATGATGCGTTTTTGGCGGCAGATTCCTAAATTAGCTTGCTTCTCAATCTGATGTACTTTTTCGAGTCAATGTCAAGCCACCCCAATGCGCGCATCTGCTCAGGCAGTCCACTACCTGTTCGTACCGACCACACGAGCTCCTGAGGATTGCTCCGATAGATCCGATTCAGTTTGATTTTGAAGGAAGTCGTCCGCATTACAAAATGCATAATTCATCATTAGACGTTATTCTAGGCAACCACCGTCACTTCTTGTCCCACTCACCATCAGTAAGAAAGTGATGGCAGCAGTCAATCACTTTCTATATCCAGTTCCCAACCTCTTGTCACTGGCCCTATCCTAAACCCCACCTAGTACAAATGCAAATGATTAATGGGCGAAAAGCAGGTCTGAACCAGAAACTCTTATTCTAACATACGAGTACATACGACACTACACCATTCAACATACATAACCAAGGTTTTCGCTGCCAGCAGGCCGCAGTCAAAAGTAAGAAACCTTATAACCAACTAGGTGATCAGAGTCTTCAAATTAAGCACTTCACACAGGCCACACTTTCCAACTGCAGTACCCTCCAACGAACACACATTACTCCGTAACAATCTAGCCTCGTTCTATACACAGAATTTTTAAATGAAAGAAAGAAAAACAAAACAGAAAAAGATATTTTCATTGACTCGCAAAAATATTTGGTGCAAAAATGAAAACACGAGACCACTTTCGCTTACCATAATGAGTTCTCTTCAATTAAAATCTCTTTACCGACATCCGCACCCCTCGACCACCATGTCCTGATAAGTTTTCAATGTGACGCTGTCATATTCGTCCATATACAACATAGAGATCGGCGACAGTTCAGTCGGCACGCAACACGGTTTCGGTGCGGCGCCAGGATTCACCGAATTCACTATCGATTGGACGATGGCGTGATTAGTGGCGTTGGAATGAGCACGTTGCGGGAGAGAGCAATCGCCCTGACAATAAAAGGCCGAATATCCACTCGGTGCCACAATCCAATCATTCCAACCAACCATCTCAAAATCGATATATAGTGAATGACGCTGGCACCCACTGGGACGTCGATAAGTCTGTTTTTGTCTTCGACTAGCACCACCGCCGTGATGCCTAATCTTATGCGGCATTGCTGATCGCTTCGATCGCTTATTTTCTATCAAATTGTCCGAAGTATATACCAATAAAACGACCGGGATCGTACCGTCTTGGTCATTGGGCATTAATAAGCCACAAGAAGTTTTGTCGAAAACAATGTTCAATTCAAATCGGCCGCCAATTTCGGCGTCCTTCGTCGAGGAATGCAACCAACGTCGAACTGGACCAGCGACGTCCAATCGTAACCAGAAATCGCCATCCTGGCAACAATGCCGACTCGAGTCGATCAACACTGTATGATTTCGAACAACCTCCGATACGCTGAGGCGAGTACATTCATTCGAAATCGATATTTCATTTTCATCGTAATCCGTAATTATCGATTTCATTCGAACAGCCAGCACAGCGTCGACGAAACGCTCGCGATCTGTCGGGATAGATCGTAGGTCGAATCGTATTGAACGATAATCGGATGAGAAATCTAAAATTATATTTTTTACTAAGCGAGAAACTTCATACACACGCTGATAATTCCTACCTTTGGGATAAAAGCTTCTAGCTGAAGTCCAATCGCGAGTAAGATCGGAATGGAAAGTGGACGACGACGGACCATCTTTTCCCAAATCGTGAGAGATCATGTCATCGTCGTCATCGAACGATTGGATTTCATTGTTTTCCGTCATTTCCTTGTACAAATCCAACAATGGTTCGGGTACAGCGAACGATCGACGACCACCACGTTTCTTTGTTGGCCTCGTCTCTAATCCCATCTTATGCAATAATTGTTTAGTCAATACGTCGACCAAGGCTGGATTCGATCGTAATGTACTCGCCAAGCGATCACTGTCCCCGTTTTCTGACGTCGAGGCGACGTCGCCTCTCGCAGCCGAATATTCAGCCGCTCCACTTGTTATCAATAAAAATATTAGAGTCCAAAAAATGATAAACGTTGAAGCAATCGTTTCCGGTGTTGATTTTAACCGCAATTCGAAGCCGCAAAATAGCGTACAACTGACCAACGACAGCATGACGACGTTGCCAACATAGTATTATCGAATCTAAAACAAGCAACTATTTCATAATACAACATCAGACATTACACGTGCATCGTCACTGCCCGCATTCGATCCTAAGGTTGTGATAAGGGCGCAACAAACTGCGAGGGTGGCTATTGCGCAATTGGCAAGACTCCATTGCTACTTAAAAGTACGACCCCGATCGCGAAGAGAGGCGCCTACAGGCACAAAATATAGGAAGTATAGAAAAATTATCTGAAGCGACCTTGAGACTATCTACGACGAATCACGTTTCAGTTGAATGCATCGACAACGATTCACCTTGCCCAGATTTCTCAACTGATTTCAATTTACGTTATTTTCCTCTGAGCGGTCGATAAACTCTTTCCATTTTAAGGAGCGCCGCGCGAAACTGTCAACGTGTCAACACTAATCAATCGCCCCCAAATTGCGAACACACCAAAAAAAGAGAACTGAGGTGTGGCAAAAACCGTTTCGATTTCAGAAGAAACCACATCGCACCCACGACCTTTCCCTGATAATCCCACATTGCAATCAATGCGCCCATCCGAAAAAAACTGCGCGAAAACATCGAATTTCTTATCACAAGGCCAGTAAACTCATCCCGCCAGTTAGATCTTTGTGAACGATAAATATTGGAATGCAAAGAAAAAATGGGAAATAGAAAGATTTCTCGAAGGCAAATGGGCGAGAATGGTTCGCGCACCGCCCCCTAATCAATCTTTGAATAATATTGAACTCGTCAATTTCTTATCGAATATAAGATTCGATGCAAAAGTAAAGATATTTTTCCAAACCGCATAAATCATAGAGCTAGCCCAGTCTGGTCGTTGTATACGAGTATAGTACTTACTAGCTGTTGAGACCCCACGCGCCGTACAGTGCAATGTAAGCAGCCAACACCCCCGGCTCGTGAACTGGATATTTCTCGCTCGCTACCCGAACCAAGATTCTAGTCGCTAATCACAAAACAAAACCGGCACTCTCGACCAATGCATGATTGATTACGCCCGTTTGGCCTGATGCCGAATATTGTCGCATCGTGGTCTGGCTGGGCTAAAAACGGATACACGCCGTAATGGCGTGAAAACGTAAAAAGTCAACTACGTACTGTATAGGCTAAGATTGATGAGACCTTAAAGAGACATAAAACTGGTTAAAAGCGGTTTTCCAAAAGACGACTTTATCAAAACGGCCTAAACTTGAATTTGTTGGAGAAGGCGCAAAGTCGAAAATAAACTAACCAGACTACTGGCCCGCCTTCGAACCGATGTTTCTGTAATAAGAGTCAATTTTGGTTAGTGTCAGGCAATTTGGGTGCAAACGGGGCCAAAGTTGCAAAAGGTGAGAAAGTTTTGGGAACAGTAACGGCCCCGGTGGTCATCTGTTTGAGCAACGGTTCAGCTACAGACGGGTTCGACGTCGACGCGTTGGCAGCCACTACCTACGAGTAAAAAGCCCGAGCACACGGAGTCGAGAGTCAATCGAAAAGGCCGATGATAGTGTCGGAGGAAAGCGATAGTCGAGTCGGGGGTTAGCAAACAGAAAGCCCACAACGCTTTTACGATGCTCGACCAGGAACGGTCCGCGGTTTGTACACATTGGGAGGTTTTGGGGGATGTGGCCGGAGACGTAGTTGGTAGACGGTACGATTTCGTACCTGGAAGAGCTTTTCGTGTTTGCATAACAAGCATGTATTGTCTTTAGAACGGAAAAGGATAGCGCCTATGATGCCTAGTAGATACGTGAGGCGGCACGCTTTGAACATTTCGGCAGTACCAAATGGCACCTGAATGGTAATAAAACAGCGTTCTGCCCTGCCTCGGGCCTATGAGTGTATAGTAAGGACGAAAGTAAACCGTTCAGGGCCGAGGTGAAGAAATGGAAAATACACTACACAAGTCAACTACTTGGCCGTACATCGTCGATTGGGCGGCCCCTTTATTTTTATAAAACCGCCCGCCACGCGCCACTCGCGCTTTATCACTGTCGAAAGAAACAAAACGCCGATCCGACGTCGTTTCGTCTGCCATGTTTCCCATTCCCAACCGACTAGCTCCCCAAGCAGGCAGCGTGGCGCCGACGGCTCCAAAGGCGCCAGATGCGCCCAGTTCTAACAAATGACACCAGTTCCGCCGAGTGCTAATCGTAGAAAACCGCGAATATTCGCGCCCCTCATCCCTCACTTATTGGCCTACTGCGTGGACCATTCCCCGCGCTTGGTCATTTGTTCCCCCATTTCCATGTTACCAACCGCCGCCACCCCAAACAGTTGTTTTGGAATCTTCAAAAAATTAACCACCCTATTCAATCAAGCCGACGAGTCTGGCCCGGTGCAGACTAAAATATAAACTTATAGCCGACCCCACTGATGCAACTAGCCATCATCATATCATGGAAAGCTAAGCGTCTCCGATCTGTCTCCCCTACCCAATTCGCTACATGCATAGCCCGAGGGCAGAGCACAATCGAACGAGGCCAACGTGCCAACAATGACCCATCGGGCCGTATTGTTTCGCCGAAAGAAAGGCCCAACCAGGCGTGAATGCAGCAGGTGCGGCCAAAATGGACGCGGACATATTACAACATTGCTGAGCAAATTTGGCCTGTTTACACACGAATGAACATAGGAAACGAAAATACGCTTACCACAATTCCAGCAAGGCAAATTCGCCAGCCCGTCTCCGATCTCTTCATGTGTTTTTTTCAACGATTGACCTGCGAATGACGCCAAGGGTGAAACAAATTCTCCACCACAACCAACGAAACAAGAGCAATTGCTCGTATGAAACGAAAAAAGTCCACCACCGTCGTCCTGTCCTTCCAATCCGGCGAGAGCGTGAGAACAAAAATAATAAACCACTCGACCGTCGAACGGGTCAAGCAGAAATGACAAGACCCGCGATAAGACACCAAACCTTCGCCTACTGGCCGAACAGCAGATTTTTCGTGCACACTCCGTGCAAACCGACCAAACTACCCTGCGCCCATACAACAAGACGCCAAGCAGTCTAGCCCGCCAGAGGCCGTGCGAAAACCCGCGCCCTCCTCCGGCCAATCACGAGGCAGCATGGACAATAGCGCCGCCACGCGTCACGTGACCACAGCCGCGCCCCCAGGACACAAGCTGCTATCACCCCGCCTATCTCGCTCTGCCTAAGTCAACAAGTTTTTTCAAATTCATTCCTTGCATCGTCTGGATTCGAAGATGGAATGAGTTTAGATCTATTAAGGCTGATATTGGACGAAGGCGGGTTCTGGCATATGATTTCGAGAGATTCCGTATTGGCTCGCTGGTCGGCACGGGCTCCGTGGGTGCCAGTGTCATCCTGGCCATTACATTAGTCAAATAGACTCACGCATTGATCCACTCTCTTATAGTGCCAGTTTTGGGTGACCAATTGGCGGCTGGTATTGAAAAAGTGATCCAATCAGATGTGTAAAACCCCTTTTAAAATGTATAAATGGCTTGCAGGACTGGCCTTGTGTAGTTTTAGTAGGCGTCGGTGAGAGATACAAGGCGGCTGCGGGCTTTGGTGGGTGGTTGGGTGGATAGCCAAGCAATCGAGATTGGGAATCCTACAAGGGGAACCATATTTTAGAAGTGCGAGCCCGGATACTTGGGGCGTGTTTGTCTCCGTTGCTTTAGCTGGTCTCGCGTTCAAACCCTGGTGGCGATAGTTAGTTTGAAGAAACTTTAAACTGCGCTCATGGCGGTTGGTAAATCGTCTGGGGATACTTCGAATGAAGAGAGGGAAACCAAATGAGCTGGCAGTCTCAATTCGAAGTGTCTTATTGACTGAGATGCCCCATATGGAGCTGGGTTTAGTAAAACAGGATGACTGGAATCAAAAGTGTTTCGAAGTCCCTCTTGCATCTGATTCATGAATCGCTGCGGAGCCTGTTTTGGGGCACGATCCATCCTTCCTTCGGCATTCTCCTGCAAGACCTGCGTTGTGGTTGACAGTGACAGTGAAAGACAGGATGGGTCCTGCTGGCATGTTGCATCGCCTAGTCACCGTACGTTTGTTTTATCCTGCCTATGTTATCTCCAAAGGACTGGCTTGACCAACACTCCTCACCAAGTACAGGTCAGGGCCACACATTGATGCCCAAATTATTACCGACACATGTGAAGGAGAACTCGAGTATGTCCTCTGTTAGATCTGCTATTTGACCCTGGTCAAGCTGGTACTGATTGTCAGACGTGCATTGTGTTCCCGGGTCATATACACAGGCTAAGCATCACTTCACTGGTGTCGTGCCGTGTTTTTCGCTCCTTTCGATCGCTTGAATCCTCAGAGAAAAGACTCATTTGGAGAAGACCCATTGCAGATGATTATCTGCCCCTGATGTCATATTGTGATTGCGGTGCGCCACAGATTATTAGGCACCACCGTAGTTTTCATATCATGTCTCAATCAACGTATCACCTTCCTAGATCCTCAGTACTATGCCCCTGCACTGAAATACGGACTAAACCGTGCAAGAAGTCACTTCCGGTCGTTTAATTGAGCAACAAGCCCATCGACGAGGACAGCATGCACTGCACGGACAAATAAGGGATGATGAGAACGTAGCCGTCGAGAACCAGTTTGTCTCCTCGCTAGGCCAACTTCCTACCCGTAGAAACCCAGGCGCGTATCAGTCGACGTCGAAGAGAGAGAGACTGGCAGGAGGTTCGAGTCGAGTCTGGGCGCGGCTGGCTCAGTTTACCTGTCGCTACCCGAACTATGATATACGAGCATTGTATTTCTACATTTGAATAAGGTGAGTAGGCCGCGTATGGTCTTTTACTCCTCTCTTCACTTATCTTCGTTTACAGACTTTACAACATTGGCAAACACAAAATGGTTTCCACTATTGAACGGAGTGAAATGGTCAAGAAGGCCTCATTGATTAACAAAGTGGCCGACGACTTGGAAAACAACAAACAGACCTCTGATCTCCTTGACATACCACCCGATCGATTGCCATTATTGAAGAACAATACGGGAAAACAGTCAGAGTTCCTCAAAAGCATTGCCAGAAGGTTGCACCAGCAAACGGAAGATTTTAAAGAACAAGCAATGGTCAGTGAGTAAAAAATGATCAAGCAGGAATGAAAGAGGACTTGTTGCTTTAGGACGAGCACATGGTCCCGTTGGGTGATCTGTTTCTGCGATACAATACTGGTCCTACCTACGTAAGTCGCACTGGTCAATGATCGACATAGCTTACCACAAGTTGGTGTCACCTGGTCATCCTGTGATGACGTATCTATGAGATACTTACAGTACTGTATATGTGGTGACTGCACCTCATTCAAGCCCGTCCGACCTCTTGCTGATCATCTAGTAGCTCTTTTCACCTCCTGTCAGGCAGCGCAGCAGATTGCTGGCGGACTCACGATCAGTGCTTTCTTATCAGTTTTGTCTAGTTTTCAAGAACGTAAATTTTGGTTTTTCCTTCAGGGCCTCTTTGTTTCCCAAGCGAAACAGATATTGGCTAGAGACGGACCTAATGCTCTCACCAGATCCATGCAAACGACTCATATTGTCAAATTTGCCAAACACTTATTCGGAGGGTTTTCCTTGTTGTTATGGGTTGGGTCGGCATTGTGCTTTGGTGCCTTCAGCATCGAGATTGTGACTTCCGGTCGAGATTCTTATGACAACGTAAGTACAACCAGATGGTCTCCGCTGTGGCTCCAGGGTTCGTGTTGCGTAAAGCTAGGCCGTGCGCAGGCACTTTACTTTGCACATGGCCTAACGTTCAGGCGAAATGTCAATTAGGTTTCTATGATAAGCCCCCACTAGGTCAGAGGACATGTGGTTTTAAATTTATTATAAGGAGTTTTTTCATTTTCTTATCTCTCACCAGCTTTCTTTCTTTCAGCTATACCTGGGTGTTGCCTTGATGGTTGTGGTCATTGTTACAAGCTGTTTTCAGTATTATCAGGAAGCAAAGAGCTCGAATGTGAGGGAGTCATTTAAAGATCTCATACCCCAGGTAAGCATCTGGTGCGTGACAACGTAGCAGCTTGACAAAATGCTCTTAAATCTTTGAGCAAATGCTTTCAAGTCTTGTCAAGAGCCTTGTAGCCTGATTGTGGGCGTTCTCGCGTTACAAGATCGTGAGTCTTACATGAGGCAGCTCGTTCTTCAGTCACAGTCGTCGTGTCGACTCGAGTTTATGAACACTTGAACTACCTTCTTTGCTGGGTTCTTTCAGACTTCATAACCGGGCCTGTTTCTGTGTGCCTTTCACAAGCAGGTCTTGTACTCGCCATATTTCAGTATGCGACAGTAATTCGGCATGGCGCCAGTATGCTGGTTCGAACTGAAGAACTAGTTGTGGGTGATATCGTCGAGGTGAAAGCGGGCGATCGTATTCCGGCTGATATACGAATTATACAGCAGAGAGGGTTCAAAGTAAGAAACGTAATGGAATAAGAAGAGACCTCGTTTAGTGCTGCCATGTACGTAACAGGTAGACAATTCTACTCTTACGGGCGAGTACGAACCCCAGAGCTGCACAGTGAAATGCACAAGTGAGAATCCGTTGGAGACGAGCAACCTCGCTTTTTTTTCAACCAATGCTGTGGAAGGTAATTGCAGATATTTCTCCATGTTGATTAGTTAGAGTGGCCCTATCCTCGTCTGTCTGCGAGTCAGCACTGCAGCACAGACAGCAGGTGGCGGGACCTTAGCTCGTCCCAAGGCCTCCTGTACTCCAAGTATCACTCCGAGCATCACTTCCTCACTTTTACACGGACCGCACCATCTTCCCCTCTGTGCCTTCGATAAGGGGAAGAGCATGTGAAATGGGTGCTTCACTCTGCTTGCGCCGTGCATCCTTTAGGCACGGCCAAAGGTCTTGTCATCCATACTGGGGACAGAACAATTATTGGTCGGATAGCACATTTGACAGCAACAGTAACGAGCACAAGGACACCCATCGCAAACGAGATAGCCAATTTCACCCGAATAATTACTGGTGTGGCCCTGGCGTTCGGCTTGACCTGCTTTATTTCGTCCATTCTCATGCATTATCGATTATTGGACGCGACTATCTTCTTGATCGGTATCGTCTATCGGGACTGCACCAGGACATTACCACCACCATGGGCGAGCAATTTATGCGCGGGCTTAAAGTCTCCACACGTCTCCAACAGTGCTTTCTTCCCTTTTCTCGTGGTTCATGTTCATGTTTTACCACATCACCGAAACAGGGATGCGCAATTTCTGTCCATTCAATCTGCATATCCGAGTATCTAGAATGCCGGAGATGCGTAGGGTATAGCATACTTTGCGTTTAAAAGAGCTAAAGCTACCTTTCCAACCCAAGCCCCTATGGAGCACTAACGCGGTCAAGGCTATCTAACCTCGCCCAGTGGTGCCCCATATTTATCTAATTGGTTGGCCAAACTTTCGAAATGTTGGGTGGGTTGACAGCGGGCTGACAGTGGCGGCTAGTGTGCACGATTTACTGCCAGTTTGCTCACGGAGCGCCAGACAGAAGTCAGGTGGTCAGGGGTCATATCTAGACTTCCCGATTGGCAGGATGGCGTGCCTTGCCACTGATGTAAGCCATTCCCGTCTGGTCTTTTCGCAAACGCACGGCACTATGGGCTTTGAAAAATCAGCTGATTGTCATTTAACTGCGCCAACTGCACCTTTATGTTTTCTGTTGAACACATTCGACAGGGACACACTAAATCTAAGAATTCTCTAAATTAGAGGCACTAAACTGGCTAAAACAATGCTTACTTCACCATAAAGCGGGCCATGTAAGTGCCAGCATCCACCTAGCATACAGAAAAGGCAGACCATGAGGTCACGAGCCGAGGGCGCAGTGTAACTATGCTACCAGTTTTGCAGGGTGAGTTTAAAATTAATTAGAACTCGCATAAATTTTTAAACAGCCAGTAACTGAAACTAGGCGTGGCCTCTTGGTGCGAAGCCGCTGTTGCACTTGGATGTTCCTTGGTTCATCACCCCATACAGAGAGAGAGAGAAACATAATACGCTCGTTCCTGTGCGCAAAGTTCTCGCCCTTGATAATGTAACCAGCTCACCCAGGCTCCAGACCGCTCGGCTGGTTACATAAAATATATCGCTGAGTGGTAATATCTTGGTGCAGTCTCGATCGTCGACGGTGCGTTTAGGTATCATCGTAGCAAACGTGCCGGAAGGATTGCCTGCCACGATCACTGTACGTGCATGGACTGAATGACAGCCATGAGCTATCACGGCTCTTTTCAGGTCTCGCTGACTCTGACTGCTAAACGCATGGCCAATAAGAACTGCTACGTGAAGTACCTGGAGGCTGTGGAGACACTGGGTTCGACGACGGTTATATGCTCAGACAAAACAGGCACACTGACTCAGAATCGCATGACTGTTTCCCATTTATACTTGGATGGGCGTATCGTCGAGACGGACACGGCCGAAGACCAAGAGTCCATGAAAGTGGACACGAATAGCTCGTCATTCTTCGCCTTGACCAGAGCAGCGACACTGTGCAACACTGCTGTCTTCAAGCCGAATCAGGTAGAAGGCTCTGCCGAGGACCTCTTTCGCAAGCGGCAGTCATGCTCCAAATTTAGGATAGCCGTAGTATTATGATGCGGGATATACGTTGACGCGTCCAAAGGATACGCCTACTGATTGCCTCCTTGTCTGCAGATGCGGGAGTCCCCCTTCCCCCCCGGCCTCAGAAATGGTTGTGTCACCTCATTCCATATTTCAGGAAGAGATTCTTATACCAAAACGGGAATGCCAAGGCGACGCTAGTGAATCAGCTTTCTTGAAATTTGTCGAGCTGGCCACCGGAAATACGAGTGAACTACGGACCAGCAACCGCAAAGTGTGTGAAATTCCATTCAATTCGACCAACAAGTATCAAGTAAATATGACTAATTCTGCACTTCGATCGATCAGTCCACAAGAATACACTTATTTCAGGTTTCTATACATGAAAATGCGAACAGTGACGAGCCCCCATACCTGCTTATTATGAAAGGGGCACCAGAGTGTGTATTCGATAGATGCAAGACCATTCTGGTAAACGGGCGAGAACACGAAATCACGGATGAACATAAGAAGTACATGGATAAAGCCTACGATGTATTGGGAGAGATTGGAGAAAGGATCATGGGTAAGAAGTTACAATGCGCCAGGGTAGCCTTGTCGAGACTCGTATAGCAATCGCTCCTCAGCACAGAGCCAGCATGCCAAAATGCCAGTGATGTTTCAGCCATGGGCCAGATCGGAAGACTTGGTTGGCTGCCCTGGGCTTTTGGTCCGGTCAAAAGCTCCAGTGTCACTCGCTCACGTATCACAGCCTGTATGAAACAGGCTAACAGGCACGTGCTATCCAATATTTCGTAGTGGGCGGACATAAGAAAGAAGGGTCTTGGTTTCACCTGTCCTCTTAACTATCTGCACCTATCGATTGTAAGTATTGGTTCAGGGAACCGGCCTGTCTCTCTGTGTCTGATTTGAACGAAGTTTGCCGCTGGAACCCAGCGCCCCCCCCCCATCCTGCACTTGGGCGGGAATCTCACATTCTTCCTCTTGCATCCGTGACGAAACCATCAATTTCTCTCCCCAGGCTTTGCCGACCTAAGATTACCACGCGGAAAATTTCCTCGAGGGTATCCATTTAATGGCAACTGTGTCAACTTCCCGCTCCAAGGCTTGCGTTTTTTGGGTTTGATATCGATGATCGATGCTCCGCGCGCTGCTGTGCCAGGTGAGCACCGTTTTTTTTCGTATTGAACTGCTCAATGAAGAGTTGTCTTCTTAGATGCCGTGTCAAAATGCCGCTCAGCTGGAATCAGAGTAAGGGTCATTCAGCATGATACAGTGGGTCCAACTCGGATCGGCCTACAGTAAGCGAATTGCAGGTCATAATGATGACGGGCGATCACCCTACCACGGCCAAGGCTATCGCACGTGCTGTGGGTATAATCGGTGAACGTAGCGACACTGTGGAAGATATTGCTCAAAGGACTGGCTTGAAGGTCGAGGAAATTGACCCTGAGTGAGTACCTGCTCCTGGCCTCTCCTACTCTTGCCATCTTCAATTTGTTTAGCCTCGCTGCAGCCTGCGTCATTCATGGAACTCAACTTCAGAACATGAATTCTGAGCAGTTGAGTGCAGTTTTGGCGCGGCATCCCGAAATAGTATTCGCTAGGATCTCGCCTCAGCAAAAGCTGATGATTGTTGGCGCCTTGCAACGACGAGGTGCTATAGTGGCTATGACTGGAGATGGTGTGAATGATTCCCCTGCCTTGAAGAAGGCTGATATCGGTATGATGCCTTTGACTGTGATTATAGTGCCTGGACAATGTCAATGTGCGTGTCAATATGCAAAGCTAACACGGTCAAAAACCCTGCAGCTATGCAAAGTTGTGACGGAAAAAGGAACACAAGCAATCACTAATTTTCTTTAGGTATCGCCATGGGAATCACGGGTAGCGATGTGAGTAAGGAAGCAGCAGATATGATTCTACTTGATGATAACTTTTCGTCCATTGTCACCGGCATTGAAGAAGGTATGTTTGACAATGCACTGCTATGTGTAGTGTGTCAGGATGTGCCTGATCCTGCTACTGTTTTCTCGATGAGGCCGCGTTTCCTCAAGCCGCATAATCCTTTTCTGTTTCAGGCAGGCTTATCTTCGACAATTTAAAAAAGTCGATTGCATACACATTGACTAGCAACATCCCGGAACTGAGCCCATTCCTCATGTTCATCTTGTTCTCTATCCCATTGCCCCTTGGCACTGTATCGATTCTATGTATCGATTTAGGTACTGATTTGGTAAGCACCCCAGCGATGGTGCCTTAGCTGGTGTCAGATTGGCTTGTCTTTTAGTGGCCTGCTATTTCACTGGCTTATGAGCAAGCTGAAGGAGATATTATGAAAAGAGCGCCCCGCCATCCGGTCAAAGATCGATTGGTGAATGCTAGGTAGATCCTATTGGCCTGTCTATAGTCAGTCTCTTTTGATCAAGTTGCCACTGTGGCTCACGATCAGTCTAGGGTGCTCCCATGCTGTCCATGTTTGGAATTCTACAAAAGCAGAACAACATTTTCAGTCTTATCCGCTATACGTATGCCATGATCGGTATGGTGCAAGCGTTGAGTGGCTTCTTCACTTATTTTGTGGTTATGGCTCAAAATGGGTTCCTCCCTGCTGACCTGTTTGGTATACGCGAGCTTTGGGATTCAAAAGCGGTCTCAAATCTGGAGGATAGTTTCGGCCAGCAATGGGTGAGAATGGCTTGCAGCAAGCAGTTTGAATTTTGTCCCCATAACTCGATTTTCCAGTCATATCCGCAACGTAAAGTTCTGGAGTACACTTGCCACACAGCCTTTTTCGTGTCGATTGTGGTGGTACAATGGGCCGATTTGATAATTTCGAAGACAAGATTCAATTCTCTGGTTCAGCAAGGAATGAGGTAGAGGATCTCGTGCATGTCACATCCCTGCTGACCTGTAATCTCCTTAAAATAGCTGATATTAGAAACATGGCTTTCCAGGAACTGGATTTTGAATTCTGGTTTGGTATTCGAGACGTGCCTGGCCGCATTCCTTTCGTATTGTCCTGGACTTGACGACGCGTTGAGAATGTATGAATTGAGGTATGGGACTAGACACCAGGATCAGCGTGGGAATATTAATAGCATATTGACTGTACTCTAGGTTTTGGTGGTGGCTCACACCACTGCCTTTCGCCGTCCTCATCTTCGTATTTGATGAAGTGCGTAGGTACTTGGTGCGGGCGAGTCCTGGTGGTTGGGTCGACAGGGAGACATCGTATTAGAGCTGCGATAAATAACGAGGATAAGTCTGCATTTGAATAGAATCTTTCTAATATCCTGTAGATGTGTAAAAGCATGTGTGAAAAGGGTGATATTTAGGATCAGACACCCAGGACGATGGATCCTCACGCAAAGTCACATACACTTACGGCTTACTCAACGTATTGCCCACTGCGTACGGGCTAAAGCGATTGTTGGCCAGTGAAAAATGGGCCATCGATGATTGTTTTTACTGGTCCGGTAGCAAGAACAAGTCTCTCTGAGCACCAAAAAACACGGCCCTTATGTGCAGATCCTTCAGCATGGGCTTATAGCATTTGCACAACTCGGCCCGCTTATGGGTCTTCCAACCCGTTTTGCCTACAGCCGGCCAGCACTCATGATATGATTAGCGAGGCCGACCAATTCTCACGGCAGACTCCCTCTTCGCGCTTCCACACGAAGGCATCCTGAGCCAGCACCAGCGTCCTAGGATGATAGTGGGCGAGAAGGGGTGGTCCAGCCCGACTGGTGTTCGAGGACGTTTCCTGATTATGTCCTGCTCGGCGTCCGCCACTTGATGGCACCCCGTGAGTCGCCCATAGCTAACTAGGCTGGCTGGTTACGGAATTAAAAATCGCCGTAATCCGGTTTCCTCTCTCTGAAATGAGCTTATTAAACTGCAGTCCTCAGTCGTAACAGAACTGCGGCCTCCTGGTTAGGCTTTTTTATAAATTTCTTGTAGGTTTGGTCCCGTGCCGCCCCAGTTCCCCACGGGATTTCCAACCCGTTTTGCCTATAGCCGGCCAGCAGTCTTGACATGATAAGCAGGACCGTGAGGTGACCATCTCTCACGGCATCTTACCTCTGCGTGTCTCCCTCCACTAGTGCAACAGGCTGAACGGCCGTACATTGGAGAAGGTACCGCGGGGAGCGGATGGACTCAAATATACCTTCAGGCAGGCCACCTAGTCGTAGGTGGCTGAGACATCAACCCAACGGGTTTCAGCCTCGCCTGGAGGAGCGTATCGACTGGCCAACGAAGGCAAGCCAATACACTGCTCCATGTATAAGGCAGCCAATCAAGGCAACCAAATACACAACCTTCCCCACCGGCCAAACACGCCTATTGCACTAGGAGCACCTCCACACGAGGGCATCCTGTGCCAGCACCAGCATTCCAGGATGATACTGGGCGAGAAGGGAGACCTTTCCCGACTGGTGTTCGGGAACCAGTTTCCTGATTCTCTACTCGTTCGGCGTCCGCCACATGACGGTACTGGCTGAGTCGCCCAGAGCCAGGTGTGCAAGGCCAGGGACGGACTTACTAAACTGCCGTCGAAGACTGGTTCCAACTCTGAGAACGGGGTTACTAAACTGCCGTCCTCAGTCGGAACAGAACTGCGGCCTTCCGGTCAGGGTTGCTGGCCCAAGCTATGCGGAACCCACTCCTTAAGACCAACTGAGCCACCACGGGTCCAGTTCTTTAGCAGCTGCCTGTACATTTCGCAACGCAAAACCGTCATTCGAATCGAACATTTTCCCTTTCCCAGCTTGAGTAACTAGCACGAAAAATAATACGATACTAAATGCTCCTTTGTGCTATTGTACGATCAACTGCGACACATCCTCTGTTTGGAGATATGCCAGCTAACTATCGTTGAGCGACTGCGCTACGAGCTTAGAATATCACCCCACATATGGCAAGTGTTAATAGGTGCGGAAGCACTGCCTACTGGGCACTTGAACGCCTTCGCGAAATGTGGATTGTTTCTCAAAGCCACAGGACCACGGGCTTCGTCCGGTGTATGAGTCGAAGCCAGCCAGTCTTCTGGAGGTGGGTTGCGTGTGCAGAACCATCTTTCGTAGGTCATGAAGAACAACTGATCATGGGTGAACTCGGTCAATCCTGGTAGCGGTGGTTCATCGCCTATTACGTCCTTCGCGAATTGATAAGCAGCATACGCAACCTTCAGGCCACCGATATCTGCGATGTTGTCCTTGATGGCTGACGTTCCTCCAATGCATTTCCCCAGATCTTTATAGCAGTACTCGCTGTACTGTTTCATCAGACACTTCGCATGCCTGTTGTATACGTCCAGTTCATCAGGTTTCAAGAGCTTGCCTTCGACTCCTTCCCTGATGCCGCCGTAATCAAAGCCATGCATGAGCTCATGGCCGATCAGGGCGCCCAATCGTCCGTATTTTACAGCCAGAGGATATCTCGTACTGAATGTGGGAGGTAAAGTGTATCCTGAAAACGACCTGGATAGAGTGAGTGCAGCATTGCGTATCGAGCCGTACCTAATAGGATGCTGATTTTTAGCTCCCTCGGAGAATAAAACGAGTTCTGCTCGAATGTGGGTGGTGGCTCTTCTTTTTGTTTGTCTACCGTTGGCCTCCTTCGAAATTCGCCTCCGCTGATCGTGAGCTGCTCAACTTTAGGAGTAGTCGCAAATCTTTTAAGCTGATTCAAAAAACGCTCTTGGGCTTCGATCACGACGTTCATGAACAATGAACGGTTAGCGTTGTAGCTTAGTCCATTTTTCAAGACTTTCTCCTCATCCATGATCCAAGAGGGCACAGATGGAACCAACGAGATCGCATCCAACTTTTCGTTCACTTTCTCCTTGCTTGCCGGAGTGAGGTAGCTGATGCTGTTTAATAAGAACCTCATAGCTGAGAATACGTTCCTGGCAATGAGCTGAACTTCATTCCTCCATGCAATTGGATCTTCTCCCAGATAGTCAAACAGTACACGGGCTGCAGCTGCTGGCATACTGTCCATCTGAAACAGACTGGTTAATTAAGTTTTCAACCGTATGTTATGAGGAGTCCTTTCAGCCAGCTTCCAGCAGGATCCTCGCTCCAGATTTGACTGTATCTAGAGGGTTCATGGGACATTCTATGCTCTAGCAAATTCAAGCGCCCGCCATATACATACGTACCATATAGGACAAACACCGTAGTTCACGAGGCGGGATACCCTTGAAGTCGTATAACAGACTGCCTCCCGATTGTTCCACCCTTCGCGTGTACTCCGTCATCAGCGTCTGAAACGTCTTGCCATACATGAGCATTTTGGCAGCTCTGACTGGGTGCTTTCCGAAAACTGCTCCTATTTGTTGCATAATATCCGCGTCCTTGACGAGAATATCGGCCATCTCGTTTCTCGTCCAGTTTTTATATATATCTTGCGGAAATAACCCGCGAAAGTAAGAATCCCAGTCCACGCTTGAAACACTGGAGATGTTATCTGGAATGAAAGTGGTGTCAGACCGCGCAACTGTGAAATGGCCCCCCCCAGCTAACGATAAGAGCGCCGTTTTACAAAGAGGCTATGGTAAATCATACCCCTGGCCCCTGACACGACTCGATAGCCTCAGTTACTGTGCATGATCGCATGCGGTGTGGGGTTCTGACAAACTGATCATCGACTCACTTCTTCCCCAGTCTTCCGTATCGAAGCTGCTGCTGCCCTCTTTCTCTGCTGACCATTCGTCATAGAGAGCTTTGGTTTGTGAGAGTAAGCGATCCAAGTGCGCCTCGTCAACATGGCGTTGGAGCGCCTTTGCCACAAATAATGTTTGATTGCGGAAGAATTCCAAAGGGAACGGTTCGTTTGGTTTTACGGTACGTATCCAGAGAACCATTCGTCCTCGCCTCTCATTAGAAAAAAACGGGTCAAAGATGAGGTACTGACCCAAATATTGTTGCATTCTACCCATCAGATACCAAACTGACTCTGTGCTGGAGTTTGTGTCATTCGGCGTTTCAAACGGTGGAAAAGTACCTAATGCTTCTGTCAGCACCTTGTACGCTTCGTTGATGGTTGCTGGATTATCTGAGGACAAAGTACATTCGTCGTAGAACCTGCGAATCATTCGTGCATAGGATGGTGTGCTTTCATTTTTGAGGTCGACATCTGAAATGCAAAAGCCAAAGTCAGGAAGCAAATGCTCGAAGGCTCATCGACTCACTAGTGACCGCCTCTCCGAACGATTCCATCAAATTCAATGTCTTCTGCTGACGATAAGCTTGATAATCTTTCTCCGAAGCATTGCCAAAATTGCCACACATGAATTGACCAACATTGGAACAAGGCGAGGCGTTACGGTTCATAAACTCAGACAAGTACTTGCTGGCCATTTCCCATCCTTTGCCATTGTAGTTATTGGGCCTTTGACCACGCACACCGATGGCCAATGAAAGCTGGAGAAAGAGAATGCCTACCAGCCTCATTGTTCCAGTTTCAATAATCTACTGTACTGTATCACAGCACTAGCTTCATACCCTAGTTGTAGTCCGGCCCGTCTTGTAGAGTGTTCCACCCGCCCTTCCTCGCCATTGTCGCTAAACCAGATTTTCACTGCCACACTCGCACTAGCACGTCGTGCAGGGTGCCGTCCTAGTTCCGATTTCTGCTTTAGTTGGAATATTAGGATAGGAGACGAAACAAAAGAACTTTTTTTACGCTGACCTTGCAAATATGACATACTTGCTGTTCAGGTGTAAGAGAAAAGATTTATCATTCCTTGCTTTGGAAAACAGGTAATACCGGGTTTCTTTCGAAGTTGATGTTTAAAACTAACAATATGATAACTATTGAAGTTCATCTAGGCTCTCACGTTTTGGTCAGGGATCGCAGTGAGGTGCATGTAAATCGCCAGTGAGCTATGACTCGCTGTGAATATTTCAAATTATGCGTCTCTTGGTATACCCCAAGCACTGACAGATTGCGTGGTTTGCTGCTTTTGAAGAGTTTACAACTAGTCACTATTCACTTCATCAACTTTTCTTTCAGGCACACACCAGCATCACGTCACGAAGACCACGGATCACTGGCTTTTCATCCGAATTGCTTCTGAAAGGCCTGCTGCTGGTCGACAGAATCGGGCAAAGGGGCAGACGCGTTTGGAGCATTTGGATCTTGCACTGGTCGCATGGGCGGAGCATCGGCGACTAAAACACATAGAATCAGCGACATAGCTGATCAGCAAAATCAAATAAGCATCTTACGTTTGGCAATGCGCTCGAGTTCGAACTTGTCGCGAATTTTCTTCATGAGTTCTTGGTCGGTTTCAGTCGTGTCTTCGAAGAGAAGGCAAGCGGGGGGCGGGCACTCGACACACGGTTGGCTACCATTGCGGATGTGTCTGAAGAGGAGAAGTGATATTCGGGGCCGATACAGGCAAAACAGTCCTTACTGGCAGAAGTGGCCGTGGCTGATGTTCGGCGCTCGACATTTGTAGCACATGGTGGCACCGCAACGGCACGTGACATGGTTGCAACCTCCGGACTTGACAATCAGAGCGTGGCACTTCGGACACTTGCGAGTGAGAGCCTCCGTCAGGGCTTCCTCGCTGAAAATGGAGCAGATGATATCAACGAAACTGGAGACAAGAATTCATTGCTTACACTTTCTTTCGACTCATCGCTTCGTCCGTCAGCTCCTTCGGCCTGCATCCTCGCCCTTCATGCCCTTTCCAGCTCTCGCCGCACAATCGACATTCCTGGCGCATGCAACGCGGATTCTGGCACGAGAAGACCTTAAAAGCTTGATTCTAGAAGAAAGCAACATTTTCAGAAGGCCTTTACTACCTTGTCCACTTCGACGGGTGTTTCGACGACGGCGGCGTACTTGCAACGGGAGCATCTGGAAAAAGTGCCCACTTTTACTGGTCGTCCCTTCTGAAACCCTAACCTTCCCTCTCCTACTTGACAAGGTGTTCCAGCTTTGTCGCTTCCAACACATTGTTGAGATGGACCTCGTCGACACGCACCATCTGCTCCGGCTCCAGCGTCTGCTGCAGCAATGCGTACTGGAACTTACCCTGGCAGCCCGACTGGAAGCATTCGATTTCTCCGTTCAGGGAGATCTAGAAAAAAGGCAAACTCCAGTACCCTAGCTTCAGACAGCCGAAATCATGACCGCTTACTTGGACTTGTCCGGACACGACATCCCAGCAGACATTGGTCAGGCATTGCTTGCAGAATTCGTGGCCTTGGCTGCACCGAATCGAGTCCTCTTTCATCCGGTAGTCACACCCGCACACGACGCATTCGGCCGTTTCTCCACGCAGTTTCGCCTCCGCCACAAGTCGAACGTGTCGTTCCCGAGCGAGTCGTTTCTCCTTCAGCTCCTTTCGCTTCTAAACGATGCATCTCAACTGCAAAAGGCAATATCTGTGTTAGACTGTACGTCTTACCTTCCTCATCCGCTCCAAGAAGACATTGACCATGCGCATTTCTTCCGCGAGGACTGGTGGGAATCCCATGTGCCGGCCTTTCTTCCTGCTCCAGCATTTGTTGCCCTTGACCACGATCAGAAAGTAGACGTATCGACGACCGTCTCGTTTCACGATCACGTAGATCACGTCTTGCGACTTGAGATCCTTCCAGTTCTTGTCTTCGTGCTCGAAGTAGTCTTCCAGGGCTTCTGCCAAGCTGAAACCAAGACATTACGAAACAAAGCTACGAAACTCGATGGCGTTTACCTGATGGCTGCCGGCATGTAGTGACGTCCGAAGTCGTTGAACACCTGGCGAACGCATGGAGTGGACACCTGAGAACGAGAAAAAGTGATTCTCGTTTTTGTCAAAGCGCGATGAAAACACTTACGAAAGGGAACAACTCGTTCAACCGGACGTGGGCGAAGAACTCGTAGTCGATGTCGATCTCGTGCTTGTAGTTGATCAGGTTCTCCTTCATCGTCTCCAGATCCGCTTTGTTGGCATGTTGCATCTGCAAGTAAGATTCATTGCGCCACTGCATTCCGGGGCTCATCTGATCACCCTGATTCAACCGTGCTGGGGGCCCTACACGGGAATACACCGACTTGACCGAAGCTTACTTGACGTTGTTTCCTCGGCGCGATGCTCTCGTTCTCGAAGATGTACGCGGCTGTTCGATCGAGATCCCACTTGTCTTGCACCATCCTCGACTCGATGCACTTGCGCAACCAGCTCTCCGACAGCTCGGGCGCCAACATGGTCTAAACAGGGGAGGGGGGATCGAAATTGCTACGTGAGAATCGACCAAATGACTTACCAGGGTCTGCGTGGCATCGTGGACCATCGTTTCCTGTTCGGTCATCGGCATTTCGACCGTCAGTTCCTTCTCTGGCTCCGCTGGCCTTGGATCTGCAAAGAAGAAGGAGGCGAACCATTAGAAAGCTTCCTGATCTTTAAGTAGGCTTACTTTCGGGCTCCTCCGTTTCGGTCGATCGTTGGTTGACCACAACGTACGCACTCACTTTCGGCCCCGGGTTGCCTTTCTCCCTGTCGAACATGTACTGGTCGTTTTGTTGTTCAGGCTGCCCCTCGGCGAGATGGTCGATCGGAGGTGGTGGACAATTTTCCGAGTCTGAATGCTCTTGCTGCATTTTACAGACGACCGTGCACTGCGACGACAGAGAAACGAATGAACGTGCGCCCAACGCGCTGTGGACACAACTGAATGCAGTGTAACGCCATGAACAACATGTCACGTGACATACGTGTCTGTGCACTTGGATCGAACCAGACTGACCCTGAGCCTGGTCGATCGTGATAGGAGGAGTTTCGCTTGGTCGACGTTGTGGTGGTGAGTCGACATAGTAGAAAACTGGAGAATATAGGCTAAGGGAAGATAGGCGAAGGAAAATTAGTTCATCTATTTTTTCCTGTTTTTATGAGAATCTTAGCGATGGGACATCCATTTCTTGGCATTCTTACCGTGGAAGATGAGCACCTTCCCGAAAGCGAACATTCCTGGACACATCTGTTTCCCATCCCTCTGTCTTACCTATAACGGATTCGTTAGCTGAGGACATAGTACTTGTGAATGGACGTAAGATTCGTTCGCAGGCAGCACAGCGTTGGATGGGCTTGTGCTTTGCTACGATGATAGAGCCCCTAATACTTGTGGATCGTGAGCACCCCCACTGCAAGTCTGACCATAGCGGTACTAATGGAGCAGTCACGAAACTAGCACATCCTCCAGGTTCAAAGTGGGCTTCTGCTGCTGGCAAAGTCTTTCGAAAAAGGGGAAGAACGACAGGAGACCACACTATTTAGAACGGCCTGGTCAGCGACTTCAATCACCGGGGATTGAACCCGGGACGACGAGCCCAGCCACTCGCTACCAAACAAGACGGACAGACGAATGCCAAACCGCTTGCTCCACTTTGGCGGCGAGCATCAGTAAGTGAGATTCCTATTCTGTATGCGTTCTGCCAGTGCACATGTATACAGTAGGCCTGATCGTTCCTGGCCACTGTGGGCGCAGATGCAGTTCAGGCAGTGTGCAGTGCCAGTGCAGGGTGTGCTGTTCTGCCAGTCTGAACACCGTCGAGCTAATATCATCAGGAGCAAAGTTTATCAGAAAATCAATAACGTATATATATACGCAGAGGTCGACTCTTTATTTAACAGGCCGAAAAGAGATGCCTTGTGTCACTGACTCATCGGAAGGTCCTGATCAGTTCAGCCATTCACTTTAGATTGACCGAGCCCCTGCGTTTCATCACCCTGCCCCCCCCCCCCCCCCGTCGACACTTACCACTTTCCATGGCCACCATACCCAACACCAATGCCATCAGTAGAATCCTCATATTCGTAGTTTGACTGAACCGTCCTACTTCGACCACAAGTCAAGCACAATGCGCACTGGCCCATGCTGATGAGCTGATGAGTGACGAGCAGCTCCGTTTTCCTCCCCCACTACGTGCCTAATCAGGGCATACCGCATTCACTTTGTTGACTCTTCGATGAAACAGCATAAAATGAGAATGGCCTTTCATCGACATATTCCTCTCTACCTCTGATTCGAATCATATTCGCGAAACAAACTGTAATGACACCCGTCCTCTGAAAACCCCATACAATATCATATTTCGTTTACCGACTCGCAACACTTGAATACAAGAAATAGAAAAAGAAGAACAAATCTCCGCATTCCAAGAATGGAAATATCACCACAAGGCAGAAATAATACGTATAACCTAGCTGACAAAACCATATAAGTGTAAGTACACAGAACGAACTCATCCTGTCGCAACGGAACGGACGGCAACAAAGCGAGAGTGCCAATAAATAAGAAAAACGCCCAAGACCAAAACCAGGCCGCCTTCGTTCTTCATTAGCTAGTCTTTCTTACCAGTCCTACACGTAGGACGTTGGCGTCATATTGCCAGCCTGTCCACCGGCCAGTGCGTTCGGTGTACCTTGACGACTTCCATTTTGCGTCGTGCTCAGTGGTCGCAATGGCTGGGGTTGAGCTGGCGATGAACTACCTCCAGGTGTACGCACTCCCGGCGGCTGCTGATTACCGCCATTGTTTGTACTAGCTGGCGTGGCCGTCCGACCGATTGGTGTGTTCGGATTGCTGCCAGGGCCAGCACCCATCGCCGGCGGCCCGCCGCCAGATATGGTATGCTGCGGAGGCAACGAACCGCCGTGAGACTGCGGAGGTGGAGCAGGTGGTGCGTGAGAAGGTCCAGGCCAATCGAATATATCTAAAAAGAGTAAACGCCGTCAATATCAGCACAGTCATCAACGAGAGTAAGCATCCAGGAAGAACCACCCTGACCAGCGACCAACCACAGCACCATCCCCAAACAGGCTCATACCCTACAGCCACTTACTTGGATCTTGCGTCATTGCTTGTAGTCCCATCAGTCCGCCTCCGGAAGTCGGCAAAGGAACGCCGAGCGGACCTCCCAAACTCGACGAAGGCCCCGGACCGCCAATACCGCCAAGGCCAACTTGAGCAGCCGCAGCAGATGGATCATATTGAGTATTCTCTAATCGCGAGATCATGCGTTCGTCTTCATCGCCGAATTCACCGCCCATAAGAGATGGCTCGCTCACAACCATGACATCCTGAAAGAAGAATCGAGCCGATCAGTGCGCAAACATCCTCTTCTCATTAGGCGCAAAAACATGACGCCTCGGAGCACGAGACATTCAAGTGTACACCGCACACGACAAATCTCGTTTCCTGTCATTTGAATGACGCCCATGGGAAGATCCCAATTATGTCCACAGGACGACATGACTTCTTACTTACCACGTGCGACGTCAACGGGAAATTAGGTGCAGCTGGTGCTGGCGATGCCGCGTTCTTTTTCTTCCCGCCGCCACCGCCCTGGCCAGTACCAGTCGGAGTTGCGCCACCACTAGTCGAACCTTTTCTTTTTCGTCTGGGCTTTGTCGGCTTATGTCCTTCTACAATAAAAGATGCAAATGAGACCCAAATCAACTACCAAAAACAGATCCCCTTCAACCAACAATGCCTAACTGGCCCAGTCCAACGAGTTTACGTAAATCGAAAATACAAACCTTCAGGTGGAGGCAACATCGAATGAGCAGGCGGTGGCACGCCGGGCCCTCCTCCAGCCCCAGCAGTTGGTGGCGCAATAGGTCTATTCTGCTGTTGTTGACGACCAACAAAAGCATTCATTTCTTGCCATTTTTGGAACGCTGTCGTAGTCAGACACTCGCGCGGGGTCATGTTCGGGTACGTCTTACTCCGAGACATCAGCTCTTGCATTGGCTCCAATATGACGCATAGCTAAAACCGTCATTGATTTAACGCCGCCGTTCCAAGCCCCCCCTCCAAATGGACCCCACTTACCCCAAGAAAGCTCAATGTCGTTTTCATAAATCCCTGCATCGTGACATTTTGCGAAATCTGCTCCGCGGCGCCTTGATCCATCTGAAACACAGAACTATTTGCATCCTCATAACAAACCATACCGATCAAACGGCCACTTACACTATTCATCGCGAACACCGATCGGGGAATAAACTCAGTGTACTGTCGAGTAAAAAAGTGCCACACTCTTATTCGCCCAGGTAGCAATTCGTCGCCCATCGGACCAGGGAACGTAGCAAATTCACACACTAATCGACCTTCTGTATGAACCTGAAACAAAAAACGAATCACTCAATTCCACCACAATATCGACTTATTCTTACATTGGTCATCATGGCCTTATTATAATGCGTCACCATGACAGCATTGTCACAGTCAAGCACCAGCACTCCACGACTCTGATCGAAAAACTCTCTCGTCGGCATGTTCAATTGGAAACACAGTTGCACGGCTCCGCCTTCGTAAAAGCTACGGAAAAATCGTGGAATCAACATTCGGCCGATAGCTAAAAGAAAAAAAGAAAATTGCAGCATTTCTATTGATATTTGCCACTTAAGCTCATACAGCCTCTTCGCCCCAGTACTTACTATAGCGTTGCGGTCCTTTATTATCGAAACAAAACGATAACGATAGCGTAGCGTCGTCCTCGAAAAACTCCGACACAAACGCATCCCACCACAAGGTCGCACTGTCAGCGTCCTACAACCGCAAAATTTAAACTTTCGATCCATCTTTTCAAACCAGTATGATGTCTTAACTGGACACCTAATTGTTACAATTCCTTCATTCTATAACGTGTCAACTTTAATCTATCACAATTCTAACTTTTACAAACGACTCAAATTCTTATCGAACTGCATCGCGTTCTGTCAGTCTACTGTATTCACGCCCTTTCCTTAACTTATGCTTCATTCAGATCACAACGTCGAGTGTAAGTAATACAATTTTTGTAAGGAAACTAGAAAGTCGACTGAAACCGGCCCCTCGTACCCTTGCATCTCAATATAATCCATGTCTCCATCAGAACCGTTTTTCGTACTCCCCTCAACAAAACGTGTCAAAATCTTATACATACGCACACTCCGCGCCCCTTTTCCGCTTCGTACCTACAACGTGACGACGACAAAAACTACATTTCTTGTTATTGTTGCCAGTGATGCCTCGTTCGTTCTTGTTCCACTGCCACACTATATACCTACTATGGCGCATGTAGAACACCACATTAGGATACTACACGACAAACTACACACACACACACTGTCAACCGCGAACGTCCTACATTTTTCTTTTCCGCCCTATTCTTCTCTCACCTCGCGACGAAGTTACCAGATAGGGTGTGCCGCAAGAATGGCCCGCTCAAACTACAATCACGCTCCTCCCGTCAACAGAAACAGACACGATTTATATTCCATATTACGCCTAAACGACATTAGTTGCCTAAACATGCTTGTACTGCCACATTTAGGAAGAAGAACGGTTCCTTCAACTCGTCATCCCCTCTCTATTAGGTGAACATGTAAATAACCAACTGCGAAGAAACCTCAGCACTACACTCTGCTCATGACCTAAGCTCCTCTCAGACTATTAAAAAGATCCTAAACACACTGGCGCGCTAGTTGAAGACTGATCAGTCTGTCGCTCCAGAATAAAACCAGCCAGCACGGCTGACGAATTTAGACGTAATAGGGAAGTGAGATTCGAAGAGCCCTTGTCATTCTAGGCTACTTAGCAATCAGCAGGCCACCTTTAAGCTTACTTGCGCGTGTGTCTGCTTGTAAAAACATCTAAAAGGTACTTACTTCACTTCGATGCTGCAATCGTTTATTCAATTCGTATATTTTATAGTCCAACCCGAAATACTGAGGCGGCGGTGGTGGTGGTTGCGGAACGCCTGGTATTCGATTCCTGTAAATAAAACCCGGAGGCAAGGTTCCCATTGCATCACCAGCGGAAGGAGGGCAGCACACGAACGATGCCGACGACAGTGAAGGTGGCGGCTGAGGCATGCACTCCTGCTGTTGCTGCATAAACTGATGCTGCGGTGGAAGCAACGTCTGTTGCCCCTGACCGGGGCCGTAGGGCATGCCGGGCACCATATTCATACCACGATGAACTTGATGCTGCTGAGGAGGCGGTTGGAGGAACATGGCGGGGCCACCGTTCGGGGGCGACATCATCTGCGACTGGATATGGTTCATGGCAAGATGTGACGAAGCACTGCTGGTCGCTGCACTATTATTACAAGGCGCCGTATTGTTCGCATTAGGCGACAATAGACCACATCCATTCGAGTTCATAAAAATCTGCGAGCCCGATACTGGCGGCGGACCTGGTCCTCCGTTAATTAAGTGATGATTCGAATAAAATCTCTGCGGTACAAACTGTTGGCCACCGGGCGGCGCCTGTGCTTGTGCTAGACCATAACCCGAAGGCACGAATGGCGGCGGCGGTGGCGGGCTACAGAACCTCGCCCCCGGATCAAATGCGGACGATGGTATACCATTGTAGGAATCGTACATGGCGTCACCGACCCCGGACGAGCCGGGCGGGAAATCGAAGAGTGACGAAAATGGATTGAATGGGGTCGACAAAGACGTCGCCTTTCTCGTTCCTTGTTGCATTCAAAAGCATCTCATTTAACACTGCTCAACTACACGAGTCTTCACACCCGCACTCGCCAATAGCGATTAGGCGCCTCTTGCGTACAGTGACAATCTAACACCACCATATCAGCCTCGGGCGAGTCACGCTCGCGTCCCCGAGAGGCAGTCGACTTTTGGTATCTAGCCCGACTCGACTACTCGTCACGGTGTATAATGAGAAATCGCACGCGCGCAACATTAAGCGAGTCTCGCTTTCGCTAAACACCATTGAGCAAGCAGAAGCAGGCCTACCGTCGCAGCCAGTTTAATCGCAATTTAGAAGCCGTCGACAACCGACTGCCCCTTTGCCAGCCTTATAGCACCCTCTACATGTACGTACCACCGAGCACTAGTAGCAGACGAATGAGTACTACTAGTACCCAGCGTTAATACACGCCCAACACAAGAACACACTGGAGACAGCCGAGCACCGAGGCAGGAAGAGGTACAGTTGAGGAGAGTTAGATAGTCCAAATGGCTCCGCTGGCAGCAGCGCCGGAGGTAGGCCACCAATGAGCGCAAACCAAAACGTTCCTTTCGCACATAATGCGCGCACAAGCGTCGTCGTTTCGACGTTTTTCTCAGCAACCGTTGTCGGCTGAGCCGAACACCGCTTATACTAGCTCGCACTCGCCTCGGCTTAGAAGAAGCTGCTAATAACCGGCCGTCGGCATAGCTGCCACCGCCCTTAGACCGTTCAGGAAACCAGCCAGCCAACCAAACGTTAGCAACAAGAAAGCGACCAGCCCGGCGCCCCCTATCAACATTTCCTGCTCCGGTGAAGTCAAGCTTGAAACAGGCATGGAACTGTCCCGTCTTAGTTTTTGACACAGCCAGACACAGTTAGTTCCAGTCTGCTGGATGCTCTTACACACCTGAAACCACACCAAGACCCCAACCTGGCCCGCTACTTTCAACAAAACAAAGAACAGCTGCTCAGATATCGCCCGCAATAATCTCATTGTTACGTCCTCCACATCGAAATCCCAAAGCGGGCCTGGCTTGTCACGTGAAGACTACGACCGTCAGGCAAAGCGGGCGAGCGATAGTGGATCTATAAACCATCATAGCTTACATCATATTCGCCCCCACCGCTTATCGATACAACCCTTCTCTCGCCGAGCTCGTCTGTTGCTAAGCAAGCGAAAAACGAGGCAACTCTCCAAGAACTGGTTCCATTCGTTCGTGTAAAACGTCAACCTGCTCATTCGAGCGCCCTACAGGATCAGTGCAAAAAGCATCAAACAGCTAGTCACATAGCGACAGACGCGATCAGGGCAAGGCAAATATAAAGCGAGTACGACAGCCCGCCTTTTTTTAGAACCCACTGTCGTCAACGAGAAAAGTATAACTTCTTCTGACGGCGAGTTCTGATAACTTATCACGAGAGATCGAGATTTAGGCTCAACAATACGAACTGAGAGCATCGACCACCCTTTCACGGCCCAGGCCCACCAGAACGATGCTCTGACTTCTTGCTGGGTGCTCAAGCCAATACTTTAACAAGGCCCAACCCGATAAACGCCTGCTCAGTGAACAGGTTTATATTCAATCTGCGCGTCACGGAAACTGAATGCTGCAGCTACTTATCCGCTACTCGCCAAACGCGGCGTACGACTCGCGTATTAGCTCTCATAAACGTCCCCGTCCACATCGACGCAATCATGGCCGCGTGCTCAACACTTCGTACGACCGGGCGCCAAATAGCAAGCACAGAAGCGATCCATTCGGCACGCGCCACCACCGAGCACGAGGCAAAGGCGGAAAAGAAATCGGCGTAGGACGAGCGCCGCCGCCGCCGCGGCACCTAAGTAACCGAAACGCATTGACAACTAACCATGGCATATTTTGAAACACGGCAATCGGTGGACGAGCGAGCCGCACCAGGCGACGACGACGCCTCGATCGACCATAAGCGGCTAGCCAAGCTAACATCTTATCCCCTCCCTCTCGCTACCCCAACGTCCTCATCCACTTAGCGGCAGGTCCATTTTCTAGCGCCATCAATCCTTACGCGCTGCCTAGTCTTGGAAAGAGGCAGCTTGGGTTCAAGCTCTCCATCTACGCCTTCTTCGCACCTTTTCGTGTCGAATCGTCGATATTCGTTGGCCCCCGCCCCGACATACCGAGGCCTATTTCCGTCACACCTAGCCAAACCCACCACTTCACCCCAATAAATACCCCCTTGCGCATCGCTTCGCTAATTATCATGATCGTCACATACTTTTTAGGCCGATACCTGCTCGCAGTCATCAAGTACAAACGAAAATCAGCCGAGAAAAAACAGCCGCTAAGCTGGCCGCCAGTTATAAAGCGTACATTTATGTATAGTAGTCCAAAGAAGTAAAAGCCCATAAGTACACATGCGCACGTACAGCTCCCTAACATTAGCCACCAAAGCAATATGCCAGGTTCGAACGGAACGAGCCGTCCAAGCACAGCCACCATTCCACACAGCAGCCATGCGAACGATGCTCGAAGCCCGGCTTGTTCGTGGAATCAAAATTTGTCAACGTCAAATCCCATCACCTTCTTGAATTATGCATGCCCTAGGCGGTGCGTTCTCTTGCTACTCCAACGTTCGCTCGCTGCTGCACTAAAGCCGATGAAAAGCCACTTTTATGCTCTTTACCAACCCAACTCCCGAACAAAGTCGTCGTCCAGCGCCAATTCTGAATACGCCAGGCCGCCTATCATCGTTGCCTGCACGTACATGTAGTAGCTCTGCCGCAACTAACGACAACCGCTGCTATCCACGGCCATCATCAACACCATAGTTCCTTTCTGCGCCCAGTTCAGCTCACTGCTCCCCCTGGTTATCCTAAACGCCCACATGTACGCTCGACAGTAACTAGCCCACCTAGCAGCCATCGCTCCCAATCCTTCTCTGCACACACACACACACACAGAAAAGGGCAAACGCAAAGAACAAACCGCTAGGCGAAACTAGCGCCAACTCCATCCCTTTAAAACATCGATGATGGCGGCTAGGAAAAGCCCCACGCCGTCAAACGGCTACATCGCCGCTTCGATGATCCTATGTCCTTGATGAATTTATTCCCGCACCGCATTCGTACAGCTACCGTCCAACTCTCACAACTCTAGCGTCTAAATGAACATCCACCCCGACTAGCCTTCACCCAATAAGTAAGCAATACTGGCATTGCTTTAATCACACCTATCTTAATATCATTTTAGGCAATCTATCCACTTATACTTATTCAATAATAACTTTATGCTAATCAAACAAACAAATGCTCAACCCATTTAAAACTCATATAACCGATTCCTACAAAATGCCACTTATATATTCAAGCCACGCCCGTCACTTCCACTACGAACTCTAAAACTGCTATGTTACGCCCATAAATGTCCTCTATCACCAGCAGAAAACAAGCCAAACTAATTTGCATAGTCATAGTTTGAACTGACCGCCCAGATGAACACTACCAGGCAATGCCATGGAAGATCAGAGATCAGCCAGCTAAACATGTGACAACAACTGCTCACTGAGCCACTGCCATAGGTTTCGGTGTGAGTGAACGTATTAAGTCCACACTTGTTCGTACACTTTTCTGTGTAAAACGATTACAATTAACCTACGAAAAACCTCACAAGCTTCCACAAAGAGTAGACTATGCGTGTTTTATGGCCGCCTTGTCTCGTTCGAAGATGATAAGAATCGCGTGCGTGCGAAGACACGTGTTCTATCCTATCCGTGCATGAGCACGAGTAAAATCAGAGAAACCCAGACTTCCCTTAACGCAAGATCGCTTCTTTCAGTCGCGTTCTCAGCTTTTTTCACTTTCCATTCCTAGTCAGTGCCTCTTCATCAAATCAATACGATTTCAGAACTATTACTCCTCTTTTCTCCGCCGCCCAGAAAACGGGGCGAGGGACGAGCAAAGGCTGCAAGGACGACGACTGGAGTTGCTGGCTAAGCTTACCAAGGCACTACTCGTCCGCTCTTATTTTCGTCGAGTCGACCATAAATGGGAAGCAAGCCAAGAACTTCGTCCCTGTCTGTCCTAGCTCCCTGTTTTTCCGTTTTTAGCCTTCGCTGCGCCGTTCAACCATTGGTTACCTGGAGAGAGGGCGCTTTTTGAAGCAGAGCTAAACTGGACCAGGTTCCCATGGGACACAAAGGCTCTCTTCGACTCGAACCAAACGTTCCCGAGGTTTTACCGTCGACCAGGGTGCCGCCGTCTTCGAAGCGACAAGGACACTACGATGTTCTCCATCAAAGCTAGCCAGGGAAAAGCACGAGCCGAGGCATTATGCAAAATCAATCGGAATAGGCGATGAAGCGAAGAAGACGAGCGAGAGACCGAGAAAGAAAACGGCCTAAAGGACACACAGTAGCCGCCTTGTCCGTGCCTCCTAGTCCGCATCGACCAGTCGTCATCCAGCTAACGCGCACGCGCCCGCCGCATTATGAACCTATTGAGCGGCCCATTCGTTCTGGCCTTATCGCCAAATGGAAGCGGGAGAGAAAAGTCCTGCAGCCACGACGCGAATTCGTCCAGCCTTCCATCAACTATTGCTTCTCCAGCTAAACCCTACAGTCAAGTGTCCTTACTGTTCAGAACAGCTGAAACCATGTCTAAAGATAACATTAGCGGCAAGCATGTATGCGTCTGCGAAGGGTGTCGTCGGCATCAAGAAATGTACAGGAAATCTTACCCAGCATGATCAGGCGGCAAGGGATGCATTGCTGGAGGCGGTGGGGGGCAGCCGTGTCCATGCGGGGGCGGCGGTCCTTGAGCCTGCGGTCCGTGAGGTCGTTGTGGCGCCATATGCGGATGCGGCGGTTGATTTGGCGGCATTAGCATTCCGGGAGGTGGCCCTCCTGGTCCTGGATGGTGTTGAACGATGACGTTTGGCGGCGGGGCATGATAGACGACCGGTCCAGGCGTACCCGGAGCTCCTGAGGCAATCGGTAGTTGCATAAATGGTCCAGAACCAGGATGAGGTCCGTGAGGTGATCCGATATGAACTGGACTAAGGCCCGGATGTAGTTGTCGAATCGGCGCTTGCTGAGAAGGCGGCTGATGTTGCGGTTGGATAGACTGATTGATTGATTGAAACTGCGGGTGTTGCAGATTTGGAGGTGGTGGCGGAATGAATTGATTAGGGTGTTGTTGATGTTGAGGCGGGATATGTTGCCACGCCAATGGCTCGCCCTCCGTGTCCAGGGTTGAATACAAAGATGGAGCCACGCTTTCCTGAACGTCCTCGGTTAGCGCAATAGAGCACAACCCCGAAACTAGCTTCCCGAAGCGACTGTTGATAAAAGATTACCCGAGAAATCGCAACGAGACTGGTTCCAATCTCGATTCGATACCCTATAAACCAAATCACTCCTATTTCTGACCGTTTTCCTCATCCTCCAAACCAAAACTTACCAAAACCTGGTCACCACTTTCTTCCACAAATGACAATGGGAACGACTTGATTGTTCAAGCTTCGACTGCCTCAAGTTCAACAAATATCGATACCATTTACAAACATCGATACTCAATCCTTCGACCTCGCGGCGACAACCGTCGAAAGTCCAAAATTGGCGAGGGAAACCCGAAACATGGGGCTCCCAAACAAACATGGTCTGTACTTGCCGAAAAGGGCACAACAAATGCGGCCAGCGCCAGGCGTGTCTGTCGTAAGCAGTCGCACACGATGACCCTCACGCACACAAAACAGCGGCAATTCGAACGAGTGCATTTTAATTACATTCCATTCAAACTACACAAAAAAATTCCAGCTGCCTGATAAAACGGGATAAAAGAAAAAACTGCATGTTTAAAAAAATATCGTAAAATCACAGCTTATCGACAATGTGCTTTCGAACACCCGTGGCATAATTTCTTCGATGGTGATTTCGCTCGAGTAGAGTTACCTGAAAGTCAAATGCAGAAATCAGATATGGAAGATCCAATCGATCAAGTCGATGTACATATTAGCCCTGCGATCGTTCAAATATTCAGGAGGACACCATGAAGCCACAATTTGCTAAAAATTCCTGGAAATTTTTAAAATTAAAAAATGGTGGGAAAGTTTGCATTCTTTTCCGCACTTCCGCCTGCTTACCAGATACTATATGTCTCCACTTTGCGTACTTTGCTACTTTTTATCTACAGGAGATGCGAAGAAAGGATACGCCGAAACCCAACTTGCCATGCGGGGAGGGGGGACAGCCTCCAACACGCGCATACCTCATCTCGGCTCCACGTGTTTGCATGAAGAGGCTCCTGGGCTTGGTCACGTGTTTCCTGTGCATGTTCGACCTCCCTTCTGGCACCAAGTATGGGCAAGGGGGTTACCCCCCCCCCCCCCCCGTTGGACCGGCCAGGACATCGAACCCTTCCTCTTGAACCCCTCTCCCCACCTCAGGTCCAGCCCTGGCCTCCAAGAACAGGCCAATTGCCCAGCCAGCCAACGGTACTGTATGTAAACAGTCATACAACCCACTCACCGGACTCGACCCAAACTTGACCTGGCCTGACCTGTCTCACACGCGATCAGATCAGGCTTAGGCGATCTGATCAGATCTCTACCCCTTCCTCCCTCCCCCCTCCCCTCTTCCCCTCTAACCCAGCCGACCTTGCCCATACTTGTCTGGCACCTCAAGCTTGTTTGTGGCAAAGGAGCTTATAGAACGCGCCCTCCATGTATTGCTATGGAGAGGAGGGTCGACCGCCTGGCCCATTGTCAGTTGGCTAAAAAGCTGTCACGTGTTCTCTCTGCAATATTTTCCCCTCTACCTAAAATCTGACGGCAACCTCTTGAAACATGTTCAACCTCCATTGCGGCATCTACTGTACAGTAAACCTTGTTCACGGCAAAGGAGCCTCCAGAACGAGCACACCTCATTATCAGCTCACCTCCATGTAGTTATGGTCACAAAGAGGCCCCGGGCTTGGCTGGTCGAAAAGTTATCGCAGGTCCCCCTGTGCGCGCCTTATCTCACTGAGGTCTCATGCGAAACCAAGCTCACCACCACCTACAGGATAATCACCACCCCTGTAGCATCCAGACCCGGCCCATCCAAACATGCTCACCTCGCTGTTTCGAATTTCGAGTATCCGGCGTCCGTTTGCAATCTTTTGCGCACTGTTTTCTGGCATCTTTCGTTGATCCTTTTGATCGTGCAACTGGTATCGATACCATTTTAGCACATCCACTACTCGGAGATGGGCTCTTCGAAGTTTTGGACTTGACCGAGGCATGGCTCACCGAATGAGATCGTTCTTTAACGTGTTTCACCACCAACGAGCGTTTTGCTCTTTCGATAGCTTTCTTAGCCCAATCTTGTTTTGGTTTCACAACTGGAGGGCTCATCGTAGACGATGTCTAAAAACATACGTGCACACTTTACATTTTGGTCACAGGATCAGCCTCTACTGTGGATTCATCAACACAATTTTTCATTCTTCAGTTCAAGAACCCCGAACACAGGTGTGAAAGGGGCATTTCGAGAAATGCCCTTCTGCAAGAAACAGTACATTATAAGAATTCAGCGTTCAATTTTCCTTGAATTTTCCAGACAAAACATTTGACTTTTCCCTGATTCCTTTCATACTGTCCCTGCACTACTACAGCAATTTCAACTGATTCACTGATTTCCATCATGATCAACACAAAAGGTGGGCGATTCAAAATTAAAATTTCAGAATGCACTTTCTTTCAGTTTTCCCAGAATTTGGCCCTGAAATTCTCACTTTCCCTGATTTTTCTAGGTTTCTACAAGATTGGATCTACCTTGTTTCCTCTAAAAAATGACATGCCAGTGACTATGGGTGTCATGCTTTGCCACTCGATATAAAGGGACATTGAGTAGCTGCAGTTCTTTCTCAAGCATAGGCCTATTTCCATGAGTTTGACGCAGATCATGGTGCCCGATATCCTCACATGTGCAACGTGAAGGAGTCCCGATTGACAGATCTCTCCTCTTTTATCGACCAGCAAGAACGGATGGAGGGCGAGTTTACAAAGTGGAGAAATAACTATCGCATTCTCTGACGACATACAGCTGGGAATCTAGCCCAGGTCATCTAGTTTCCAGCTCTACCAAGTAAAATGCTGCATGATGGATGGGTGCCGCCAATCGTCAACGTGCGATGTTCCAAGTAAAGCCGTAAGGGCAGTCAATCCCTTGTAAACTCATTTAGGGGATTCACAATGCATATCATCATGCACACTTACCGATGGAGAACCATTTACTGGCGTCTCGCTCGTCTTCTTCACACCGCTACTGTTGTTTTTCCGTTTTAACGGTATCGTTTCCCATTGCAAGTTCCCAATGTACTTCATTTCGTCAGGGACGCAGTTGATACCTGAAACCGATCCAATCATAAGCAAGGCACAGAAGGCGGAAGCAAATTATTCGCCAGAATTTTTCACCTTTAAGTACCAAGTACGATATGAAGTCTTCTGTGGTCGGCATAGATTCGATGGACGCCAATCGACGAGGCGACACGTTTGATCCATCGTCGTCATCACTCGAGTCTCGACCATTGTTTAACGTAGTGTTCGATATAAAGGTGCGGCGTCGAATCGCGTATTCGCTATCCTCGTCATCCGAATTACCAATAGCTCCAGTGTAAGCCGACTTTCTCGCAGCGAAACCACCGCTCGTTGTTGTCACTGGAAGGCAAGGTGAAAGCAATTCGGGAAATGAACCCATTGAAGCGAAACTTTGTCCGGATGGTGATCGACGACTCGATGAAGTACGCTGAGCATTCTTTCGTGGTCTATAAAGATCACAAATTTTTGAATTTCGGACGGGTGTAGCCACGATTTTTGTTTCAATAGCCGAAACTCAACGCTCTGAGGTCACAATGCACCTCTGACTCGGGGATGAACGGCTTTTTAGCACCAGCACAGATAAGTTGGCCCGAAAATAAAAACTATGAAATCAGCCCGTAATCGTAACGTATCCTTGACTTTTATAATTGCCCTACCTCGCCCCCTCCGTGGACAACTGACAAGCCCTACTGCACTTATTTCGCCCCCCCCCTCATTCAGGCAAACGTCACTTTTTTTACCTTCCTCTTCCAGGTTTTGAGACTCTGCTAACAGTAGTATAAATGGAAAGTGGCGAGAGCGGGGGCGGTGGTGTCGACGGTGTTTCCGATATTGCCACTTCGTTCGTTCCGTTATCTTCAGAATCCGATGAATCGGATTCGTGACGATCTCCTGGAATCGGATACTTTCGTGGTCTACCTCTTCTCGCCTGCACTCGCTTTTGCGTTGAAGTTTTCAACGATGCCAACTGCGCTTTCTCGATCATTTGTTGTTCTTTCCATGTCAGGACCGATAAATCGTCCTGAAACAAGACCAGACGTGGTTATAGGGATCGGCACAAGAAAGTCTGAAACAAATTCTTAGGAGAAAAGGATACTGTATGTAACCCTACAAAATTTAAACAGCGAAGCGACAAAGTTTCTGTGAATAGCTTCACAAGCCGTACTGTATGCTGTAGGCTAGGCCTGCCTACCTTCTTTGGAGGAACTACTGTTCTCCGAGATCGAAGAGGCGAAGTCGACAGCGAGCCTGACTTCCTCCGTAGAATCATCTTGAATCGATCGGCCATACCTCGAAAACGGACCGAACACCGACCGAGATCGATCGACTCCACGCGCCTTATACACAAGCTTGGTCATTCGCTAAACCGCTACCTTTTACGCGGTAACGCACTGTCGCTGCAATGTTGTGATGCTCAGGTACTATGTATATCTACCTCGCTGGCAAACCCACATATAGTACAGCCACGCATCACATCTATCACATATAGTATAGCCATGCAAACCCAAACCTAATAGAGGCCACTGTGGCATTGTAAAGAATGTAACGTGAGTTCTGCACAGTGTACAGAATGTAATGTGAGTCTCCGTACATTTTACATCCGCTTTCAGAGTGTGTGGTTGTGTGCAAAGTTCGCTGCAGTTCGACGAGATGGATTCACCTGACGCGGAGACGATCGAAATCGAAAAAGATGATTTGCCATTTGATGACCCGCTGGCCATCGCTTTGTGCCCGAATACTTGCTGCCGGGACACATTGGTGTTCACTGCTACAGCGACTGCTGTCGAGTGCCACCAGTGCCGACGACGTTTCACAGCTGCCAATTTCGACGACATAAACATCGAGCCGATCGTGTCGCCCGCCCAATTCACCTATCTGATTTTGCGACGTCGCGCGAAAGAAAGGAAAGCAAAACTTGGTGGTTACCCGAGAATGCTAAATCGACGAGTCGATGGAGTGCACAGTCGATGCCACGAACGCCTGCTCGAGCCGCTGTTTCTGCACTATGGCTGGGATCGAACGGATGAAACCATGCAGCTGATCGAACGTGGTGGCAAGGATCCCCTGCAAACGTTTCGTTCTTGCACCTTCTCCATCGACGGAAGCCATCTGGACGTGATCAAGTAAGCACTGCAATGGTTACTCCTGAGGTTTTACTTTATTTCGTGTTATCTTTGCTCAGTTACGGACAAGATGTAATCGCTGCCACGTATTTGTCCAGTACGCTGAAGGCCATCGACGATGCGAATGGCTCGAGCACGCCGGTCTTGGCGCCGCTGATCGTGCAAAGCGGAAGCCCAGGAAACTGCTTGATCGATGCTGTCTCTCGCGCTCTGGTCGGCCGCCACATACTGTCAACGTTGCTGCGCGCGGCATTGGCGAAAGAACTTCGATGCAACGTTGAAGAATACAAGAAGCAGTTGGAGGAGTTCTTCTCGGACGAAGACTGGTCGCAGATCACTCAAGAGATCGAGTACGAATCGCCGAAAGGATTGTCGCAAGTGCATATTTTCGTATTGGCTAATCTGCTGGAACGCCCTATCCTGCTATTGGATAGTTTTCAAGGATCAACGAGCCAGCAAAGCGCCACTTTCGTGCCCTTGCTCAAATGCAAGAAATCAAACGACGAGAAGGACGGTTGCTGTGGAAGTCAAAGTATGCTGCCGCTGTTAATCGCTTGGGCTAATGCGGAACACAGTCACTACGTGCCAATGGTGGGCATTCAGCGATCGAGCTCCAAGCATTCCGACATCCGCATGAATCGGACGATGCTTCCATCGGTCTGGGGGGTAACGAATGCAGATCAAGGGAAAAAGGCCCTCCAACACAGTTTCTGTTTCGAGGCCAACGATCAATGCATTCTGATGCGTCGCCATAATTGGTTTTCGGTGGGCGATTACCTTGCTGTCTTAACCACGTGCGCTATATATATATATATATGATATCTTAGGCCACCGACTTACGACCGATCATTCAAACGTACAACATGGCCGACTCGCACGCCATCCCAGTCAACCTGGGCCTGTTTTCCGACTACATCGAAGACGTGCCTGGAAGTAAGTAACCGAGAAGACGTAAGAGCATTCTAGCATTCTGTTTGCTGTAGATGGCACGACCTCGTCCATGCAATTGGTACACGACTGTCGCAAAGCATGCATTCAGTTGCGTTTACTGCGATGCCAAGAGTGTGGAAAAGTGAGCGAAATCCCGCCAGGTGAATCTTCCTCCTCCACAGTTTTGGACGAAACCACTCGTCTGTGTGGCAACTGCCTGACGTTGGGGTAAGTTACTTCCAACAATCTCAACTTATCGCCCTCTAATTCACTTTTTAGAAATCGTCACGTGAATTCCGATGGACGCGTCGTGTTCATGAATGGTGATCACACGACCACAGCCGCTCCCAACTCCAAGTGTCGCGAGAAACTGAAGCATTACTGGAATGGAAAAGAGTACGACAATCCGCCCACCAGGTGCTGGCCTCGTCTAAGAGTTTCAATCAGTCTGTAATCAATTATTTTCACCCCTTCAGGATCAATGTGGAACTTCGAGTCAGCAACGAGCATTTGACGGAAGTGGTGTACTGGTTTGAGAACGAGTCTGATCGATCGCTGAACAGTACAATCGAAGCTGAGACGAACGAACTGCTCAAAAAATGTACATATGCGCTGTTTGGTTCGGTTGGATCAGTAAGAGCGTTGCCATTTTCAGGGCAGAAAGACTCTCCTGAGCTGAGGGAAGAAGTGGTCAAGCGCATTCGATCCGGATTGGCAGCGATACGGAAAGAGGCCGCGAATGCGCGCTCTTTGGACTCGTCAGTGAGGAAGGAAGGTGTGGGGATCGAGTTGGACGACTGTTCGCATCGATTCACTAGTGTTGTGAAATGGACTGAGATGAATGTGGACGAGTGCCCCGCTGATATGGTGAGTCATTTACGCCTTTTTCTTTTGTGTTAGTTAATTTCTTTCGTTTGCTTTTAGACGAAAGATCTGAAAGTGATCAGCGAGACATTGGCTTCCGGCGCGGACAGCGGTTCGAAAGTGGTGACCGCCATGGAAGCGGTGGTGGATGATCGTACCAGTGAAAATTACTGGCGCATTGTCTGTGCTCAGCCCAAATTGTTCAAACGCGGAGGGGCGTTTTTCGAATATGCTGATCGCAAGGAGCTGCTGAAGGATGGCAATGTGTTCGCTCTGCCAATGCTAAACGGCAAGGCGAGTGGTTGCTTTTTCCGATTTATAGCCTCGGCATGTATGCTGCGCCTCTTTTAGCTGTTTGCGTACAAGGATGGTGCAATCAAATGGCATGTTCCTGAGCTGACTCGCGAATTCCCGATCGGTCCGTTGACACGCTCCTATGTTAAAGGGCTGCTGAAGGCCCGAGAAAAGTAGAGAATCAAACAAACGATCCAAGGGTGACCTGAAACGAGTCACCTGATGCTGTTGGAGTGTTTTGTGTTCATGTGCGGCTGTCCAATAACCAGACTCTTCAGGACATGTCCGATATACAGTGCACACCAGGAGCAATCATCATGATTCGGACAATAAGCCGACTCGGACATAAGCACAGGCAACCACCACCGAACACAGCTTTGAAGAAAGAGCATCAAAGCCAGGTCAGCTGGTTACAAGAAGGAGAAGATAAGTCAACTCGGCCAGCCACATACTGCACTAACCATGAGCCAAAGATCTGTTCTCATCTGTGCGACTCCAGATCGGGTCTTGAGAACCAGTCTTGGGTCTGCTGCAGGCAGGATTGGATCCTCCAAAGACAAATTGGGATATGACACAATTCAAAGAGGATAGCCAGAACTGGCAGTCCAATTAATCAAAGGGGTTCGGCCTGAGTGAGCTTGCGTGGTGATCCTATTTGTGCCCGGCTTATTCGGCTAGTCAATAGGCCTCCACCACATTGATAACTACTCTGTGTCTGACGATCAGCCGCACACCCCACACTACGATCACATAACCTGTTTTCTTTGAGAATATACACGCCCTCCACGTTACCGCATAGGCCGCGTGTACATTCCCAAAGAAAACAGATAATAAGCAGGCATCCTATTGGCGGGTACCTTGTCTCATCCGCCTCACAATTAAATCCGATAAGCATCTGTTCTCCCAAATCGCCCACACTAGACCCTTGGCGCATGCTCTGACGCAGTCTGCATTCCAGCCCATACATCATCAGTTAGAGTTCTATATGCACACGCAATTTAGACATGCCCTGGGCCTAAAAAAGCGTCGCGCCACCCTCTTGTCTATTTGTGCCACTAATAAATATATTCCACTCAAATTGCGTGAGTACTTTTTCAAAACAATTTTCTTCAATTATCTTTTCGGACAATTCATCATCGAGTCGGCCTGTCATCATCTAATGAGTATTATCAATTTTTCAATTCACTCTGCACCAAGTGAAGCGACAAAAACGGGCAACGCACACGAATTTGGCACGAGACAAACGTGTACAGTTCAGACTGAAGCCCAGCCGAGACACCAAGAAGTTTGTAAGTTATAAAATGCATACACAAACACGTCCACGTCTTCAGTCTGACGAACTTATGGTACACATACGTAAAAACAGCCTCGGGTAACTCACGTATATTCAGGACACAACACACATCGCACATTACTGCCAGTAGCTACGCCGCCCAAAAGACGACTATAACTTCACTGCCCACGGCCACAACAGCGGTTACAGTAAGCCTCAATATACACATGCACGAAGCCTTGTATTCGCCCACAATTTGTTTAAAACTTGGATGATTTTTGGCGAAAATATAAAGAAGTAGGCCGACATTTAGTCCTTGTGAGCCTACAGTATTGACAGTAGGCATGGTATCCATATGGCAAGAACAGGGACATACTCATTAGCTGCCCACGCCTCAGACGAATCGAATGAATGCACCCTGCATCTTATCAATTCAGTCACCAACAGCCATATGGACGGTCTAAATTGCTACGTCCGGACGAGCGAAATAGGAAGGAGGCTGATTGACTGCGTTTAATAAATAGGGCGAATGGGCCAAGTACTTGTAGGAGGCTTGTCTCTCCTGCTCCTTCTCCTCAGCTGCTTGTCTCCTGAAAATAGATCAGTCAGTTTCAGTAGCAACTACCAAAAGCAGAACTCTCGCTTACCTCCATTTGGTTCGTCGATTCTGAAACCAGGTCTTGACTTGGGCGTCTGTCATGTCCAAAGTTTTGGCAAGGGATGCGCGTTCACTGGAGGCCAAATATTTTTGATCGTTAAAACGCTTCTCCAATTCGATGACTTGCACTTTCGTAAAAGATGTACGCGGTTTTTTGTGCTTGGGTGGGGCTCGCGTTTGATATGGATGACCAATTCGTCTCGCTAAAAGTCAGAAAACCTATTCTTTATTCATAGATTGGTTTATATCTTATTTCGCCCAAGAACCGGGCACTGATCGTTCCGCAAACTGCCCTATCCCAAACATGATACAGCGCTTGCATGAGATGCCGAAAACACACGGTGCGCTAGTGTTTAGACGGAAGACAGAAAATCGCAATTTCACGCATGCTAGGCACAACGAAGTGCCCTGAACTGATTTGAAAATAGTCGCAGTTTTTGATGAAAAATTGACGAGGGTGAAGAGCCAAGCAGCGGCGACTGATGCCAGGATCGCACGATGTTGCCATGTCTTCTGCGCGCTTGCACAGGGGTAGAAAAGAAAGACGCTTTGCAATTCAGAGACATCAGAAAACTTGAGTGAGATTTGAACCCGTGCCTCCAGGATTATCAGTCCAGCATGCTAACTCTCGAGCGGACCACACAACATCGCATGGTGACCTCCAAAACTTGGTGTTGCGGTACCACTACTGTAGAATAAATGCCCAAGGAGCACCCACGGCAGCGAACCCATGCCCTGTCTCCCCCCCCCGTGGTCATATCGAGTCAACTTACGAGGAACTTGATCGAAGAGAGCTCGTTTTGCAGCTGCTGTTATCCACGGCGCTGTCTCGTTGGCGCCATTGACATTGGAGAGCCAAGCTTGTGCCGAATTGGATGTCAGAACGATTTGTGTCGATCCACTGTCGCCCGTGATCACCATGGCATTTGGTGGTGGCGTAGTGAATGCGCTCGATCCTTTTTGCAAAATCGGAATAGAAAAAGCGCTCGTCGAACAAGTAGGCGAGAATGCCGAGGGCACTCGCGCGTCTACAGTAAGCGCAACTGACGTTGAATTTGTCGTTTGATGTTGTTGTCCAGATCGATCTCGATTATCATCACGTAAAATTTTTTCGATTGAAAATTTTAAGGAACAATGTTCATTTTTTGTTGCGCTTTCAGTAACCATGGTCGAATAAGAAAGAGCAATGACGCAAGGTTGCTGTCAGGAGTGAATAGGCCGAAGTGGTTACGCGGAGTCTAGTTCGTCCTTCGTCTCCACTGCTGAGCGGATACAGTAAAAGGGCGAGGCGAGTGGAGGCTGAGATGGGGGATGAGGAGCAATAAAAACGTTTATCCAAAGAGGCCCGAGTCAATTGGAAGCAAAGAGGCGACCGCGCGGGAGTACGCTTTTCAATCCAAATTAATATTAGACGCTTTTTAATTCCCGCTACCCGCCGCTGGAATCCGATTAATGCACGGCCGTCAACGAGATTACCGATCCTTATTGATGATAAACAAAACGGAGGCGGGCGCCGCGGCGGTGGGTCTCGTCGGCGCCGTTGATTCTACTGACCATATATGGCTAGCCCGCGAGGCTAATAGGCGTCCAAACGTCGTTCACCGAGCGGCGCCGTCAATTAATCGACTCCCTCAGACTCGCTCTGATCGCGCGCCCTTCGATGACCTCGACCAATTTCCTCTTACGCCTATTTGTCGAATGCCACGGTCCCGTCGGGAGAACAGACGGCGCCTTGCATGCGACCAAATTGGATGTGACATTGCCGCATCGCCCCCTCCTCCCCTCCTTACCACTCAATTCAAACTGGAAAACTTGGCCCAAGGGCGGGTCCTCTCTTTCTATTGGTCCATCACCATCGATCGGATGACCATATTGATCTTGCACGGGCGATCACATCATCGTATCTGATTGCCATTCCGACCCGGACTAGCTGTGCTTGGTCTATCAGCATCGACTGCTAGAACACGAGAGCCCATTATCCATAAGCTGAGCTTATTGCCGCAGCAAGTGACCAATAGGAAAGATCACGTGACGCGATGACTCCGCCCTCGGCTGTCACTCTCGGCCCCATTTCTTGCACAAATATGCGTATCGAATACATGCGTCACGGGCCGTCGTTTAGGGAATAATATATTAGTTTGGAGGAAAGGCAATAACGAATGAATTATTCCTATTATTAGTGGACTGCCTGACGAGTTCATTCGGCCGCCGTCACCCGCCCGCCGAACTCGACTCCATAAAAGGCAGCCGACTAAAAATTTCGTCGACGCGAAGAAGTGTGATCAATTACTGACAAATGTTTATGTGCCCGGGGTGCAAGGACGGTTAACAATCGTCGAAAATCGTCCTTCTCGTTCCAGGTATCGTGCAAATGAGAACTGCACTATTTTTTCAAAACGCGTAATGTCAACCGTGAAAAATTGAAACTATGTTTTTCAGGGCGCCAGTGTGGCGGCGGCGGTTACAGTAGGTGCGTCCAGTCATTCATCATTGTCTCGTCTATTCCACTTTTCTCATCGTCGATCGAGTACCCGGCTGTCATCAGCGCCCGACGCCATCTCGACCGACGCCATGTTCATGAATAGAGATCGAGATTGGCGATCAGTAGCCGGCCAACGATGTGCGAAAAGACGGTCCATCGGCGGCCACCATTGCGACGCCAACTTGCTCCGTTGAGCAACAGGGTGTCTGCCCAAAGCCGGACCGCCGACGTCGCCAATGCCGATCATATCTGACAAGGACGATGCCAGTTGAGGACGAGCAGATAGCCATCTTACCTTTCACTTATGCAAACCAGAGTGACCACTGGCTACAGTAAGACCAGCACCAGTTTCTCACACGCACTGAACACGGACTCATTCGAATAAGAATAACACGGTCAAAATGTCTTTCGGGTTCTGTACAGTCTAGACGAGGTATGGTGCCCTTAGATAATAAAAACTTGCGGTGGTCAGACGAACTCCGAGTCAGTCTCTGGAATTTCTTAGCTAATAAACGATTCCCATCCAGTGCCACCATTTCCAGCCCCACTGCCGCGCCAGGAGCTCGCCGATAAATGCACATAGCCAGCAGGAGCCATGGACGGACCAGCCCCGTCGGGTGATGTAGCCGCATTCATGGACGCAAAAGCGGCCGAGGCTCGAGCAGCTTCAAAAACAACATTTGGCGGCATACTGTAAGCGCTAAAGTAACTATTGGCCGAGGATATGGGGCAGCCGGTTCCGGGTACGAATGACGAGCCGTAAGGAGACGGGCCGGTCGAAGGAGACCAGGGTGAATTGGTTGAACAAGCACCGAAATCGGCCGCAGTTGCAAAACATGGCTTCCCATCTCTTATTAGAACGGGCACTGAGACACGACGAGCAGGTTGCATTTGCGCCGTCAATTCCAAGGTTCGGTCTTGACGGAGTCGTTTGCATTTGTAGCGGCGATTCTGGAACTGAAATTTAAACGATTACAAAGGGCAAAACAAGGACGACGGGGTTGTGTGCTTGGTTGCTGGGATTTGTCTGATACACATGGCAACATGGCCTAGCCCTCTTACGCTATGATAAAAAAAATCGCCTCGATGGTTTCGTCCTGTGGCTTCAGCTTGTGAAGATCGCACAGGTCAGGCGCAGTGAGGGCCTCCACAGACAGGTGTCACAGACTGTGAACAAACCAGCTGCAATCACACACTTTTAGTCGCAGAGCCATCTTTCAGAAGTTTTACACTAGCTATATTGAATTAAATTGGATTGGGTCACGTGATCTACTCTCGCTCCACAAGCAGTCGCGGCGGTGCAGTGGTGCAGGGATTCGGGGTTTATCTCCCCAAATTGCTTGTTAGCGAGCGGATTGGCTCATCCCGGGTTCGATCCCCAGTGCCGGAGGTTGGTTTGTAAAACCGTTAACCCTCGCTGACCTTGCACACCAGCCCGTGGGGGACTCATCCGGTACCGCTGAGGTGCTCCGAATGGAGAGACGGAAGCCAAAGGAGTGGACAGTCACGGCTGTCCTATACCAAGCCCACCGCCATGTACAAGGAAGTCGGTGGGTCAGGATGCCTTCGTATGGGATTCCCTACCAGACACACAGAGGGATGCTATTGTGCGAGCTGGTCCCCGCAAAGCCTTATTTATAAAGTTTGAATATTGGCTGGTTATTGGCAAAACAGGATAAAGCCGAAAAATTTTAAAAACTCACTCTCCACTCCTCTTGCAGAACTCACGACGTCAGAACTCAGTACCCACCAGGCTGATACAACACTTCGTGGGTGGTACTGTACAGCTGGGCTGGTTCAATCCGCCTCTCTCAGCTCGATACAGAAAATCCGTAAGCCTAAGCCGAACTTTCTGCTGGGGGGGGGGGGGGCGCCAAGCGAGTGCAGAATCAGAAACCTGGTCCTCGAAACCAATTGAGGAGGCCCCCCTTTCCGGTCAGCTATCTTACAGCGGCGCTGGCGCGATACCCTTGGCATGTCTGAACGAATCTGCCTTGATCATGACTGCAGGCCGGCTATGGGCGAATGGTGTTAAAATTCGCAGGGATACTCAAGACTTTCACCGAAGAAAGGTTCTTACGCACTTACCCAAATCTTAATCTGCGTACTCGACAGTTTCAGTGTTTTGGCCAACTCGTCTCGCTCAGCAGCTGACAGGTACCTCTGCTGCTTGAACCGTTGCTCCAATTCCTGCACTTGCTGTTGTGTGAAAAGAACCCGCGGCTTGCGACGAGTTTGCTGACTTCGCAGTGCTATCGGAGGAGAGACCGACTTGGCTACTGTATTCGCGTCTACCACAGATTTCGAGATCGCAGACGAACTTGATGCGGCGTTGTGCGACGGGGTAGACTCGAAATTGGAAGCACGATTAAGCCGGGAACAGAATGTAGACGGTTGCGTGGATGAGATGCCTGAGAATAAGAATAGAGGTAGGCAGAATTGGCCTACCAGGATTTCCTAGTGGTGCACACAAGGCCAAAACCTGACTTTTAGATGTCCATGCAGTGGGTACCACGCTCGCCAACAGCGCACCCAACAATGCGATACAACGCCCAATCAGAAATACCTTTTAAGGACAGTTATCACAAGTCTACCTGTGCCAGCCCAGTAATGATACTACTGTAGAGAAGAAATCGTATTTTTTGGCATGAGTCTTCTTAGAGTAGGCGCAAAAAACTCAACCTTTATCTAACACTCATTCACCTCCCTTCTCTAACTTGCTATCCTACTGTAAGCCACTTGGGCCTTGCTTCGTCTCGAAACCCAGTCACCACTTGACCTGGAGGTTTGAATTTCACGAAAACTTTGTTCCACTAGTTACAGTAACCTGTAGTTCAACTTAGCTATTCTCGATCCAACCAACCAAGTTACAACACGCCAGTCCCCAAACCACTTTTTCCAAAATGTTAGCTCGCATGACAAATTTCAAGACCCCACCACTTCAGATCGTCCCAAAAATCTAGTCCAGGCATTCTCGAGCCTGTTGAAAAACAAAGTTTTATCTAGTGACTTGGTTCCGCGCTCAAAATGCTCAAAATTTGAACAAAGAGCTGCACTATAGGAGAGAGTGTCAGATGGACATAGTTGTATTTGACTCGTTTTTGCATTCATGCTGAAGCTCGTGCTGAAATAACAGGCATCTCGAGACCCCACTAGGCCCTGAGCGTGGACCAGAGAGCAATGCAACTAGATCTATAGCAACGTGTTCAGGAGCCGATGAAGTAGCACTGCTGCACAAGGGTTTATGGTGGGTATATAGTCCATCATAGACAGTAGGGGTACAGACTAGCCAGCTAGCGCCTCTGTGACTCACCTGCATCGCTGCTCGCACTGGTGTGACCATATGCACTTATACAATCGGGAGTCCAGAATCGACCAGTCGCATTGGCGCAATTGACCGCCGCTCCGTAGGCAGCGTTTTGATGGGCGAAGGAGGAACGGCTGACAGTTGACCACAACCAGGATGGCGTGTCGGGTAAAGCGGTTTGAGTTAAAAAACCCGTTGCACCCATAAAAGGTGGCGAGTGGGCGTTCCTGGACCTTTTTGCGTCGAATTGGGGCGATGATGAGGAGTGACTTGTTCGAGTGACCGACTCGCAATCAGTCGAAATCGCCTGCCTGACGTTATAGGCGCAGCTAGGGTCGGTCTTTGTGGGCGATGCATTGGATGAGGCCATTTTCCGTCATCAGTCAAGTCGGCCTACCGTCTCTTGGCGTGAGCACTCACTCGAAAATGTCGTCGTTCAATTTTCGAGAGTCTCAGAGCCGACCAATTCAAAATTCTGGTCGCGATTGCTTCGGGTAGCCGCTTTCGATCATAGTGCGTCAGTTGGTTGGGCTAAGCTTGTTTGGAGGGCGAAAAAGGGGCAGGGCACTTCAGACTCTCGAGACGCGACGACGTCGTTTGCAGGGGTTGGGCCTTTGGCGCCGTTCGGTCAACGCCGAACGCTGCTACTGTAGGATTTTGACGGACGGCTGCTTTTTCTCATCACCAAAGGAAGAGCCGATACCGAAAAGGTCGTTGCCTCTCTTTCAACCTCGGAGACATGCTCTAAGAGTCCGAAAGTGGATTCGGGTGGGTCGAGCAAACAATGAAAATTTATATGCTTGAAAACAATACGACGTGCCGCCCACGAGTACCCGCCATCCACAAGATGGTTTCCGTTGAATTAGCTTTTAACGGCGACACCCTATCGCTCTTTTAATGGCCGTCATCAGTGGCGTGTCGGTAAACAGCATTTCCACACTAATGCTCACCCGTCTATTGGTAGAGATGAGATTGGAGAAAGATCAGGCAACGTCTTGTGTCAGCTTCCCAGACATACTGTAGCCCATAATATGAACGTTTATTACATCCCATGCACTGTGCATACTGTACACGCACGGCAACACTGTCCGCTCATTGAACACACTTCGGTTTCAAGGCATCGCCTTCGAGTTTGCTGCACACGAAAATCTTTCCGCCCATGTAAAATTGCGTAAAGCTCTGAAAAAAGGCCTGTGCTGGTATCGTAGAGACGAAGATATCTATGTTTGGCTTACGGCATAAAAAATATCGTTGGGTGCATCGGCTTCGGGTGTCCACTTCATTTCGTATGGTCTGGCACTGTTTGAACAATGCAGACTAAGGAAGTGACGGTACTCGCCAAAGTCTTCGAATGCATCCGGCTTAGTGGCGCGTGTATCGTTGATAGGTTTCCATTCGCACAGGTCGCCAGCTGCATGTCGAAAGAATGGGGTGTGCTTAGGCATGCCATCACAGTGGTCACAAATATTGTAAATGGACTGAGAAGCTTGTGGGAAGATTCATGACAATGTCCCCTGTCCGCTCTCCCATACTTGAGCGTAACAATAATATAGTGACTTACCAGCGTCTCCTTTCTCTCCAGCCAGGTTTCTGATAAGCTGAAATCACAAGATTTCCATCATGTCTTTCAAATAAGCCAATAAACATACCAGCTTTTCAGTTTCAGGTTTCTGCGACCACCCGCCGGATCGCTCGGTCGTCAGATAGAGAGGGTTCTCCAAGCCACCATAGATCTTAAATCGATAGGTTATGCCCCGTTGGACGTAGACATCCGGCTGCATCTCGCCTTGTATGTACCAAACACGGTCCAGATTATCGCAGGTGCCTATAAATGTTGACTGCAAGAAGGTGACTGCTACCCCTTCTCTAAGCAGATATACCTCGGTTGGCCTTAGCTTTCTGCCCTCCAGCTGGGCCAAGGGTGAATGTAAGGTCAATCCACTTGGACTTGTCTTTCTCTGGAACTGCGTAGACGATAGGCACAGTCCATCCGGTGGAGGCTGCTGTCTAAAGAGAGGATGCAGAGCAACGACTTGTAGGCCCTGCCCTGAGGTTGACTCACTGTATTCTTCTCTCCGATTGGCGGTATGACAGGTGGGACTGGCTGGGCAACTGGGTTCAATTCGAATTCGATATGTCCAAAATCGACACCAACGTCGTAGCAGTACACGCTCAGCCACTGGATACTGTAGACCGTCTCACCATCCGGCAGTTGAATGATCATATCACGATCATAGTATTCCTCTTTGAGTGCGCACCATCTGAGGACAAAACTGAATCAAGATTGAGGCCGCACGAACACAGAACTTCGCCTCCTTACAATGATTTGGTATCACGTCCTTTGACGAGGCACTTCTTGCCCAACACTTTCTCTACTGGCCCTTTTCCAACGAAGAACCAGCCATCTAAAAAAGAACGTCACGGCCTGCCCTTCAGTTGAACCGCTGTACTGCAGTTTATTCTCACCTGGTGGCTTCTGTCCTTCAAAGGAGAACTTGGGTATTCGCAGCGTCTGAGCATCTAGTACTTCAACCGGTTCAGATTTGACGTTATAAACCCAACCGTTCAAGGCTGGCAGGCAACAGAATGGACGTGGAGCGGACTTGTTGGACAAGGGGACTGCAGCCAGGTACTTCTGAAATGCCACGTCTCAGCATATTAGTTGATGCACCATAAGTCGTTCGCCAAACCTTGCTCACGTGAACCTTCCTGATAGCCAACTTACCCACTCAGTCTCAGACACGATGCCAAAGAACTTCCAGCGACTGTAGTCCCGTTTTGGTATCTTGAGTATGAGCCTCTCGTTATGCAAGTTCTCAACGTGATCGTTCCTGAAGTGAACACCTCACTTGAAACACTGCCGCTCCTCGAGTCGGACCAGGTTACCTAGGCACCAAGTATTCGCCACTCGCCCCTTTCTTCACTTGATATATTTCTTCTCCCTTCCCAATTTCGGTAGCGGTTGAAAATGAAAAGCGAAGTTTCGAGTCATTTCCTTAAAAATGAGGTATCTAAGGGTGCATGCCAAAGTTACCTCGCCCACGCACTTGATCCTTTCACAGTCAGCCCGACCACTTGGATGTGCGACTCATTGACGAGATAGGCCCTACCAGACTCGATACCATAAGTGTGATTCCTCAGTTCACCCAAGAATACACCATAATAGGCCAACTTTTGGTTGTATTCAACCTTCTGAGATTTTTTGCTTGTCCCGTTCTGAGCTAATGCGCAAGGTAATAGGATAGCTGAAACGTACCTGTGTCCTATCCGATACAGTGGAATGTGCAATAACTTACTCAGAACGATGGTGAATGTGGAAGAGGGCATGATGGAGGGGGCAGTAGCCACTCGCGCTTGACTTGTCCAACCCGACCAGGCGGGTGGTTTGTGATCGTCCTATTTATGCTCAGAGAGTAGATGGGAGTGTCCGGCCTTGCGTCGATCATTCGATGGTGAGCGCGTGAATGAACTAAGGTCATTTTTCCGATTCGCTTCCACGTACCCTATTTGGCGAGCGAATGTGTTTTGGAAAAGGAGTTAAAACTGACATGGAAATTATGTCGGACGAGCGGAACTACGAATGGAAGGAGATGAGAATAGTAAAAACGTATGCATCATACTCTGTGTTGCTAGATAATGAGGCCTCGTTTCCATTCGTGTCTGTCCCAAATACTCGCACTAGTTGGCCGCGACACGCAGTCTACGCCGTCCAAACCTTTTTTCGCATGTACCACAATTTCACGGACGTCATGTTATCACCGTGCGCCAATAACATGAAAACGCGATCATTCTTCTTCTGTTCTTATCTGATTCATCCAGGTCTGACCGTGGCACTTGTACTGTGCTGTAGTGTGTCGAGACTGCAGCGCAGGTTACGACTTTCTATGGAATGGACGCAAACGACCAGAAGCAAAAGCCCACAAAAACCGAAACTACATATCTAGTCATGCAGTATTCGACTGTACCACTCTCAGTCCACAAAGTCAACGGGCGTCCATATTGGCCAAACCCAAACCAGTCTGTCCTCATTCCTGAAAAGGACCATCAGCGCAATGAGAAGCATAGTCCAGCGTAAACTGTCGAGCATAGCAAGGCGCGCTTTGTCCATCAAAACAAATTTCGTTCAGTTATGTCCGGCTTGTTTTTGCATGTTTTTTAGATTTCGTGCCAACTCACGTCATATGCAGACAACAAATGCAATCCAGTGCACGCACTCCGCACTAATGTCTCTAACCCCGTCCTGCAACACGGTTGTCATAAATTTTGTTTGACACAAGTATGGAAAAGATAATCTGTCATTGCGACAATCTTTGTGCATGCCATGGCCACCACCCAGATTTCTCCTGCCTCTCTTTCAAAGTCAATCGCGATGTCTGCAAGAACCGCCTTTTGCTCTTATGAAATACTATATCTCACTTACTGAAAATATTCAATATAGCGTGCTATTGTTTGCTGCAGCCTGTTTATCTTATTATTAGAAAATTATAAGCATAAATAAAATACAGCATCTAAATATCGCGATAAAGTATTTATAAAAAGTTTTATTCTCTAGAAAAAGGTAAGCTGAGTAGGTGATAAATACTTACAAACGTGAAAACGCTCGAATTTGTCGTTTTTTAGTTTTACTGGTCAGCAGTTTTCCTCTTCTAAAAACGGTTTGGTGGCTTCTCAAAATGTCGAGTACTCATCGAGATAAAATGGAATTATCAACAAGAAAAGACGAATCGACGAAGAGAAAAGTAAGACTTTGTTGTGAAAGATAATTTGGACAAACAAATCGATTTTTAGAGAGGAAGCAAATCGTCGAATGACTCTAGCGAAGATGACGATTATGTTCCCTACGTTCCAGTGAAAGAGCGAAGAAAACAGCAGGTATATTAGTGTTCTCTTTATCACTTTGACTTTTTTGCTTGAGCGGGATAGGTAAATGCTGTTTCTACAAATTCATCCCAGGGCTATATGTCTGCTTGATTTTTCAGCTTATGAAACGTGGATTTTACGTGAAGCCAAGTAATCCAGTTGGTGGGCATACTTCGGATTCCAACCAGGGATACACATCCGATGCAAATCGTAGCGAAGGAGAGAGTGGTGGGGCGTCATCACGAATGCCAGTATCGTTACTTGATTACCATTCTGAAATGAAGAAAAAAGCAGACAGTAAGATAGTTTATTCTGATACAATCATAAATTACCCAATTGTGTTTTGATTTTTAGCCGTCAAGGAAACTGATGTTGAGAAAAAGTTGAAAGAAGAAGAGAAAATTTTAGAAAGTGTCGCTGGCCGCACAGGTTTGTTCAAAAAGCTGAAAGCTAATAGAAGAAACTCGTGATAGAAAATTGTCATTTTAGCGCTGATGGCTGCCGTGGAGTTGGCTAGAGGAATCGAATATAAGGACACGATAAAGACGGGGTAAGTACAGCTTTCTCGTTTTGGCATTTCCTGTATTCAGTGCGCCAAATTCAGTTCTTCTGCACTATATTTTTATATTCAGTTGGCGACCACCTCGTTTCATTTTGGCCCTGCCGGCAGAACATCACGAAACGATCCGGCAACGATATGGCATATTGGCGGAAGGAGAGAATGTCCCGCCTCTTTTACGAACATTTGCGGTAAGGTAGACTGCTCGTCAAATGTCAGTGCGTGTAAAACATCGTATCTATTATTAAGCAAATGAAATTTCCTGCACCGATTATGAAAGCATTGAAGGACAAATCAATCCAAAGACCAACTCCGATTCAAATGCAAGGGCTGCCAGTTGTGTAAGTAGTGGTAGTTGTAGGTTTCCATTGTGATTCATGTGTTTGAAATGTGAGAGTGTTCCGTTTTAGGCTCTCTGGTCGAGACATGATTGGTATTGCTTACACTGGGTCCGGAAAGACATTGGTTTTCGTCCTGCCAATCGTCATGTTCTGTTTGGAACAAGAAGCTAAAATGCCATTCATTCGAAACGAAGGTCCTTACGGGTTGATTTTGGTGCCGTCGGTAAGATCTGTTTTTCTCTATTTGCGTTTTATATAAAAACATTGGAAATGCGCGGGGGAAACTTTTACGATAAGCCCTCGCCGCTGGGGTGTATAGTAGATGGGAGAGTTACTGTAGAAAAGGAGGGAGCAGGCAGCTAACCTAGCTGTCTCTTACGACTCCTATCCCTGGCTGGCAGGCAGGCAGGCCGCTTAATATAGAAAAGAGCTTTCTCTAGCTGTAATATCCCGCGCGGGTGGGCTTAGGATACAGTAAGTAGGTCACGACGTATTCATAGAAACGTGAGAATCGGGGGATAACCAAACCCCTGATGATGCCATTAGACCCAAAAGATTCGTCTTACTCCCATATCCTAAGATGGCTCTTCTAAAATAAAAAATTCTCTTGATTCGCAGATAAAATGAACCTCTCTGGTTGCCCTTGCTTTCTAATACTTCTCATTTTTAGCGCGAGTTGGCCAAACAGATTTTTGACATTATCGAATATTTCTCCGACTATCTACGATCTGCTGGTATGCCATCGCTGCGATCGTGTCTGTGCATTGGCGGGATGCCAGTCAAAGACCAGATTGAGGCTGTCAAAAAGTGAGCGTTAAAAAGTTTTAGAGCTCGTTGGCAGAGGAAAGTAGAGTATTGTTTTTTAGAGGAGTACATATCATGGTATCGACTCCTGGGCGTCTTATCGACATGCTGGAAAAGAAAGCAGTCGGTTTGGATATTTGTCGATATCTATGTTTGGACGAGGCGGATCGCATGATCGATATGGGATTCGAAGAAGATGTTCGAACAATTTTTTCGTATTTCAAGGTAAAGCATTTCAGTGTTTTGCGTAGTTGCATTGTGCTACCGTTCGATCCTTATTTTAGGATCAACGACAAACGCTGCTCTTCTCGGCCACCATGCCTCGCAAGATTCAAAATTTTGCCAAAAGCGCTTTAGTCAATCCTGTTGTCGTGAATGTGGGCCGAGCTGGTGCGGCTAGTATGAACGTCAAACAAGAGGTACTGTAGGTGTTGGCTGGGATTTCATAGTTGCTAAGATGACGAGGTTTTTAGGTGGAATACGCTCGATCGGAGGAGAAAGTTGTTCGAATTTTGGAGTGCCTGAGAAAAACGGCGCCGCCAGTCTTAATTTTTGCTGAGAAGAAAGACGATGTGGATAAGATACACGAGTACTTGCTGCTTAAAGGTGTGGAAGCAGTCGCAATTCACGGAGGCAAAGGTAAGTTGTGAATACAGTTTTCGCTTTTACTTTTCTGCTGATCGTGTCGATTCCTGTTTGCCTTATGACAAACGATGACTCTTTGAGGGCTTGATGGGCCGTTAGTTTGCTCATAAGAGATGGCGTGTGAAGGTTCAGGCTTGCTAATCGGTTATTGTTTTTAGATCAGGAAGAGCGAATTCGTGCGATTAGTGAATTCAAAGAAGGCAAAAAAGATGTTTTGGTGGCGACGGACGTTGCGTCGAAGGGATTGGACTTCCCCGAGATTCAGCATGTGATCAATTACGATATGCCGGATGACATTGAGAACTATGGTAACGTTAAGGACATTAGGCTCATTTATGGCTTGGTCTGGCTTTGAATTGATATCGCTCGCTCGTTCTAGTGCATCGCATTGGTCGTACTGGTCGTCACGAGCGCAAAGGGACGGCGACGACCTTCGTTAATCGATCAGTTGGTAAGTGTGTGTTGACGGATAGTGCGATGAATGTGGTGATGGGCTTTGGCGTTTTCAGATTTGTCGGTACTGCTCGATCTCAAGCATCTACTGCTCGAAGCCAAACAAGAGGTGCCACCTTTCTTGTTGTCGTTGGAAGCTGAGAGCGAGAAACAGTTGGACATCGGAGGTAAGTCAATAGTTGTAGCAAAAGTGCTTTCTTCTAAATATGTATAAACCACGCCCTCTTATCTGCTGCCTTTAGTGGGGCGTAAAGATCAAACCCGCGCCTCCTAAGATTGCTAGCTAGGGTGGAGGTCCTCATATCCTTTGCTTCCTCAGCTCTGTTCCTGAAAGCAATTGATGTGAAAGTTATGATTTTAGAGGAACGTGGTTGTTCATATTGCGGTGGTTTGGGGCATCGTATCGCTGACTGTCCCAAGTTAGAAGCCATGCAGACGAAGCAAGCGCAAACGCTTACGCGAAAAGATTATTTGGCCTCGGGTTCTGCAGATTGGTAGGAGGTTGTTAAATGGGCCGTCTGTCGTTTTGGCTAAGAATAATGTATGTATGTATCTTTCGGTGTGAGTGAAGTTTGTAGCGATCTAATTGTTCATTCCAAGTTCTTTATGTTTACTATGATGAAAAATAATTGAAAAAGCATGGCGAAATATTGGCGGACAATGCTTGGCGCTGGCGTGGGCAATCGCAGGATTCTGGACCTGCAAGCGCCCCTGATCTGCAGAACTTGTGCGAATAGCCAGCATGTAAATTACAAATCATTGTAAAGCTGCAGCTGGCGTTTGATGTTCGGAAAACACCTACTGAGTACCAGCAGTGTAATAGAGTTTGCGATCGCTGTTGGTATTCCGGAGCGAGTAGCAGTGTGCAATCTTGTGTGTCACTCTGAAGACTAATTATGAATTTGAGTCAATACGTGCTCTTGGCGATTGTTTCGTCGTTTATCATCGTTGCCAACATACTTTCTTTAGGCGCCGCCGAAAATGACCCTGAAAAAGAGATACATTATAATCGTGCGAGATCAGCCGCTATTCTTATCGATATAAACGTCCCAGAATCGGATCGAAGCCATGATATCGATGGGCTAAGTGGACGATTTCTGCGCGAAATTTACGATGGCAGTTCCGTGATGTATGATGCAATGCGATGCCTCTTATTTTTGTTCCCTCCATCCGATGAGACTGTTAAAATCGCGATAAGTACCACCCGCACCAGCAAAAACAAGCCGGACGATACGGCCATACAAAATGTTGAATCAATCATTAATTCGTCCGCCGATCATCGAGACTCTGACTCTAAACCGAATGATGAGATGTTGGGACAGCGTAGTGCTGGCGAGTTCGACCCCAAATGCGAGCTATTCATCCGTCGTAAGAGGCCCAAAATTCATGTGTCGATTCGCAAGATGAGCAATTGGTCGGACGCCAACTGGAATGAGAACGGCAACTGGAATGAGAGCGGCAACTGGAATGAGAGCGGCAACTGGAATGAGAGTGGCATCGAACAGCTGCTCCCACAGTTTGCTGGAAAAGATGGAATGCTGGTTGTCACTAATCACTTCGGCGACGTGAGTGCTCCGCCCGAAGGCGTACGTGTGATTATCTTTGATCTAGAAGAGCCATCGAAACCCCTTTGGTATTCGAGAAGTCGCTCGTTCGGCACCATTTCGGCCCGTCTTGCAACAAAAATACTGCAGATCTCGTCGGACTGGTTGCTGCGTTGCAATTATACGGTCCGTTCAGATGGATGTCACTATCTAAGAGCAAACGTGTGCTGGCTGCGCCTAATACCCGAGCCTTTTCTGCCAGCAGGTCATCACGATTTCAAGTATTGCTACTTGGGGAATGTTTACAGGAATAATTCAAAATGTCTCGATTCTTCGAAGTGCGACGAGTCATGCAAAAAATTCGAAAAAGTGACCCATTGCAACACGACGTGCGCTGAAGGAGGTCACGGCTACAAAAAGACGTTCGTACCTTGGCGAACTGGTGATTCACATACATTGACGAATTGCCCTCATTTTGGAGCCCGCGCTTTAATTGAACCATGCTCACTCAATTGCGGTATGCCTGGATGGCTGACCGGATTGATTGTGTTTTGTGTTGTCTTGCTACTCCTGATCATTTTTGGCGTTCCCACCGGCTACTGGCTCCTATTCAAAAAACGCCGATCTCGAGGAACCAAGAGAAGCAGGAAAGAAGCAATCAAGGCCAGCGCTCCGATCGCAAAGAAGCAATGATTTTTATTTGAACTAACTGATTATTCTGTACTATTGAGTACCGTAGTGTACGTGGTTTCTTTCAGATGCCTGTCCGGTTTATGTATATTTACTAAAATCGACTGCACCTTGCTGTAATGCTGGAATCGCAGAGAGGCACCAGTCATCTCAGCAAAACATAAGCACGCATTCTGGCTCTGCTTCACTATGTTCCTGCAGCATATTCTCAGGATATAAACGAGGATAAGTGCCAACCAAGACGAGTATATCGCCGTGTTGGCCTCACACTTTTGTACAATCGCCAACGTTGGCTAACAAAGCTTTTCGCCGCAAGCAGATCGCAAAAACATTTTCTTAAAGCAAAAAAATAACGAAACGAAACATGTGCGAGCATTTTAAATCTACGCTAGCGTTCTTGCACTATCATTTCACATCCAGTTCCATCGGCGATTCACGATTGCCCGGCAGACTCTTCCAGCAAAACAGCGTCTACAGATCCAGTTCGAAGTTAAAAAACTTCGTCACTGGACTCGTTCGATTTGCAATTTTTTTTGCTTTCAACGAGATTGGTCTATTCCATGCTCGATGTGCGGCTCGACGAACAATAGCCGCTCGGTGGGTTTTTTTTTATTCGGGCGTCGACAAAGATCCGCGGACAACCTACCCTTCTTTGTCGGTAATGGTCGAGCCGATTAGCAATGACCTCCAGTGGCCACGATCCTCAGCAGAGTCATGATCAACGATTGAATCAGGCTGATATGATTCACTTGTCAGTGTTTTGAGAAAAAGCCGACCTGATCGTGAGGTTTTTGTGAGGAAGATCAATAGCGTGTCAATTGTGCATGTTCGAGATAACTGCGCCAACCATTTTAGCTGACTCTGTATCTCGCCTAGCAGCTGAAACTGCACACAGCATCACACACTTGTCGAAGCTATCGGCACATATTTATTACAGGTGCCTGCTGTAGAGAGGAAACACTTTGGCAGCATGGTTACGGGCAATGTTTGTAGATACTGTTTATACTGTACATGATCTTGAGTGAGACAATCTGAAGACTGCGCTCATTATGGATCGGTAGAGTAACCCCGACACAATACTTGCAAAGCTGACAAAGATCCATATGGCTGTCTCAAACGGAGCCTTTCCAGGGCATCGAGATAAGAGCCCCCCCCCCCCGTCTGCTCGGATTGGCATCTGTAGGTAAACCTTTCCAAAAAGAGGATTCTTGACTTCTTGCTCCTAGCCAGTAGGAATTGCTTCCCTTCCTTTTCTGCTGACTGGTTCGTGGCTGACAAAAATTACAAGTATCTGCTGTTTGAAAACTATGCTTGGTTTCTCTGTTGCGTGTCTCTTAGTGATTGAAGACAAATAACCCTTTTTTGGATGGCTGCAGCGCTGCATCATGTTTTGCTGCCTAATCCCTCCCCATGCAAGCAACCAGCAGCAAATAGCGCAGTTTGTGTACAAGCCGTCAATCAACCAGTCGGTCAGAAAATTCATCGAGCCTAGTAGGAAGGACAGGGCGGGAGACAGTGCTACTTTGTAGCAAACACAGACAAGGCGCGCTTTCTAGTCAAAGAGGCAGTAAGCCATAAATAGCCGTCGCCATTGGATAGGAAAACAAGTTTGCGGTTCGCGTCCGGCCGACTGGGACGATTCGATTATACGGCCGTTTAATTGCTGCTAACGTAACACGAAGGCGTGCTTTGGCTTGCGTTTCGTTTCTTGCTTCTCGAAACGAAAAGCTGCGTAAAAATGCTTCACTTCCTGCCACTGCTGTCTGCCTCTTTTCCTCTTCTCTCCTCGGCGCATCCAAACGAGGGCTTTGGCTGCTTGTCGCCGCGTTAGGTAATCAGATAAGCGAGGCACGGAACTGGACTGACGAGTCACAAGAGGTACAGGCGCTTCTGAATTAGCAGACCTCGACACAATACTTGCAGAGCTGACCAAGATCCAGATGGCTCCCTCAAACGGAGCATTTCCAGGGCATCGAGATAAGAGCCCCCGTCTGCTCGGATTGGCATCTGCAGTATTTCTTGCCGGACAGGGAGTCTGGCGCACAGGTAACCATCACGGAGCTCATGTGTCATCGAGTCTGGTCCAGTCCCCAGACGCATATCTTTAATCGTTCCCTCGAAGATGGTTCCGTCAATATGTTCAATTCAAGTCATTTCGCAAATATGGTAGTCGGAAAACGATCTTATCAAACGGGCATTATTTGACGTCAAGACCTAAAATGATGTTTTGCAACTAAGGATGATCTTGCCATGAAGAGTGGAGGTAGCTGAACACCGAGTCGGCCCGTTTCTCAGTGGCGGGTACCATAGCAAGATTAGCGAAGCGGTGCGGCAATAAATCCATCATTAATGGGTAGCGCCAAAAAGAGCAAAAGTGGAATGTACCCTCTACCAAGACCGGATCGATGGTTTTTAGGCCACCCATAGACCATTTTCCGCGCCATAGCCGCATCGATGAGGGGCGCTTTTCTTCCGCCCACACTTTTGCTTTTCAAATTACCGAGTGGCCCATCGAGTGTTACGTCATTGCCGCCTTAGGGCCAGCCCTATCAGTGGCTCCAAAATCTGTCCTATGGTTCAATTCTGTCCGAGGGTGGTCCAAAAAAATTGGAAAAAGTAAAACTCAATACCCGTTTTATCTTGGTTGCCCCTTTTTTCTGCCAAAGTTATTGAAGATTAGCAAAGGAGCACAAGAATCTTAGAAAATAATCGCATTCATTCACTCCGACGTGCCCTGTTTTTACAAATTGCTCTAATCCATTGGGACGAAATGTGGTCGATTTTTTTGTTGGCGTATGGCCTGGTGGCATTATTTCATTCTCCAGTTTAGCTAAAGGGTGCCTGGTGGGAGAAACCCCAGAAAAGGGAATTCTACAATTCGTTCCTGGCAGTGGTCTTGATCTAGTTTTTTTCAAATGCTATCTCGAAGCTCTTATACGCTCGGAAGGGTCTATTTGGAGCTAAGCGGAGGATCAAACATGTTTTTGTTTTTAAATGCTTTTTCTCAGCATTCAGATGACCAATTTGTCAAAACGCGATCTAAACTAATGATGGAATCTGGATCGGTGTTTTTCGCATGCATTTTACGATTTCAATCGTCGAGTTAAGTGGCTCGTAAAAGCAACATCGGATTTCCGACTGGCTTTCCTCGGCGGTCATTCAAACTTATGCGTTGTCTCCTTGACCACGGAATGGCCTTTGTGTTATGAACCCGTGCCGACTCCATTCTTTGAGGCCATTTGTGTCAGAGAATGGCGAATGCAGTCATTCTCGTTTCAGTTCTAGCAATATCTTCTTCCAGGCGAGTGTGCATAAGTGGACTGATGTGAATTCGAGTAGTCCTTTTAGCGCGAACATTTTGGCAACTGGCTCTCGTTTACAAACGAACCAGTTTCATTAGTTTTTCCGTTCACCCAAACATTGTTGAAAAGCGTGCGGAGACCACGGACGACTGGTCAATGTGACACGATCGGAATCGACTGGCGGCCACCGACCATCGAGTCCGGCTTGTTTCATTTGGCCGAGGTTAGAGATGTCATTCCTGAACGGCTTATGGTTCACGAAAAGCGAGTTCTGGCTCGCGAAAAGTGTACAGAAATTTGGCTTTTGTGTCCTGTCATTTACAATATAGTGTCACCTGTCGGAATGAGTGAATCCTATTCACCCTTTTGCAAAGTGGCTAATGAACTTTAGGACGTGTTTGCCGAAATGGTATTCAAGTAATCCGATAGCCGTCCACTTGACTCCTTTCACGCTCAGTGCAAAAAGAGAATTCTTGTGAAAAGGAGTTTTCTCGCGACTTAGCAAGTTTCCATTTTATTGACACTCGAGCAAAAGCCTCGACCGAATCCATTTTATCTGCTTGTCTTTCACTTTGAGCCCGTACTCGGGACAAAAAGCTTTTACTTCCTATTTTGTTGACTTTTAGACTTTGAGCTCTGAAATGGTATCCACTAAAACTGACAGTGCATTTTGGGAATTCTATGTGATTCACTGCACTAAAATAAGAAAACTGCTTCCTAAATAAGCTGACTGTCAGTGAAAATGGCCTATCCTTTGTCAGACTCATTTCGTCGCGTGACAAGCCCTTATTTTCGAGTCTCCATTTCAAAATTTGTTTGTTAGAGCGTGTTCTTGTTGATGAGCCAAGAACGAGAAGGAAAGTGATGAGTCCTTAGTTTTCGGGTCTCTCGGAACATTTTCTGTAGCTTATGCCATCCAACAAATACGATTTGGGGTGTGATTCATTTTTCGCTTCTGTTCGACACGTTATCCAAAATCGTCACTTTGGTCGACCGAGGCGTCCGAGAATAGAAAATTTGGTTTAAGCTAACGTAGCTTCGTTCAAGTTTATGTACTTTAGCCTTCTTCGGACGACGAGTCACCAGAGGGACGTGGCTTCTTTTCACATTCATCAAGGCCCAGCGCCTTCACTCGCATTCTTGCGCAATTGGACGAAATCGAGTTAGGGGTGGACGTGCCGCCGAGTGCGCTGAATGGTTAGGTACCGAGGAGGCCGTATGTGGCTTTGGGAGCCAGTAGTTACTGCTAAGCTTGTTTAGAGCAGTAGAAGCTGACTTTTTTAGGCTTGCTTCAAATATACTGTTCGTTACCATACGGCCAGCTCCCTGCATGCTTTATCATGTAGCGTTTTCTTCGCTATCCCTTATCATTGCCAAGCATCTTGGAGAGATCGTGGCTTAGCAAATTTAAAATTCAATAAGCTTCTGGAAGACGGTTTTGCATTTCGATTTCACATTGGGGTTTTTCGATATTAAAATCCGAACCAGTGGTCGAGTCGGACACGCGTGAGGCCGATGAGTGAGCTGCTCATCAAAGCTGCCCTCGGCTGCTACCAAGTCATGCGGGTAGGCCGAAATAAGCTTTATGGGCCTTTTCCTACATCTCGCAACGAGGTTTTAAATAAATAAATAAGCTTTGGCTTTGGCCGCCCGAGTGATGGTTAGAAAATTTAGGTACTATCTGTTGTGGCCGACGACACGAGCCAATGAGAATAATGAGCTCAGTCCTACTGACCACTGGTTTCAGTAGAATGGGGCACGCTAATGCTCAATCCTAGTCCCTATAATGTACGCAATAGTCATGCTCATAAAGGTCGTTTGTTAATGAGGCGCATCGTTGTCTCTCGGGGGCGGAAGTGTGCCACGTTCATACGAATGCGGAACGGACAATACTTTCAGCAAACAGACGTCCTCATTGCCTTCGAACAGCGCGACGGACACCTTTTGTATGAGTCCGATTATCAACCTTCTGCCATATCTTTTACTGTGATTTTGGAAAATAGCGGAAACGATGCGCTCGCGAATCGAATCTTATTTCCATTTTCGCGCATGATTAACTCCGTGCGAAGAGCCTGCTGTTGATTCTTGCTGCCTTTCTTTCTATATTTCAACCGTAAAAGGACAAGATGGGCCAAACGCTATCCATATGAAAATGACCAATACGATTGTGTCGCGTCAACAGAAAGACCCATTTTAGGGTCAAACCAATATTCCTCTCCGCTGGCCAGCCAAGTGCGCTTTCTATCAGCTGCGCCCTTGGCGCCGTCAAATATGATCATATCTAAAACGGTCGCTCCTCGCTGGTCATCTAAGGTCCTGTGCATAAAACGCGGGGTCTATTAGAGGACTGAGCGACTCGTGAGGTCGACGCTGACGACGAGTACAACTCAGTCATGGCCTCTCGGAACATACTTTCCCTGCGAATGGGTCTGTTTTTAGTCATTCGATGTTCACTATTTGACCAGAGGATGACACTTTCACGGACTCCTTCCCGATTGTGGCTTTTGATGGCATTAAATATAGGCCGTGGCGGACGTCATCTTCGAGCAGAAAGTCTCTTATGTGCACAAAAGTGGACCGTATCTCGACCACAGGCGTGGCGCCGAGATTTGAAGGACGCGTGTGTGACCCTGTCCTCGGCGTGACAAAATGGCAATCGACTGTTTATATTGTGGCATTGATGAGGGACAAAACCAGTGTTGTTCTGGTCACCCTTTACAAATGGCTCAAGAATCGCGTTGGGGGCAGGGGTCTTCAGTTTGGGGCGTAGCTACACGCTTGGCATTCGCCCTGATAGGTATCTTGAGCGGACGTGTACCAGCGCGGCCTGAAGCTAGGAACTACTGTACCTTGAGCATTTTCTTTGTAGAAAAATGTCGATTTTTCCTAAAATGGGAAGCAGATCGCGCTCAATAATGGGCGCATTTGGAATATGCTTTTCGCTGATGTACTGTACTTCGATCGGCTCTTATGCCCAGCAAGGTACGTTGATCCACCCGGCATCACGGCAGTCTGCTTTAAATTTTTCGTCACTTGCCGCTAATTTGCAATGACATTTGAAAATCAAGTGGAGTCGAAATATTTGATTTTCATGGTTTTTCTTGTCTGATATCTAGCGCATGAAAAATTCAGCTGGAAAATCTAATTTGGGAACAAAAAATCTTTACTCCCCAAAGAACAAATCTAGTCCACGTTATTGCATTTTAGGCACGCCAAGTCCGGAGCCTTATTATGGCACTTTTATTGGCTCATTGCCCGATCCGAGTAACATCGGTCTGAAAGGCGATGTGTATGTGGTCAACATGACCACTTTCCAAGTGATCGGGTTCAAGTATTCCGGTGGAGCGTCAGGTATTTCTGTGAAGCGATATCCTATTACGTGGAGACGAGACCCAAGTTAGCCCCTCTATTTTCAAAATCTTGATTAGGGATTCTGGTTTAATTTGAAACAAATCTGGGAGTGGGGTCTGATGCTAGGCCTGGCTATCAGCCGGCTTGCCTTATTCTGTTCTTGTCGTTTCAGATCTTTATTTCTGGCTGGATAGGTCGGACTCACTGACAGAAGAAGGATATAAGATCATCACTTTCGAGTTTGGGTAAGTCCATTTGAGATGAGTGAACATGATGTTGGCTATGGCATGCTTGCTTAAGTGTAGCTCATTGCCATCACCACATCGAGCACCCTGTTTCAAGATCTTTTTCTAGAGATCACCCTCTCAAGCGAATTGAGAAGGAACGCATTGTCCTTTGGTCATCAGCTGATGCCAGCATTCCTTCTTTCCAAACCATTGGTCTTTGGAGCGAGACCCAAAAAGTACTATTCGAGCCTTCCTTTTCTTCTTACCTTTAGTACCACTCTTCCGTTTCAGAATGGCTATAGCTCTATACCCATCCCCAAATCATTCCCTTTGCCGAGTATCCAATTCTTGACCGAGGAACTCCGTCCAACTGATGCTGGTCGACGTTATAATGTCTATTCTGGTCCTATTATGGTCATGGATAGAAGAAGGTTGAAGGTGTTCGGGTTCACTTTCGATACTGCAAGAGCTCCAAGTAAGTCTAAACTGTAACTCATGCCTTGTCTTCTTACTCTATTGTAGTCCAACGTCTTTTGATCTAGGAACTCATTTCTACGTTGGCCGAGGACTGGAGCCGAAAAAGAATCATGGAACACAGGTTGCGATCAGAGGGCATGAATCTCCTAATTAGTAAGTCCGCCGTGATCGTTCATAGTTTTTAGCGTAGAGCCACAAACTTTTCCGTCACTAGTATCCCAGCCATCCAAGATACCTATACTGGCGATCAGGACATAATTCTGGAGCTTCCTGAGGATTACGATATTTACCAAATCGATTGGCTGAGCGTGTATTGTTCACAGTTCAACATCGACTTTGGTCACGTGAAAATTGGCTCGGATATTTCTCCTTTAATCCCGCCCCACGTGCCTCAGCAAAGAAAAGTAAGCCTGGCTGGGTGCGGCGCTTGTACGAGTGTAGATGATTATTTTAGACCTGACATGACTTTCCCTGACCAGTAGATTTTGTGAGTAGTTCAACCGACCCACCTTATGTACCTAGGGGCGCAGTACAGCTACAGCTGTCTCTGCGACAGTGCCATGTTGTAAAAGCAGTAGCTACTGTGTCGTGACAGGAGGAGACAACTAAAAAGCTAAGCGGACAAAGCAATAAGGTGTTTATGTAAGTGACTCAACCTGGACTAATACCTTGCTACGTTTTGTGCAGTCCCACAATTATCCAATGTGGCACGAGAAAGTAAGTACGAGTATGCTAGTTCAAAATGGGCTGGTGCTGCTTTTTCATTTGCTGACGTTGTCTAAGTTGCAGCTGGCTTCAGCAAGCGCTGGTGTACAGTAATAGATTGGTAGATTTATTGCACACAGCTGTAGTCTGTTTGGTTAGCTTATAAATTAGCTTCTGGTCGTTGTGATTGCTGTAGTCGAAAGTAGACGGTCTTTGTCGACCGCTCTCCAAAATTTGGAGAGCTAGCTTCAAATAGTGTCGACCAACCTTCCTCGCAGCACAATATGTATTACATTGATCTTGTTTCAGCACGACCAAAAGGAGCCAACGGCCAAGCCCTCTTGGCCACTTAATGTCCTATCAGGCCGGACTCGACGACAATTCACTTTCCAATTAGGGCCTCCTGGATTCGACCGCAGTTATGGCAAGTGGGCTCGGGCAGAACCAGCCAAGTGGTTATGGTACGTCAACGGATATATGACACCTCAGATTTGGCTTCAGCGAGGTGTGACATACACTTTCACGTAAGCTACTACTGCTTGGCTCTGACTGGAGTATGGTGGTAACATTCTGCGTGTGTTCAGTGTGGAAGGAGGTGACCGTCCGAACGAGCACGGTCAAGTGAATGCGTTGTACGTAACCAATACCAGTACTGGCGGCTATGGTCTTCAACCAGACTATGAAAAGGAGGTAAACTTAATTCGGGCGTACTTCAGTTGGTGCGCTCTCTATTAGATCATTCCATTTTAGGGAGCCACCATTTACGCAGGTCTTGGATATGGAAAGCCTCTCAACGAACAGTCTGCCCGCTCATGTAAGTGTTTTCGGGTTTTTGCTTCATTGAAACCCTTTGGTCCTTTGCCCGCAGGGTGGGGTTGTGAGTCACCCTCACACGGAAAGCTCTATTCCTTGCTGAGCTGCTGAGCACTTTTTAGTTGGTCGAAATTGCACGTGGGTGACTCGTGACAACACTGCCCCCAACCCTGAAATGTACGATTCATTCATTGACTTCAAGAAAACTCTTCGCCTCAAGTGCGAGGAAGGCAAGACAGGTGGCACATTTCAATGGACACCCGACAAGACCACTCCTAGCAGTCTGTACTATCAGGTAAGTGAATAATATCCCTTTCTGGTGCCACTCTTATCCCGTCCTTTGTTAGAGCTACGCAGCCCCGCACATGGGTTTCGAAATTATGATCGTCGATGAGGTTCCACCAGATCTCGCCGATGGACCTGACGAGCACTTAGACATTAGCATGCCTACCAGTGTGGAGGAACCAGGCGAAACTGAGGACTCCGAAAACGAGGATATCAGCATCGAGAGTCCGAATGCTGACGATAATCGGGGTGGCACCAGACGCGAATCGTCACCTCCCACGGACGACAAAGATACAGGGTCAGCTAGACACCGAAACGGGGAGTCGAAAGAGAAGGGCAAGGGTCCTGGAAATAATGCCGCCGGTTATTGGAGAGTGTCATCAAAGAGCTTTCATCTGGCGAGTACCGCATTTTTCTTAGCATTTTTTCAGTTTTGGTTTTCCTTTGCATTTTTTCTCATGACTCGATAGCCTTTGACGCACATGACGAGCGAGATCGGTTGCATTTCAGACTGTTCTATTGCGTGTTCTATTGGATGGTACCCCATTCGTACTCTTTGTTTGTGGGCATTATGGCACTGCATACGAAAGACATGTTCACTTGATATTATGCATGATTTCGCTACTCAAAACATGTCGTTGCTCGTTTTGGTGCTTCTTTTGTAAATACAATATGCTAACATTTATTCTCGCATGTCCGCGACAAGTTGATTGTGGCCTGTTATTTGCTATTTGTGATTTACTGTGGGTCTTATTGTAAGCATATTGTTACAGTAAGAGTGTCTGATTTCGTGGACATTGTGTGACTGTCTTGTGCACAGGTATCGAATATATAATGGAAAGGAAACGTGGTTGGCTGGGCTAAACGAGAAAAAATTTGTGGCACCAGTGTTCGCAAAATGAGTATGAGTTCGAGCAGTGCAAAGTAGGGTTTGCGACGGCCGAGTGTATTCTGGCGGAGATGGCAGTGTGCAATCTTACAGGTCAGGTCATTCCGAAGAAAAATTATGAATTTGAGCCAATACATGCTCCTGGCGATTATTTCGTCGCATTTGATCATCGTTGCCAACATATTTTCTTTGGCCGCCGGCGACAATGAACCTGAAGAACAGGTATTTTACAACAGTTATAAACACTCTACGATCTTGATCGATATAGAAGTCCCGGAATCGGATCGAAGTGTTGACATCGATGGGCTAACCGAAAACTTTCTGTACGAAATTTACGAAGGCGATGACACTTTGCACGGAGCATTGCGTTGCCTCTTATTTCTTTTCCCTCCATCCGATGGAACCGTCAAGACCGCGATAAGAAAGGGGAAAACAGGGGAAAATGCGATGCAAGATATTGCATCAAGCGTACAGTGGTCCGCCGATCTTCGTGAGATCGACCCTTTTGCTAAACCGGATGATCAGATATTGGGGCAGCGTGGTGTGGACGAGTTCGACCCCACTTGCGCGGTGAACATCCGTCGTAAAAGGCCAAAAATTCATGTGTCGATTCGAAAGATAAGCGATCAATCGAGCGGGAGCTGGAATGAGAGCGTCATCGAACAACTGCTTCCACAGTTTGCTGGAAAAGATGGAATGCTGGTTGCCACCAATCACTTCGGCGACGTGAGTGCTCCGCCCGAAGGCGTACGTGTGATTATCTTTGATCTAGAAGATCCATCGGAACCACTTTGGTATGAGGAAGGTAACTCATTCGGCAATATGTCGATCAGTCTAGCGGCAGAAATAATGAGGATCTCGTCGGACTGGTTGCTGCGTTGCAATTATACGGTCCGCGTGGATGGATGCTTCTACCAAAAAGTAAACCAATGCAGGCTGCGCGAGATACCCGAGCCTGCTTTGCCAGCAGGTCATCATGACTTGAAGTACTGCTTTGGAGGAAATATGTACAGGAATTATTCAAAATGCCTCGATAACTCGGAGTGCGACAAATCGTGCCAAAAGTTCGAAAAAGTGACCCATTGCAACACGACGTGCGATGAAGGAGGTCACGGCTTCAAAAAAACGTTTGTGCCATGGCGAACTGGTGAGTCATACGCAATAAAGAACTGCCCTCATTACGGAGACGGAGCTTTGATTAAACGATGCTCACTCAATTGCGGTATACCTGCATGGATCACCGGATTGATTGTGTTTTGTGTTGTCTTGCTACTCCTGATCATTTTTGGCGTTCCCACCGGCTACTGGCTCCTATTCAAAAAACGCCGATCTGGAGGAACCAAGAGGAGCAGGAAAGAAGCAATCAAGGCCAGCGCTCCGATCGCAAAGAAGCAATGATTTTTACTTGAACTAATTGGTAATGTACTGTACTTAAAGTGGTTTCTGTAGATGCTCGTCCTGTTTAGATTAACTAAGATCAAGTGCACCTTATATCCTGGAATAGTAGGAAAACACAGTAGCCTTATGCTTAAGCTCGCATTATAAGAGCTTCATGGTGCTCCTGGTGCGAAGATACTTCTATTATTCAAAGAGGGCCGCAGGTCAGGTTTATTTGGCTAGCACGCCCTGCAGACCATCCACCCGAGATCAGCCCTGCGCCCCCCAGGTAACTCCGGTGGATGGTCTGCAGGGCGTGCTAGCCAAATGAACCTGACCTGCGGCCCTCTTTGAATAATAATAATGGTGGCCCCTACCACCATTATTTGCCGCTTCGACGAATGTTACACGCCAGTTCAGTCAGACTTGTCATGTGAACCTGTCCTAAAAAGTATTGCGTAGCCAAAGGTGGTGTTTCTAGGTCGAGCGTCGTTCCCAGCTGGATTCCCAGCCGGCATTGAAGCCACGTGGGCTAACGAATCTCTTTATTTGTCCTGTTTGGTTTTTTAAAGTTTTGGGCTCCGGCACTCAGGAGGAGCCCCTGTTTGCCTGTGCCCCGTCAGCATCCAGATCAGAAAACAAGGTTGCATGAGTGGGGCCACACGAAAACTTCCCACTCTGGGTACTCTACGTCTTCACGTGAAGCACCTTCACATGAGGGAATTCTGGACTAGACCGGCTTCCTCTGACAATGGCGGGTGGGCTCGGGATTTTACGTGTTCTGCGGCAGAGACTGCGTACTCGTTTGGCTAATCCGAAGCACCTCGGCTGTACTGGTACCAGCTGAGTCACCCGCGGAATGGCTAGTGGGCCGGGTCTATCCTCTTACTACCGTAATGGGGAGACGAACGCCGAACTATTGAACCACACAGTCTGAATTTGACCTACTCGTAACTCAACCGCAGCCGAGAATACAGGATTAGTTGTTCACATACGCTGCTAACGGAAAGAAAAATCAGACTATAAAGGCGTTTACCAAAACAAGGCAATATGGCACACCGTTTACTGCTATCTAATCAGGAAAGCCGATATGGGCTTCTTACTCGTACATCAATGATTCTTGCATTTGCTTAAGTTTCAATTACTCACTACCGTTCTATCTTCAGAATCACTCATGGAATGATCGCAACAAATCGCTTGCCCAATCGCAGTGACGGCCGTTGCGACTTTGACGCTTGCTGATGGTTAGCGTCTCGTTTCATCATTTGCTTGTGCAGGGCTTGAAGGCGGTTGATGACGAGTGTGAGAGGGCATGGCTCGTGCACGACTCGCACTAAACCATCGTCGTAGCCTACATCCATTGCATCGATGGGAAAGGCGTTCCCAAAATTTTTTGAGTTGCCAACGAAGAGAAGAAGGGTGAGAACAATTAGAATGTGAAAACTAAAGGGACCCGAGAAAAACATGTTCTCCTTAACGTGTCTACTTTCGAATGAAGAAATGTGAAGAAGGAGAGGGTTCTCGCTAGAATTCTCTGACTGGCACGGGCTCATTGATCGATGCGAGGAGGGGAGTCTACTAATTTCAATTATTCACCATGATCATGTTGAGGAGAATAAGCTATCAGAAGGTCGACGATAATGACGAGTAAAGTGAGACATTAAACTGGGCAACCGAATAGAGACTGGGAGAAGGAATGTATGAAAAGGTTAAACGTCTTTTTCTTTTTTATTGGGGCGAACATGGCTGGTCGTCTGGCCTTCTCGCTTGTATTCCCTGCGTTGTTCCGACATAATGCTAATGCCCTAATTAACTTCCTACATACAGATCGGACGAGCCTAAGCCATTTTATCGCTGCCAGTAATAGCAGTGCCAAATATGCCATCATTTGGTTACCCTCATGACCCAATGCTCCAATCACAGTATCACAAAAGGATGTTCAGTAGTACAGTGTAATGCTCGTACTTACGATTGGTAGAGCCCACCCGAAACGTGGATCGATCTACAGCAATTCAACCTAGTCTTAGTGGTTCTCTCGTTTCTCCACTCGCTTTTCGTTTCTCAAAGATGGGCATCGAAGGCAGTAATAGCTCGATAGCTTCGATGCCGATGCCATCATCCACTTCTTCATAGGCTCGTTTTCCGAAACGCAACGTTCGATATTGGTTGCCTGGTTTCTTGGCCAGCAGCGGACGTCGTTGATGGGACCTGGTACGGGTGCTTATAATTATTGGTGCTGGCGTCAATGGCAAATACTTTTCATTGACCATCTGAATACCATCAGCCGGCCTTTCGTTTCCTATGTCCAAGATGACGTAAGCGGATGCCGAGAAGTTGGAAAAGGCTTGGACAGCGATCGCCATAACAATTACCCGCGGCATTACTTGACTTAGTGATACGAATTTCGTCATATGTATTTCTTAGCTGTAGATCTGAAACGTAAAAAAACTGTTGCACTCACCGCCTTGTTCGAGGCAGAAGGACTGTAATCTTACTCCTAAGAAAAGAGGTAGGAAAAGTTGCGCATGTCTCACAGATTCTTAGCGTAGGTGACGCGGACTCTGGAAGGTCCTTGATTCTAGCTACAGTAGACGGAATAAGAACTAATAAGCTTTTGCTAGTCGCAAAACAAGCTTTTATCAAAGAAACTTGATAAGATTGCAGGATCTGTACTCTGCGTAGGCAGCTAATATCACGGAGGTACCTCGTCCTTAGGACATGGGTAAGGTTGTAAGCAAAGGTGCGAAAAATTCAGCACCATTTGTACTTTGCGTGCCCGTAGACGCTCAGTTAGAGTCGGAATGAACAAATCTCGAGAATAGGTTCCGTGTTCCAAGCAGCTGCCATGTGACAGAAAATTTGCTAAGCGTGTGTTGTCATGAAAACAGTGTTTGTGCAATCATACATCAACAAAGTCAAGGTACCAAAACGCAAGCATTTCCCAATCCCATTGTTAGCTATGCTATCCACAGGTATAGAGGCTGACAGCAAGGTACTGACTGCCGGGCGGCGCGTGCTTATAATTAAAACCACAAGCACGAAATGGCCGCGGATGCACTTGCACTGTAGTTTTCCTGTGAAATGCGAAGCCAAAGAGAGGAGGAGAGTGGAATTAACGCAATTTAAGAACGGTATGTTGCACCAAGGTCCGATAGACATATCCATTTAGCAATATTCAGCCAGCCTTTTATAATCTTTATAAGCTTTTTTCTTTGGATCCCCTCTGGATAATTAAACTCGGTGATAGCCTCAATTTGTGTAGGCGCGACGTCGAGTAGGAACAAACTAGGACCATTCACGACGGCGGACTTTGTTTGGCTTCTCCTGGGCGGCTTGCCTCGATTAGTATAAGTCTAATTAGACAGGGATCAAGGCAGGCTTGTTTGAAAAAAACATTAGCAATAACGGTCTTATTGCTCTGTTACATTTGTCTTCCAAACGCAATAGGCCAAATGAGGAGGAGGAGGAGAAATAAGACATATCATTGTGAGCAGCACCGCCATCCCAGCATGTCGCAGCCCTATTTTTCTAAGCATCAAAGGCTACAGGAGAAGAAAGCAAAGGTCAGTACGAGCAAGAACTACGTCGCACCAATCCAAGGAAGTTTGTAGGCTAATTTGCAATCTATTCATAGCTAACATTTGCTAATAAGCTGAGTGCCTCGTCACTCGTACTCATAAAATAGAAACAGGATAATCGGAGCAAATATGGGCTTTCTACACCGCTTTACTTTTTTTGGATCCTGTCGTAGAGTAGACTTAATGGACCCTGTACAGTAGGCGACGGGGCCGATCATGTGTAGAGCAGCATATTGCGAGACATGCTTATTTATATCCACCACATCAGCGAACGCGAGTATTTGCTATTTGGCTATGGCAGATGGACATGTCATCATGAGTTGCATGAGTCATCATGAGCAACCTCTCTCGGGTTGCTGCTCTTGCAATATCGACAATGTCACATGGTCGTGGTGGACCCAAATGAACTGACCCTGGACATGTCACAAGTAGGATCATGGTGAAGGAAGCGATAGTAAGTTCACAGATAGCCAGGAAAACTTGCAAACCTGTCATGTGTTCGAGGTCTTGGAGGCAGAGAATACTATTGATGACTAACATGACAATCAGCGGGCACCAATTGATGAATTAGCACGAATAGAGTCAGATTGACTTAGCTAGGTGCAAATAAGGGCAGCGGCGAAGAATTTGGTGAGGACGGGTCACCTATCGAGAAGCTATGAGGCAAATAAAATAAGTTAGAATTATAAAAACCATTTCGTTTCCGCTCCTGCCGTCCCACACAGTCCAGTACAAAATATGACGTTGTCATACTATTTTAAGATCACGAGTACACACTCCTTAGATGCTTGACGCCAAACTGCTGACTGTCTTAACAGCAATGCTTCCACTAGCGGACACCGAACAGCACGATTCACTTCCGAATAGGTCGAACTTGTGTCGTTTCTGTGGCGGCGGGGGCGCTGGTTCCGGCTTGACCCGACTAATTTTTCTTCCGCTTTCGCTTCTTGGTAGATCCCAATATGGGCCTCCTGGAGAGCACACCCGCTATGTTATTTTACATTATATACTGTAATCATACCGGCACGGGTATGTGCAGTCGTGGGCGTGGAGAAACTCTTTAAGGGTGGGGATTCGAACCCTCGACCATAAATGCGTGACCGCCAAGATTTGCTTAAAGTTCTCGGATGCTGATACTTCTCACCTACCAAAGTGTCGCGGGACACCTTGGCTACACCCTGGCCGTACTTTACCATCAACGGCACCATGAAAATATCTAGGAACACTAGTGCCAAATGCCTGATACGTCTGAGCCACCTTGGACAAGATTCTTGCCATCCTGGTCGATCAAAGATCGGCATCCGATCTTTGGGTCGTACATCAATGGAGTCCCTGTTATACAGACAGCAGAAAGTCAAAAGTGCCATCAGCGATTCAGGCTGCTTCGTTTTTGTAGCTCAACGTCTAGTCACTGGTGGCTACTCTGTGTACTGTAATAATCTTCACAAGAGTAATTTGATTATGGCCGCTCTACGTCTTAGTGATACATAAACATCAATCCTGGTTGACCACAGCCCCAGCGATCGTCTGCTGACTTCAAACAGGTCCTTGATTTGATACTTGGAGCCTCAAGATGTTCCGGACTACGACGATAGTGACTGGTTGTACGATGCCCATAGAAAACGCTCCCGGCCGCATCTTGTCGTAAGTGCTAAGACGCCAACTCATACAAAAACCAAGTCGCGACCCACAGCGGCCGCTGGTGCAGTGGTTCGTCGGCGGCATTCTTCTCTATTGCTTGGGAGCTGGCTCGACTCGTCCCGGGCTCGATCCCCGGGTGATGGAGGTCGGTTTGCGAACCAGAAACCCGGAAGCCAAACGAGGAGGCAGGGTTGGCTATCGAGCACCGACAGGGTTCTAAGCCCACACGGCTTCGTCTGGCATCTAGGCCCACAGGGCATCGGAAAGACACCTCGATATATTGTTCCGACTGTTTTTGCATATTGGTTGTGCGATCTGGTGGTGGTACACCAGATCGCACAACCTTGTTCGACGCGTTTATCGATCCCTTGCTGCGTATTCTCGAAACCAAATTCCCCGATTTTCTCTTACAAGCGTACGCCGATGATTTATCTCTGCTTGCACCAATCAATAATATCAGCGATTTGGATCGGATGGTACAACCTGCCATTGATTTGATTTCGGACTGGATTCAATCGATTTTAGGATTTAGTGCATCGAAATCAAAACTCATCTTATTCCGGTATGGTCATAATCGATTACCCGATGTTCCAGATTTGCAAATCGAAGGACACAAGCTGGTAAAATACGACAATCTTTGTTTTAATTGACAGTGACCTTTAGACTTGTATTTATTTCTATTTTTGTGTGCTGCGCCCTAGTATGGACAGGTTGTCTTTGGCTGCAGATATATACAGATACAGATACAGACAAGGTAACATATTTGGGCATCTTGTTTTCGAGCAATTTGAAGTTCAGTGAGCACACTTCTAACACTGCTCGTAAAGCGACTAATATGATTGGCACTTCGAGGAGAAAGCTTGGCAGAAATTGTGATGCGGAGGTGTTTGGATTCGTATACAAAGCTTGTATTCGCTGTGTACTTGAGTATGTGTGAACTGGCCGCCCTGCCACGCGATAGAGGGGCGACCGCTTACTAAGGCGGCTCGACTCCCGACTGATTATGAGAGGGCCACCAAAGGCACACACACAAACAGGCACAAAACAGCAGGTTAGTATCAATGCAAATCAAGAACCAGTCCAGGTTAGTCAACGCCTCTACATTGCCCCTTCCCTAGATGAGCACGCACCTGGGTGCTCCGAATTGGGACAGAAAGAAAAAGGAAAAACCAATATCACTAAATCACAACGATCACCCACGATGACGCGGCACGGTGACTGACAACGATCACGTGATGGTTGACCGCTATCGAATCAAGAGAGTCGTTCATCAGGCGTGACATCCAGGTCAGTCGGCGACGAGATACCATACCAGACTGTCGTCGCACTCGAACAGAGACCAGAACCACTGACCGATGCTGAGGGCTTATACCGTACGTGGCGCCTTCCAGGTGTCACCAACGACACAACGCCCAGGACTCGCACTGGGAACAGCCAGCCACCGGCTGTGTTGAGCAAAACGATCGATGCACGAAACTCAAACATGACCAGCGCGATACCAGCGATCAGTGGAAACGGTGTCGACCGATGGTTTTATTGCACGATAGGTCAGCCACCGGCCGTAGAGAATCGATTGGCCTGAAACGAAAAGACCCTGAGCAGTATCTGATGATAACCGGGCCGACGCACCACTGAGAACTGGCCGCCCTGCCACGCGATAGAGGGGCGACCGCTTACTAAGGCGGCTCGACTCCCGACTGATTATGAGAGGGACACCAAAGGCACACACACAAACAGGCACAAAACAGCAGGTTAGTATCAATGCAAATCAAGAACCAGTCCAGGTTAGTCAATGCCTCTACATATGGTTCAGTATGCTGGGATCCAGTGTTGACGAAAGATATTGCCGAGTTAGAACGAGCGCAACATTATGCTCCTATGCTTTATCTGAATGATTTTAGCATATCGTATCAGGATGCCTTAGTCACATCTGGATAGTCGTCACTTTATAACAGAAGAAAGTGTTTGAGAATGTGCCAGTTTTATAAGTTTTATCACGGTTTTCAGGATTTTACCAATGCAAGTTTTAGTCACAAATCTTTTGGCCGTGACAGCGCCAGAACTTGTGAGCCGCACCATCTTCTTGTTCCCAGACTAAACTTTAAAGCTTATAGGCAAAGCTTTATTTGGTCAGCTATTAATTTATGGAATGATATTTCTTGGGAAACTGCGTGGGCGTCAAGTGATTATTTTTCTAGGTGTATGAACGTGAGAAGTTTTTGAAGTTGCCCTGTACCAATAAATGTCGTGTTTCATAGACTTTGAGTGCGCATCCTGCGTTTGTCTATCGAATAAACAATGAATGAATGATGCATGTCTGAGGAAGTCGGTGTCCTATCCAGAATGCCCTCGCGTGGATGGCTCCGGAGCACGTCCACGCGGGACTCTGCCGTGAGAGCTGGTCACCTCATGGTCTTGCTTATCATATCATGACTGCTGGCCGGCTATAGGCAAAAACGGGTTGAAAGTCCCATGGGGGAATTGGGGCGGCGCGGGGCCTAACCCACGTTAAAAAAAGTCGCGACCCACACAAAAAAGAATCAGAAAACCACTGACAGGTGGCACATTGTCAGAAACAATATTCATTCGACTACATGACCGAAACGAGAGTGACTGGGAGGACTTGGAGACGTCAGAGAGATTTTTAAACCCAGAAGCAGACCACACAACATACGACGAACATAACCCTGTCCCTGCCATTAATTAACAAAAACACACTCGGTTGAGTTTCAGCGGCAGGAAGGTATAGTCGAGAAACTTGCCGCATTCCATTTTGGCCCCGTTTAGAAATTTCTCTCCAAAGAGACTTCAATCACTCAAATCTCCCGCCGCCTGGGTAGGCTGGTTACACTCTCATATCGACCCCGAAAGTTCCCAGCTGTCTTTTGGATGATAAAACTTTTGTCTTACTCACAACGTTCTAGAAACTTGCGGGCCACCTCGTCCACGGGTCTGTTCGGTTTTTGGTCCGACTCATTGCTGAACTGCAGGACTGAGTTCCTTCACCGCTGTTCGGTCGACTAGTCGATACTGAAACGCAGAATCAGCGCAGAACATAACAAAAAACACCTTCGCTTACCATGTGATTAGCAATATCTGGACCGAGTCACATCGCGAGAGGCTTATTTGTTCAACGCCCAGAGGAGCAGTTTGAAGTAGAAGGGCGCACTAGACAGGATGTCGTGGTGTTGATAGTCGATTGGAGGGGGTGGCTCTTGTTGGGGCATGCGATAAAGCGCACCACGAGCTCTAAAATGACTCATTGTCAACGTTTCTCTGATTTTGGTAAGGGACCACTGTGGAGTGTGAATGTGAATCGCCTGTGAACTATGACTCACTATGAATGTTTAAAATACTGCATCTGTTGGTATTCTTCTAGCACTGATAAATTGCGTGATTTGCTGCTTTTGAGGATTTTAAAACACTAGTCACTTCGGGCGCACATCAACTTTTCTTTCAGGCACACACCAGCATCACGTCACGAAGACCACGGATCACTGGCTTTTCATCCGAATTGCTTCTGAAAGGCCTGCTGCTGGACAGCAGAATCGGGCGGAGGGGCCGACGCGTTTGGAGCATTTGGATCTTGCACTGGTCGCGTGGGCGGAGCATCGGCGACTAAAACGCATAGGATCAGCGACATAGCTGATCAGCAAAATCAAATAAGCATCTTACGTTTGGCAATGCGCTCGAGTTCGAACTTGTCGCGAATTTTCTTCATGAGTTCTTGGTCGGTTTCAGTCGTGTCTTCGAAGAGGAGGCAAGCGGGGGGCGGGCACTCGGCACACGGTTGGCTAACATTGCGGATGTGTCTGAAGAGGAGAAGTGATATTCGGGGCCGATACAGGCAAAACAGTCCTTACTGGCAGAAGTGGCCGTGGCTGATGTTCGGCGCTCGACATTTGTAGCACATGGTGGCACCGCAACGGCACGTGACATGGTTGCAACCTCCGGACTTGACAATCAGAGCGTGGCACTTCGGACACTTGCGAGTGAGAGCCTCCGTCAGGGCTTCCTCGCTGAAAATGGAGCAGATGATATCAACGAAACTGGAGACAAGAATTCATTGCTTACACCTTCTTTCGACTCATCGCTTCGTCCGTCAGCTCCTTCGGCCTGCATCCTCGCCCTTCATGCCCTTTCCAACTCTCGCCGCACAATCGACATTCCTGGCGCATGCAACGCGGATTCTGGCACGAGAAGACCTTAAAAGCTTGATTCTAGAAGAAAGCAACATTTTCAGAAGGCCCTTACTACCTTGTCCACTTCGACGGTTGTTTCGACGACGGCGGCGTACTTGCAACGGGAGCATCTGGAGAAAGTGCACACTTTTACCGGTCGTCCCTTCTGAAACCCTAACCTTCTCTTTCCTACTTGACAAGGTGTTCCAGCTTTGTCGCTTCCAACACATTGTTGAGATGGACCTCGTCGACACGCACCATCTGCTCCGGCTCCAGCGTCTGCTGCAGCAATGCGTACTGGAACTTACCCTGGCAGCCCGACTGGAAGCATTCGATTTCTCCGTTCAGGGAGATCTAGAAAAAAGGCAAACTCCAGTACCCTAGCTTCAGACAGCCGAAATCATGACCGCTTACTTGGACTTGTCCGGACACGACATCCCAGCAGACATTGGTCAGGCATTGCTTGCAGAATTCGTGGCCCTGGCTGCACCGAATCGAGTCCTCTTTCATCTGGTAGTCACACCCGCACACAACGCATTCGGCCGTTTCTCCACGCAGTTTCGCCTCCGCCACAAGTCGAACGTGTCGTTCCCGAGCGAGTCGTTTCTCCTTCAGCTCCTTTCGCTTCTAAACGATGCATCTCAACTGCAAAAGGCAATATCTGTGTTAGACTGTACGTCTTACCTTCCTCATCCGCTCCAAGAAGACATTGACCATGCGCATTTCTTCCGCGAGGACTGGTGGGAATCCCATGTGCCGGCCTTTCTTCCTGCTCCAGCATTTGTTGCCCTTGACCACGATCAGAAAGTAGACGTATCGACGACCGTCTCGTTTCACGATCACGTAGATCACGTCTTGCGACTTGAGATCCTTCCAGTTCTTGTCTTCGTGCTCGAAGTAGTCTTCCAGGGCTTCTGCCAAGCTGAAACCAAGACATTACGAAACAAAGCTACGAAACTCGATGGCGTTTACCTGATGGCTGCCGGCATGTAGTGACGTCCGAAGTCGTTGAACACCTGGCGAACGCATGGAGTGGACACCTGAGAACGAGAAAAAGTGATTCTCGTTTTTGTCAAAGCGCGATGAAAACACTTACGAAAGGGAACAACTCGTTCAACCTGACGTGGGCGAAGAACTCGTAGTCGATGTCGATCTCGTGCTTGTAGTTGATCAGGTTCTCCTTCATCGTCTCCAGATCCGCTTTGTTGGCATGTTGCATCTGCAAGTAAGATTCATTGCGCCACTTCATTCCGGGGCTCATCTGATCACCCTGATTCAACCGTGCTGGGGGCCCTACACGGGAATACACCGACTTGACCGAAGCTTACTTGACGTTGTTTCCTCGGCGCGATGCTCTCGTTCTCGAAGATGTACGCGGCTGTTCGATCGAGATCCCACTTGTCTTGCACCATCCTCGACTCGATGCACTTGCGCAACCAGCTCTCCGACAGCTCGGGCGCCAACATGGTCTAAACAGGGGAGGGGGGATCGAAATTGCTACGTGAGAATCGACCAAATGACTTACCAGGGTCTGCGTGGCATCGTGGACCATCGTTTCCTGTTCGGTCATCGGCATTTCGACCGTCAGTTCCTTCTCTGGCTCCGCTGGCCTTGGATCTGCAAAGAAGAAGGAGGCGAACCATTAGAAAGCTTCCTGATCTTTAAGTAGGCTTACTTTCGGGCTCCTCCGTTTCGGTCGATCGTTGGTTGACCACAACGTACGCACTCACTTTCGGCCCCGGGTTGCCTTTCTCCCTGTCGAACATGTACTGGTCGTTTTGTTCTTGAGGCTGCCCCTCGGCGAGATGGTCGATCGGAGGTGGTGGACAATTTTCCGAGTCTGAATGCTCTTGGTGCATTTTTACGGACGACCGTGCACTGCGACGACAGAGAAACGAATGAACGTACGCCCAACGCGCTGTGGACACAACGAAATCGAAGTGTAAAGACAAGAGTAGCTTGTCACGTGATGGCGCTTGAACAGGCAGGATATACTGTAACGTAAACTTCAATCTGTGCACGGCCGGGTTAGATCACGTTTTTCGGAGTAAACTGCTTCGAACAACAAGATAGGTGATCAGCCAATAAGCTGATGTGAGCCGGCAAAGTAATCCCCTTTTTAATGGCTTACTCACTGCAAAATATGGCGAAGCAGGTGCCCTTTCGTAGGTACCCAAGATCATTTCCTCCTTCCGTCTCTGGCGAGGCAGTTTTCCCTCAGCCTTTCTGTTGAGACATTTGTCGCTAGAGGGGCCTGAAATCCTTATGTGGGAGGAGCCAGACCAGCATAAGAACAGGCCCCAAAATATCACAATCATTTATGTCCTATCAGCTAGCCTTCTGGGCAATGAACAAAAGGTCAAGTGTGCACACACACACAAATAAGCTAGATATGCTGTATTGGTCAGTTCTGCTAGCTTCCATCAGACATACGACATTATAAAAAACCCACTGAAGTGTTCCATCGATTTCTTGATCAGGGTTTATACTTCCCACAGCGGCCACTACGTCCAGCCGAAACCAGCTGGCAGATGCTGTCGACACTTTCGTGCGCGATGCAGTGATCGCTGCCCAAATACACGAGCAACGAGTCGTCCACGTTTACTTCGCAGAAACAGAATTTCTAAAAGAAAAACAAGTGTCAAAAAGCGCAATGCCGAAAAACTTGTGGCACTCACGGCGTCGCCCATCAGAGGCAAGATGAAGTGGTGGTCAAGTCCTCCTGTACAGTCGGGGCATAGTGGAAGTAAAAACCGCCGAGACGAGCTCCCTCTTGGATCCTAGCAGACGCCATCGAGCCTATTGGTCGTGGTTCCCTAACAGCTGCTCCACCTCCCCGAACACGCTCACCTCGATGACCTCCTTCGCTGACAATGAGTTCAGTTACTTTAGTTTTCGCTCGGACGTCTCGACTGGAGAAAGGTAGTCTGCGACTACCTGCTTGGGGTTAAAGATTCAGCCAGGGGAGATCGATTATTCTCTACTACACATCACGGCCCACCAGACGCCAGGGTTACATTCGGATCTCGGATCTCGGCCCTCGTCTGCTCTACGATCTCAGTCAACACGACTCTGCCTAATCGAGCAACCTAGCAGTCGGGAGATCGATACTCTCGCCTGGCTGGAAGACTTCAGCCATCCTGATTGATGGTAATGCATGGACATGAACGTTTACTATGTATGCTTCAAGACTCGAGAGCCTCGTAATTTTTCGACACCACCCACTGGAAAACCTACTTGTGTCTCTTGTCAGCACTGAAACCATCTATATAGCAAACAAGACCTCACCGATAGTTCGGGAGCACCAAAGGGTCTGTTTAGTATGTCCCGACTAGGAGCACCTCCCCATGATGGCATCATCAGCTTTGTACTGGTTACTTGTTTTGCTTCCGTCTGCCCACTAAGGGCATCTGCGAATTATACACTGGCATTGTGTAACCCCTACCGGGCAGGCTATGTCGAGTGGGATCCCACGGTCGTGTAAGGTGGGATTGCCAATGTGATACGACACACGGATCCCTCTTTTGGCCTGACCTGAGCCAGCTGACTAACGACCACATCTCCACAAAAGCAAAAATTAAAGTTCGCGCGTTTGCAGGATTTTTACACTATTTAAAACTCATTTAAAAAGTAAAACACAACGCAAATACTACAAGATTTGCAAAGATTGCAATTAAATCTCGCAAAGACTCATAAAATCAAAGCAATTTTTAGAACAATCTGCCTACTTACAACAATTTAGGGCATTTATATTAATCTTAATGAGTGAGAAATACTCATACGTCGAGCAATCGTAAGACATTTTAGAAAAAGAAGTAAATTTGCGAGATAGCTGGGCTAATTGTATAGTTACCGTATCAATCGTCTAGTCATGTCTCGGAAAAATGATTGGGTAACACTCAATGTCGGTGGAGAACGCTTCATGACAACTAGGTAAGTAGGTTGCAGCATTTTTCCTACCGCATGGTTCTGTTTTTCCTCAATCGTAACAATAAATGTGAGATCACCTGCCTTACTGTAGCTATGTATTGGTATCGACCTAAGACTGCAGATATTCTCCTTTTAGAACGACGCTTTGTTCGCAGGAACCGTATTCAATGTTGGGTCGAATGTTTGGTCAATATCATAGCAGCAATTCAGGTACTTATAGGCCTACTATAAATATTTCTTCCTTTTTCTCCCATTTCTGTCTTATGTTCCTGTAGGCAATTCTGTAAGCCAGTCGTGGGATAGCCAAAAGGACGAAACGGGTGCGTACCTGATCGATCGGTCGCCAAAATATTTTGAAACTATTCTTAATTACCTTCGACATGGCCAAGTTGCACCTGAGAAAAATCTGAGTTTGGATGGTAAGAGTAGATGATCAAAGTGACGGTGTTGGAGTGAATTTAAGATGTGGGGCATGGTTTTGCGATTATAGGCCTCTTAGAGGAGGCAAGATTTTTTAATCTGACGCGTTTGGCATCATTGATCGAAGAGCGATTAGAGGTGAGCTGGGTGAAATTTTCAGTTTTAATCGATTCAGTTGATAATTTCCACTTAAGTCTGAAAAGCCACAGACGGATCACAGTCCATTGAGTCGGCGGCAAGTAGTGGAGATTTTGATGAAAACTCCGTTCAATATGGGAAATCAACTACGTTTTCAAGGCGTTAATTTGGAAGGGGCAGATCTGTCGAACCTGGACTTGCGTAATATCAATTTCAAATATGCAAATCTTCATAAAGCCAATTTTTCCAACGCTAATTTATCATTTTGCGACATGGAACGAGCGAATTTGTCGGAAGCTGTTTTTGACGTAAGTGTTTCACCGTTTTGTAGCAGCTTAGAGTTTATCATTAGATTATATCTTAGGGCGCTACATTGATCAATGTCAAACTGACATGCGCAAATTTGGATAACGCGAGTTTGCGGAAGTGCAATTTCGAAGATCCTCACCAAAATAGAGCAATACTGGAAGGTACGTGAGCAATTATGGACGCTCAGGTTCCTCGATAAAATGAAAAAGAGAAGCAACCATAATATTCCTGGGTGCAAAAGATTCCAGCTCGAGGTTGGGTCTTTAGAATTTGCCAGCCTTCCACTGCATTCCTGTAGGATCTCTAGGACTAAATATTATCTAGTTGGCGCATAGGTTAGGTCTGGGGCTCAAATACATGCGTGTTATCAACACGGACTCTCATCAGCTTGTGAGTGCGTATTAACGTGCTTAGTTATCTACTCGACTCACAGTCCACTTTTGCAGTGGTAGAATTCAATTCACAAGTCAGGAGATGTTTCTGGTCTTCTGACAATATAATTAGGAAATCAAAGGGGGGGTTGGGAGTCCGTTTTTTTATGATTGAGTGTATACCCCGTCTTTTATGGTAAGAGCTGAGCTGATATATCTTACAATGCCTCTGTCTGTAGCACATACCAGATTCCTTATTTCTGGCATCTCATGATAAACTGATTTTTTCTGCTGTTTAGGAGCTAGTCTAAAAGGAGCAATTCTGGAAGGCAGTCGTATGTCGTTAGCCAATCTGCGAGTTTGCTGCCTGAAGAATGCAAATATGCGGCATTGCGATCTTCGAAGCGCTGTCTTGGCTGGTGCGAATCTGGAGGTGAGCGATTTTTGATTAAAAATGTACAAGCGACATTTTTCCACTTTTTTAGAACTGCGACTTGTCCGGCAGCGATTTGCAAGAAACCAATTTGCGTGGAGCAAATTTCAAAGACGCCACCTTTGACCTTATGCCAACTGCTGTGCATTTATCGCAGGTGCTGAACTGACAATAAGTGTTGAAGTTATATAGATCGCAAGGAATGTATATGGTAGATTCGAGAGGTTCGAGATTTTGTTCGGTGTTCAATTTTTCATATCAAGCTATTTTAGGGGGATTTATTTAATGTTTTTTAACAATCCTTGTTTTCTAGTCTTCTCCTTGAGTTTGAAAACGATGTTGGGCAAAGAGTTTGACTGATTTAAAAGGGTTCTTTCGCATGATAAAGAAAAACCTAACGAAGCTTTAATTAGTGGCTGTCGATGGACAAAGAATGATTGGATTCGGAATGAAGGATTATTGTGCGCTAATTAGCGAACCCACAGCCAGCAACAGGGTTTTTTCATTGTCTTGGCATGCAAGCTTGTTCGTAATCATGAAATTTTTATTGCCTACTAAGCTTACGAGCTAGGGAACTCGAGGTTGCACCTGCTGCCTGTTCGTCCAAGGCTGGTCGGGCGGGCTGAAACGCAGCTAACGAATTGCTATTGTGGCGGGAATGCAAGGGCCGGATGGTAGTGGTTCCGTTTCTGCTTACAAGGACATCATGTTAAGTTAATGGTGAAGGCCGAAGGTGTAAAGGCAAAGAGGGGCGGGCGGGCAGTGGACGCGGCTTACACGCCTTTCTCGTCGTATTAGAGCCCTTGGAGACGTGTGTGCTGGCTGCGTTTCCAAGAGGTCCTTTCGCTCGAATAGAAGCAAACGACGTTCTACTCTGCGATTCCTATTGAAGCCTTTCGTCGACTGATGTTAGGCTTCGATTCGAGTTGGAACAAGGCACAAGGGCTCATGTCGCTCTAAGTGAATAATAGAAAAAATTGGCTCGCGCTTTGCTGAGCATGATTCGATTCGCCTCCCGCTGACGACCAGTTACCATCTATAAGTGGTCGACGGGGCATTGGGGCTCACAATAACATTGGCCATCCACTCGATCAGCCCGTGTGCAGTATGAGGACCAAACCAGGATTGCATCTCAAACTGTGGATAGCATTGGCTCATCGCATGGTCGTGTCATCACTGGAGGCCTCTCAAGAAGATGGACGTGAAGGATCTGGAGAAGGTGGTGCGGCTGTGTCATTGTACGATGCTCGAAGTCACTCGATCGTGTTGGCGGATACGAGTGCGACGCCTTGCAATGTGCCCCATTTTCACTCAAAAGATTTCACAGGTCGATGCTCGATGGACTACTTGGAGAAGCGATATGTGTGCGATCCCGATCATGCTGGGATTAGCGCGGCTGAGATGAAGCATATCGAAATGGATATATTGAAACCAGCCGAATTTTATTCCTTTTGCGTGCCTTGCGTGAATGAACGCAAACAATGTCGGGTTTTGGACAGTGCAAAGAGGATTCATAAAGATAATGATAGAAGTAACGCCCTTTATTTCGCTCGACTACAACATCGACTACGAAAAGAGCTACAGGAAAATTATAGCGCACCAAAAGTACCGTCCTTCCTCTCGCAGGAAAGTAGCGAGCCTCGAGATCCTGGTAAAGAATACTACGATAATTTCATTAAGAAAAAGAAATATTATCCACCAGTTCACATCGCTATTAATGTTTATGCAAAATTCATACACCCCTATACCTTATCATTGGTAAGTGTAGTGTGCATGAGCGGGAAGCAAGGACTTTTTGCAAGCCAGAGTAGACAATAAGGTACTGGCTCAGGGCCTCCCCTCAGTGACCTTTTCCGAGTTGGCAAAGTTCATGCTCAAGTTTGTGTTGAATCCTTGGCACGACTAACTCAATTGACAGAAAACGTGGGAAAGTGAACTTTTGACGCATGGCTGCTTGCTTTTCTTTGCGCAAACGTAATGATAAAGTGGGTGTCTCTTGAGCTATTATGTCAACGAAACTGCTGACACATGTCGGATAAATATTACCAAGGTCAATTTATCATGCATGCCCTCAGTTTGCTCTCACGTGTAATATGTTATCAGCAAGGGCAATACAGCATAATGTTAGACCTGTACCATTTAAACGGCTTAGGGATCCATACTCCAGACCCTTATTACTTGGTAACCACAGTAGTGTAGCACCGCTGTTTAGTACACTGATAAGTATGCGGTCAAAGAATCTACTCCCGGTCATTCACACTTGATTCGCAAGTGGTCTCTTGCGTGGACCACGTGGGCTCTGTTGGGGCTCGGAATGGGCTTCACGCAGAATCCAAGTGAGAAAGCCCTTTTTGAGAAAGCTGGATACCACAGTTTACTGTAGACTTGTTATGCTAATTGTAAGTTGGTCATTAGCACGTTAGCAACTATTCACATGATGTTTCGCAGCCTCGGAAAGCAAAAATTTGGTGTTACCTTTTTGTTATTGATAAAATCCATTTTCGCATCCAAACGGGTTCTTCACGCACTAATGCACTGATATATAAAAGAATTTTTTTCTTTGTAATTTCCGATATGCATAGCTTTTTTATTATCTTCACCGTCCGAGAATCTATGATTGAATGCTTCTCAAAGGAACAATGATTTTGTGTAAAACCTGAGATTGCCAAATGCCGACATGAGAAATTGAGCGAGCGGACATGCTTTTATGGATGTTAGGGCTGAGGATGGCTTAATTATAAGATCATTGATGAGAGTAATGGCTAGACATGGCAGCTAGATGGGACCCCACAATGAGGTGCCACTTGTGCTTATCAGTTTGTGAAGCGTCTTGTAATTTCAGGGAATAACATCTTACTTTCTTTTCTTTTAGGCCAAAAAGTATCTTGCATGCGCAGTGTCTTTACTTCCTCAAAATGAAACGATTGCCCTATCCTCCGAGCAGATTATGGAAGCGTATGGAAATCTAAGCGCTAAAAGGTGGACTTCGCGCACATGCACTCCAAATGTGACTGTTCTGCTTTTTGGTGGCGATATAGTTAAATATATGGGGAAGGAACGAGTGGCGTCCTACCGTCGTCCATATCTTTATGTTCACCACACTTACGCTCAATATCAAAGCTATGACTGGTTGACTTCAAAAATTGCTGATCTGGTTCGAGATTTAAATGACGAAAACTCGACAGATTTCAAAGGCTTTGTAAAAATGTACAAATTTCTCAGAAATTTTACAGAATTATATGAAGAATCTTACAATCGTCGAGGCCACAGCATACCCCTTTGGGCAGCCATAACGTTCGGAGTGTGTTCAGTGTTGAGTGTGGGAGCAGTATTGATTGGCAATTTGGTCACATCGGCCGATCGTCGAGGAAGTCGCAAAATGAAACACTCAAGCAAAGGACACGGAAAGCGGAAATGGAGAGCTGGATTTTCTGGTGGTATGTGGGCTTCGGTATAAATATCAAGAAAAGATTGTCATGAAATGATTATTGCATCATTTTGTACTTGTTTGAGTCTGCTGTGCCCAAAGGGTCGAGTCCGATTTTGCCTTGCTTGGATTGCAATCAGCACTGCACTGTACTGGCTTATGCTGAACCTCAGTGCTCTATTTAATGCGACTGGCAATATCCCGTGGTCACAACTTCGAGATGCAGACCCCGCAAGACTAACAAATCATATTTTTCATCGTGTCTCCACTGCTTTGCTTGCCAGTAATGCCTCAGTGAACTCTGAACCTTTATGGTCTTGGGTAGGGCCTTACTTGCCCTTCGATTTCAGAGTCAAGGGTAATGGTTTGCAAATTTTGTTCCCTTGATGGATGGTAATGCAATGTACAATGCTTGCATTTGTCTTTGTGAAACTTTACAGAAAGCTGATTGAACGGCTGCCACGATGCATATGTTCACATGAGACAGGACAGAAAACAATTAGGAAAACAAACAAGACAAAAAACCCACCAGCGTCCATGTTTCTGCTGTGGGTATAGAGCAGTGTAGTCCCACTTGGAAATATTGCATTTCTAATGGCGACCGTTTACAGTAGATTGAAACTGGAGCGACCAGGAAAGCCACACACATGAGGCGCAAACCTGCTTACAGTACCGTAATTGATGTGTGTTCGAAAATGCGCATCACCTACGTCAAAGCCGTGGATCTATGGCGACGAATATACGCTCGGGGCGCAGCGTTTAGATTTGTCTTTACTTCGCGGAAGATGAATGTGCGAATGAAGAAAATGAAAAAGTTTGGCTCACTATTTCATCATGAATATGATCCATGATAGTAGCTTCCAGATATCCTTTGAGAGGCGCAAACAACGAATTGGGCCCAAGAGAAGAACAAAATACAAATGACCTGGTCTGATCATCGTCACTTTTGAGATCTCACTCTTGGCAATATCGACCAAGCAACCCATGTAGTCACGACCAACCTTTTATAATTTAATGGACCAGCTTCCATACCTCCGATTTCCATCGGGTTACCCATTTTAGGTTGGAGTGACAGCCCGATAACGTGAGTTTTGTAAGAAATAGGGCTAAAAGATTTTCTATAGCATGCGGATTCGAAATTTGTTGCTGGTTATCGGAGGTAGATACTCATTCAGCTTAATTGGTGTTTTGGTGTTTTAGATCCTTTAGTTTCAGCTTTTTGCTTTCGGGTATGTCTGTGCCAAGCACCGATATCCTCATCGCCGATGACACGGCCGGATGGCAGTTTATGGACGTGTAGTAGCACAGTGTCGTGCCCGTATAACTCAACTTGTTCGAGTGGACATTGTTACTCTATATTGGGTAATTCAGGATTCGCTCAATTCTGTTGTACTATTTTCATCCCTGAGAGGATATTCTGTCTCGTACTGAGTGTTCCAAACTTTACCGTTTGCTCTTTATGGGAGAAGCTATGTGAGTTGTTTTTAGGAGTCGAAGCCACTTCAATTATCTTCAAAGTGTCATCAAGCGTATCTGACGCAGTTCGTGAAAGAAGCGGTTATGAATTGTCGAGCAACGGGTACTTGATCATAGTCAACGACCCGAGTCCGTGGGCAGTGTTTGACCTTTTGAGAGTTCGAAACGTAATGCTTGCTTGCTTGCTCCTTTCCGCAATATCATTCTGAGTGCGACGCTCACTCTATTGTAGGTGGTCTCGATCAACCTGTATTCGGGCGGTAGTACCAACTCAATGGCCGAATGTAGTTTGCTTCCAGGTGCCATTGTACAGTACGACCCTACCACGACTTACACCATAAACCCGACCAAGGATGGTTGGACTAACACTGGTCTCGTAAGCTCATTTGCCTGATGATATGTCTAAATAATGTACTTCAGCTAACCGTAAGTCTTTTAGAGTGCTGAGTATGATTTTAACACTGCATCATACCGCATCACTTTCAAAAACCCTACGCCTACAAAGTTTATCAAAGTCAATCCAGCGCCATCTGCGTTTGGAAGACTAGCAACTTGCCTGAAAATGGTTGTTTATGAAACCAGGGGTAAGGTACAGGGCTAATGCCTTCTGTCAAGTTGAAGGCCTGAACCCTGTTTTCTTCATGCCATATTTCCGAGTTGTAAAAGGAAATCAGGTCATTTTAGGTGAGCCTATCGGCTTTGAACAGAGACTGATTCCTGACGGCGCAATGCAAGCCCCCGACTGGTACAGTAACTATCCTCCGAGTTCAGCCCGTTTGTACAGTGCACAACCGTGGAAGCCAATCCAAGCGCCTAACGCACAGCTTACAATATCATTATCCGCGTCGTACGAAGTAAGAGGCTCTTGCTAGCAGCGAGGTAATCCATCAATGAATCACCATCTTTCAGGTTACTGAACTTTTGATTCAAGCGGGTTCGCACATACCTGAATCGGACATGGGTGGTAGTCCCCAGATGTGCTATCCTCCTAATGGCACAGTGATCACTTTGAGCGCACAAAATTCGATCGTCAGCAAACTATCGCCGACATTCAACTTCTACACGGGCAACGATTTTGTGCAAACACTTCCTATTCCTGTGACTAGCGAGGGCACGTACATCGACACAATCAGGTTTGCATTCCCGAACAGTGCAGTGAGTGGATGCCTCCGAGCTGAGGCTTTGAATAGAGCTGGTAATAATATGCTCGCTACCAAATGTTCTGATGAGCCAAATGAGATGCGCTTTCAGTTGGTGCGATCAGCGAGTACTTTATGGATACCCCGTGTGGCGGCGCATCAGCTTGGTATACTCCCTTGGACCCAAGTCTGTCAGCAATCAGCATGACCTGCCCAGTTGGCACGATTCCAATGTTAACCTACTTCGGGGCAATTAGAATGACAGCTGAAAGGTGCAAATCAAATCGCTTGTTCCTGAATGGATTAAGAGATTACAGTCCTGTAAGCAATCTCAATATTGAAGGAGACGTTGAGGTAAAGAGGAAAAGCTTTCCAGGACTATTGCCCTGACTACAGTTTACCCACGACACCGAATTGGTGGTGCCCGGTTGGGGGTCCAGAGCCAAACATCTGTAAATTTCAACCACCTCGCGATCGCTGGAACCAGGGTAACGCGTGCCCCGAGCTAGCCGCATCTTTACCAGAAGTGAAAGTTGTTGTTGGCTATCGCTGTGATCCAGGTACTGTATGTTCGGATGAGGACGCTTAGAATTAAAACTATAACTTCTGTACACTTTTTCTTATAGATCCTTCGTTTTCAAATACATACGTCGGCAGCTACGGAGCATGTCCAGCCCTAAATTGTGGATTTGGGTACAAAAGGCGGAACAGATATTTAATTACTGGGATGAGTACTTACCTGCCACCTAATCTGCAATGCAATTCAAGCAGCAGTTGCCAGCCTGGAGGTAAGCTAACCTCATCATTGATTACCAGCGACGACTCTTGTTCTGTTTTAGCCGTACAGCTAACCTGCCCTGGTCCTCTCGATTCAGGCACAGGTTTATATTTTTGCAATAATCTAGTCGACTTCAGCAGCAGTCTGTGGGGCTTCAATACTGAGGCAGGTATGACAGCAAGATGACGTGAAAGGCTCATCATACGCGACACTACTGTACTAGCTTTTTAGGGGGATACTACTACGCAATAGGGGACGCTGATCAGAGCTACACAGTCTCCATACAAACCCCTATGCTAGGAACGGCCACCGGCGACTGTCGCATGATGGATTTATCTTACTCTGTCACTGGTGGGGCCACAGTCACTGTCACGGATGACGCTGGTGCTGTGCTGTATCAGTCGACTGATCCTGGGACAGGGGACACTATTCTGGATAGAATATTTCTGCCAATCAAACCAATATTGCGCGTAAGTAGAGAATCCTTAAATGGAGATTAGCGCGTCAAGCATGCTCTGATTTTAGGCAAATATCACGGCATTTTTACCACAATCAATGACAGGGGCGTCGGCAACTGCAAAGGTCTATTATTTTAGTATTTTAGCTTGTTCGGGTAAAACATTTATGAAGTATAGTGCGGAGAAACAGTGCAAACAAGTCCCTGTTACAGTGACCACGACCACGACCACGACCACGAGTACTACCAGCACGACAACGACACCCATCGCAACGGCAGCATCGCCATCGACAACATTTACGGCCACTACACCAGGTATAAACTATAAACTGTTTTCTTTGGGCATATACACGCCCGCCTCGTTGCCGCATAGTGCCGCGTGTACATTTCCAAAGAAAACAGATAGTACGTACATCTTTTGCACTTTGGGCCCCATAAACATGACGTCTTCTCCTGTTTCCTTACCCACAACCGCATTGCACCTACAAATAGATCCTTTCTCCTCGTCCGCCTAAATGATCTCCACCACCTGATCAGCCAGTATTAGCTTCAGCGCTTACAGTTCTTTCACGTATCAGTAATCTTTTAACCATAAAGCGTAGAATTTACTGTACAGCTCACTTTTTTCCTGGAAATGCTACCCTCAGTCCTTTCCTATTTGCTCAAGTTGGCCATCTCGTTCTTTGCGTCTCCCACATTCTCCTACCATACTCATAACCAAATTCTTCAAATACTCCTAGTCTAAAAATAAAAGCCATCGCGAGACCATTAAATTCCAAGCAAAGTGATCACTGGTCAAATACCGACTCCGTCAAAACAACCTCTTATTTCACTGAGATTACACTTCATGGAGCAGTCGCAATCATGACCTCAAGCAGCCTCTCAGACACTTCAAATACAAGACTTTCCCAATGGGGCTTTCTTCAATTGTTCTCTTCTCTGCAGACCTGCCAAGCAGTGCTATGCTCGTAAATTCAACATCGATGCAAAGTTTGAGCAGACCCACCTCTTTGACAACATCCTTTCGTACATCTCCGCCTATATGTTTGGATGCTTGGTGTCAGACCAACTCAAGTCACATGAGCACAATCAGGAGCTGGCAACAAATGGATCGGCTCAATCCAACACTACACCTACTACAACTACCACGACTGAAGCAGCTAAAAAACCTAAACCTAGTGTAGCATCTGGTGCAAAGCAAGCGGTGACATCTGCTGATCTGTTGATGACATTGAGCAGCGTCTGGCCCACCTTTTGGACGGCTGAAACAGCGGGCACCAAGTTTAGGGAGGCATCATCGATTACTTACTGTTCTGTCAACCGCTTCTAATGATGGATCAACTGCGACGAAATATCACCTCTCTGAAACATATCACCTCTCTGAAACCTATGGCATCTGCAACAAGCGATACCGCTAGTACGACTTTCACACGAGTAGTGTCGTCGATAGCAGGTGCAAGCTCAATGCCATGTTTGTTTTCAGAAACTTTCTTTTCCAATGCAACATTTCAGATCCAACACCTGGAATCATCAGCAAAACGCAGTCATCGAAAGCAGCTGACGCAATAGATATAACTGCTAGCGCAGAATCAGGCGAAAATCACAAAATGTACAGTACTTTACGTTGAGTATAACAGATGTCCAACTCATCGCATTGTACGAGACAGCTATGGTAATGAAGGGGAAGTTATGAGCATTACAAAAAATGATTTTCAATCAGACCCCACTAACCTATACAAAATAGTGTACAAAAAAAGTATGATGTTTAAACTCAAAGTTCTCAAATACATTTCGAGTGCGCAACCCTGGAACTATCAGGTGCATTCATAGATTCTGTGTGCTACAATTTTTTAATGATTCTACAGTGCGATGTTTTAACAAATCTTAATGGCGGATGCGATTTTGCGATGACTTTATTAGTCTGTTTCTTACTGCTCGAAAGCACGAGGCCATTTCCCCTTAAACAAAATGTGAAGACGAGAATTCTTAAAAGTGACTTTTTTGTTTCAGGTGTTGCACTAAACACATCGACAAGGCCGACAAGTGAACCCAGCTCCACAAAAACGACGTCGCCGATTGGGACAAGTGTTAGATCAGGTATAGTCATTCTACCAGATTTATAAACTGGTAAATACCAGGTATACGTATGATTTTCACTATGGAAGAGAGTACTGTAGATATGACTTACAAAATTTGTAGATATGGATACAATTTTAATATCTATTTCTCAGAAAGATATAGATAAAGATATCAATATCCTTATCTATATCTCGTTAAAGATATCAAATATTAACAAAAGATATTAATATTGGAAACCAAAAATCAAGAAATCTTTGAAAAAATCACCTGATTTTTTCTCTCTCATCATCATCATCATATTTTATTCTTGCGCAAACGCATATGCGCACTAAGAGCACAAGAAACATAAAGCACAACACACATGATACTAAAATGTGAAAGTACGAAAAAGAAAAACGACATCAAGTCTGCCAATCACCTCTCTGATGATTCAAAAATGTTACAACGAGACCTGACGATCAATTTGCGCGGCCACTTGGTCAAATATTCTCGCACCAAACAGTATACAAGTGATTCCAGCTGCGTTTGTTACCTCCAGCCACTATGCAGGCTTAGCACAAAATTACAACGTTTGCGATTGGCAATGCTGCGAAACTGCGGGAAATTTATGGTGAATGAAAAATGCGCTTAAGTGGAGGGATTGGGGAGTTGACATCTTGTGGACGTCTTTAGCTTTCAAGCTTCCCTGAATGACTGCGGGGGGATCAGGTTGCGCGTTGGCACCAGATTCGTGGTCTGGTGGGGTAGGCGTCTGCCTCTTACATACGCCATGTGCGCGAGGCGAATGATCGACTCGCGGTCATGAGTAAGCTTTTGTGTGCAATGTACCCCTTCACCCTCGAGTGCGCATAAGAGTTTGGTGATGTTGTAGATGAACATGAGCATGAACTAGACCAGGCATATCAATACGAACGACGGAAATGAGAGGCGAGGCATGCGCCAGAGCAACCTCCTGCAATCTTGCATATGACTAACGCTTAGCGATTGTCACCCATCGGCCATAGGTCAGCTCTTACTCACATGCTGGAAATGCAGCAGAAAAAGGGATAAAATTTTCGATAAAATTTTTATGGACAGTTTCGCACTTTAGTTGCACGAACGCGTCACTCCCGCAACTGCGGGAGGAGTGGCCCCTGGAGCGGGTAAGAAGGATTGGCTACCTAAAAAGCGGAGAGGGTTGTAGTGAAACTCTCAGGCTTCATAAGTCAAGGAGACTAAGCATAAAATTTGACTCCACCCTCGAGAAGCAACGCCGACTTGCATTTGTGCTGGTTGCTTTTTTTGTCATTTCCTAAGTGACAATATCGTATAGAATAGATATAGTAACTCACAATCAGACTGGAGTCAAGACACAGAAACAGGATTGAAACTAATTGAGGTGGTCGGTAAGAGCCCGCATCTCTGAGGTTACTAGTCCAGTGCTCTTAGTCCTAAGCATTGAATATCGCTAAATGTTATCTTACTGGCGATTTTGTGTTAGCAGAATTTTCAGTCAAGGAGAAAAGTGGTTTGAGAAGTTTTCTCAAGATGGGCGTGGGAGTAGAAATGCCATTGCGTCTAATAGGCGGGAATAGACCAAATAAATTGTCTGAAATTTAGCTCAAGTGAACGTGAATGCCTTACAGAGAAAGTCGCGGGCAAGAAGCGGGAATGATTAGGTATTATTTCCAAAAAAGTCTGTTATCACAGACTCAAAACTTTTAGACCAGCCAATGCACACAGTGGAACCAGGGCTTAGGAAATGATAATGGAAATGATATAACCGTTTTTCGTTTTTGCTAGAAGCTAGTTTGGCTCAAAACACCTGTTCCTACAACTGACGATGAGAGAATTGAGTGACTACCATACACCTTCTTCCAAACCTCTTAAAAAGAGAAACATAGAACGGAACGTGAAGCCGCGCCCATGAAATTACTCGTAAAGACCGCCTACAGATCGACCATTTTATAGTCAGAAACTCTTACCCTCTGCTAAATCTGCTCATTTCATGAGCAGATTTTTCGAATATGTTCTCAGATATACAGGCGGCAGGAAAAACAACAAAAGCTCATTCGTCAGGATCTGTAATTCGTAAGGAACTAGCTCGTGCTCGAGTGGTCTTAACTTCTTTATCCCCAGAGTATTCCATCAGAAGCTGAAACAGAACGCTCAGGATCCGCAAGTTTTGCTGCAAGTTGTACTGCTCAGCAGTATTACCTCCACATGTAATAGAACATGTCCTGACCATGGAAACTCTTTCCACATATTTATATTCGTTCACATATTCTCAATTTATTATCAGCAAATTTATTGGTGTATTTGGTGTATGTACATACACCAATCCCATCTTCGTGAGAGCGCGCTAAGTGAGCCTAGCCAATCAAAAGCGCTGCAACTCAACCCGTTCAGTTGATGTTTCTAAACTCCGCGCCGAAAATGAAAAAAAAGAAACACCAGCGCCAGCTACTTTCGACAGTCGATAACTCAAGAGTGACTGAACCAAAAATTGATTTTTCGCAGGCTTTGCAAGATAGGTCACATCCGCTGCCATGTCAATTTTTATCAAAATCTGTTGAGTACTCGATGAGCGACGGGTTGAAAAAGCCAGAAAAGTGATTATTTTCTGGAATAACTTTTCAGAAACTAAAGCTTTCAAAAAACGAATGCCAAAAGGCAGATTCTGAAGATACAAGCTTTCAGAAAAACTAACATTTACACCTGTACGACCTCTGGTTGTTGCGCTAGCCTGATGTTTATCCTCCTCGTCTTCTCCCCCTGAACAAGAAATCGCGTATTCTGGAACTCGACAACGGCCGGACGGATTCGGATAAAAATTGGCTTGATTCTAGATTCGGCCGATTCTGCTAAGTGTGCAAAAAATCAAAAATTTTCGTCGAACCGTTCTCGAGTTATTAGCCGGCAAAAATCGTTCTTTAGCATTAACCCTCTGGTTGGCTGGTCTAGTCGTAAGCAGGCACGCTGATACTGTATCCAGCCGCAAGCGATAAAACACCCCATCATAATGGTGGCCAGCAGGAGAGGGAACGAAAACCATCCTCTGCTGTTTCCGCTGCATTTCCAGCATGTTTCTGCTGCATACACATTTTGATGCCAGTAAATTCAATATCTCGTCAGTGAGATGAAAATAGCCATAGCAATCGGAACCCAAGAGGTATTTTGAGTTCAACTTTTAGCTTAGGCTTTTAGCGTTGTAAGTTGAAAATATTGATATCTATTATTAATATCTTAGCCGCAAAAAAATGAAGATAAAGATAAAGATATCAAAAAGATATAGATATGAATATGGTTATTAATATCTCAAAAGATATTAATATTAATTAGATAAAGATAGACATGGATACTGATATCAACAGTAGCGGAGAGACTGTTGTAGTATATTTTTTAGGTATCACTACATCGGTACTGGCAGCAACACTTACAACAGCACCGTCTACAAAAAAGCAGCCCAGTTTTGCCACTACAATGCAAACGGGAATGGCATCAACATCTGCCAAAAAAACCCCAACAGCAAGAATGACAATCTCAACTACCACCAACTCGACAACTAGACCTCATACAGCTTCGGTTAGACCCGATGATACAACCACACCAAGAACAGTACTTACCACAAAATCTAGAGCTACATACACAGCAAAAGCTGCACCATTTCCAACAACTACACCCACAAAGCAACAGGTTCCTACAACAACGTCTGAAACTGCAAAATTTGTGACTATTCCAAACAACGAATCGAGCACGATAACATTAATATCTGCAATCACGCAAACGGCAGCCATGGCAAGAGAGTCCGCATCTATTGCGCTCACCACTAATACCAAACAAGTGGAACCTCAAACGACTACAACTACTACAACCACTGAAGCATCTACAGCTACTGCTTCTACTACGGAATCCATATCTACACCAACCAACGAAGGGATATCTTCTATTCAAACTACAACGCAGCAAACTTCTACGCTTCCTATAACCTCAAGTAAAGTCACATCCGCACCTAAACCAACAACTATGTTCATCACAAAATCTACGGGTGAGGCAGCAACAACTCTGCCCACCACATCTCCAACAACAGCTCAGGAAGAAACCACAGTAACAACAAAATCTCGAGCAGCTAGTGAGTCAGCAACTACAACATCTACAACAACCACTGGGCCAGCAACAACTCTAACCACAACCATGCCAACCACAGCAACTAAGATGACCACAACACCTTCAACAGCTCGTGAGGAAGCAACCACTGCAACCACTGCGGCCAGAGAATCTCAAACAGCAGTTCATGCAGCAGCCATTACTGCCACAGCATCACAAATAACAGCCGAGGCGCCAAAAACTTCAAGCATCACATTTCCAACAACCAGCGAGAAAGAAACCACATTGACCAACAAATCTCCAGCAGCCACTGAGCCAGCATTGTCCTTAATCACAACATCGACAACTGGAGAGGAAGCAACTATTTTAACCAGCACATCTACAATCAGTAAACAAGAAAACATACCGACAACCACATCACCAACATCAGCTCAGACAACAACGATAGCTACAACAAGCAATGATGAAGCAACCGCTTTGACAAGCACATCTACAAAACCAGCTGGCGAGGTGCCAGCAAGTGTGACATCGTCAACAACCACGAAGGAAGCGAGTACTTTGACCAGCGAATTTCCAGGAAGCAGTGGGGCAATAGCAAGTGTGGCACTGATGGCAACAACTGAGGAAGCGAGCACTTTCACTACTAAATCTCCAGCAACAAGTGTGACATCAACAACAACAACCGTCGAAATGAGCACTTTGACTACTGCTTCTCAAACAGCCAGTGAAGCGGCAACAAGTGTGACATCAGAAATAGCCACTGAGGAATTTTCAACTTTGACCACCGCATATTCCACAAATGGCAGGCTGGCAACAAGTGTGGTACCAGCAATGATAACTAAGGAACTGAGCACTTTGACTAACATATCTCCAACAAGAATCGAGGTGGCAGAAAGTGTGACACCCACAGCAAGGACTGAGGAAGCGACAACCTTGACAACCGCATCTCAAATGGCTAGTGAGCCGGCAACAATTTTGACCTCGATGACAACCATTATGGAAGCAAACACTTTGACCAATACATCTTCAACAGATATTGAGGTGGCAACGATTGGGGCATCAACGACAATCACTGAGGAAGCAAGCAATTTAACCACTGCATCTTTAGCAACTATTGTGACATCAAAAACACCCACTGACAGAGCTTCAACTTTGACCACTGCATTTCCAACAGATGGTGGAGTTAAAACAAGCTTGGCATCTGCTACAACAACTGAGGAAGCGAGCACTTTGACTTTTGCATCTCCCACAGCTATTGAGGCAGCAACAAGTGTGGCATCAGCAACAACAACTGAGAAAGCGGTAACTTTAACCACTGCATCTCCAGTAACCACTGAGTTCGTAGCAAGTGTTGCATCAAAAACAACAACTGAGAAAGCGAGTACTTTGGCCAACGAATCTAGAGGAAGCAGTGGGGCAGCAGCAAGTGTGATGCTGATAACAACAACAACTGAGGAAGCGAGCATGCTGACAACTGAATCTCCAGCAACCAGTGTGACATCAGAAACAACTGTGAAGATGGGCACTTTGACTACTGCACTTCCCACAGCTAATGAGGTGGCAACAAGCGGGACATCAATGACAACCGCTGAGGAAGCCAGCAAGTTGACCACTACATCTTCAGCATCTTCAGCAGGGAGAGTAACATCAGAAACAACCACTGAGGAAGTGATTACTCTAACTACTGCATCTCCAACATCCAGTGAGGCGGCAACAAGTGTGGCATCATCAACAACCACTAGGGAATCGAGTACATCGACCACCGCATATCCCACAGCTGTTGGGGCGGCCACAAGTGTGGCATCAGCAACAACCGCTGAGGAAGCGAGCACTTTGACCACTGCATCTTCTGCAACAGAAGTGACTTCAGAAACAACCACTGAGGAAGCGATTACTCTAACTACTTCATCTCTAACAACCGGTGAGGTAGCAACAAGTTTGACATCAGCAACAACCGCTGAGGAAGCGAGCACTTTGACCACTGCATCTTCCGCAACAGAAGTGACTTCAGAAACAACCACTGAGGAAGCGATTACTCTAACTACTTCATCTCCAACAACCGGTGAGGTAGCAACAAGTTTGACATCAGCAACAACCGCTGGGGAAGCGAGCACTTTGACCACTGCATCTTCTGCAACAAGAGTGACTGCAGAAACAACCACTGAGGAAGCGATTACTCTAACTACTTCATCTCTAACAACCGGTGAGGTAGCAACAAGTTTGACATCAGCAACAACCGCTGAGGAAGCGAGCACTTTGACCACTGCATCTTCTGCAACAGAAGTGACTTCAGAAACAACCACTGAGGAAGCGATTACTCTAACTACTTCATCTCTAACAACCGGTGAGGTAGCAACAAGTTTGACATCAGCAACAACCGCTGAGGAAGCGAGCACTTTGACCACTGCATCTTCTGCAACAAGAGTGACTACAGAAACAATCACTGAGGAAGCGAGCACTTTGACCACTGCATCTTCTGCAACAGAAGTGACTTCAGAAACAACCACTGAGGAAGCGATTACTCTAACTACTTCATCTCTAACAACCGGTGAGGTAGCAACAAGTTTGACATCAGCAACAACCGCTGAGGAAGCGAGCACTTTGACCACTGCATCTTCTGCAACAGAAGTGACTTCAGAAACAACCACTGAGGAAGCGATTACTCTAACTACTTCATCTCTAACAACCGGTGAGGTAGCAACAAGTTTGACATTGACAACAACCGCTGAGAAAGCGAGCACTTTGACCACTGCATCTTCTGCAACAGAAGTGACTTCAGAAACAACCACTGAGGAAGCGATTACTCTAACTACTTCATCTCTAACAACCGGTGAGGTAGCAACAAGTTTGACATCAGCAACAACCGCTGAGGAAGCGAGCACTTTGACCACTGCATCTTCCGCAACAGAAGTGACTTCAGAAACAACCACTGAGGAAGCGATTACTCTAACTACTTCATCTCCAACAACTGGTGAGGTAGCAACAAGTTTGACATCAGCAACAACCGCTGAGGAAGCGAGCACTTTGACCACTGCATCTTCTGCAACAAGAGTGACTGCAGAAACAATCACTGAGGAAGCGAGCACTTTGACCACTGCATCTTCCGCAAGAGAAGTGACTTCAGAAACGACCACTGAGGGAGCGATTACTCTTACTTTTGCATCTCCAACAACAAGTGAGGTGGCAACAAGTAAAGCATCAACAACCACTGGGGATTCGAGTACATCGACCACTGCTTATCCCACAGCTATTGAGTTGGCCACAAGTGTGGCATCAGCAACAACCACTGAGGAAGCGAGCACTTTGACCACTGCATCTTCCGCAACAAGAGTGATTTTAGAAACAACCACTGAGGAAGCGATTACTCTAACTACTTCATCTCCAACAACCAGTGAGGTAGCATCAAGTTTGACATCAGCAACAACCGCTGAGGAAGCGAGCACTTTGACCACTGCATCTTCTGCAACAGAAGTGACTTCAGAAACAACCACTGAGGAAGCGATTACTCTAACTACTTCATCTCTAACAACCGGTGAGGTAGCAACAAGTTTGACATCGGCAACAACCGCTGAGGAAGCGAGCACTTTGACCACTGCATCTTCTGCAACAGAAGTGACTTCAAACCCATAGAAACAACCACTGAGGAAGCGATTACTCTAACTACTTCATCTCTAACAACCGGTGAGGTAGCAACAAGTTTGACATCAGCAACAACCGCTGAGGAAGCGAGCACTTTGACCACTGCATCTTCTGCAACAGAAGTGACTTCAAAAACAACCACTGAGGAAGCGATTACTCTAACTACTTCATCTCTAACAACCGGTGAGGTAGCAACAAGTTTGACATCAGCAACAACCGCTGAGGAAGCGAGCACTTTGACCACTGCATCTTCTGCAACAGAAGTGACTTCAGAAACAACCACTGAGGAAGCGATTACTCTAACTACTTCATCTCTAACAACCGGTGAGGTAGCAACAAGTTTGACATCGGCAACAACCGCTGAGGAAGCGAGCACTTTGACCACTGCATCTTCTGCAACAGAAGTGACTTCAGAAACAACCACTGAGGAAGCGATTACTCTAACTACTTCATCTCCAACAACTAGTGAGGTAGCAACAAGTTTGACATCAGCAACAACCGCTGAGGAAGCGAGCACTTTGACCACTGCATCTTCTGCAACAAGAGTGACTGCAGAAACAATCACTGAGGAAGCGAGCACTTTGACCACTGCATCTTCCGCAAGAGAAGTGACTTCAGAAACGACCACTGAGGGAGCGATTACTCTTACTTTTGCATCTCCAACAACAAGTGAGGTGGCAACAAGTAAAGCATCAACAACCACTGGGGATTCGAGTACATCGACCACTGCTTATCCCACAGCTATTGAGTTGGCCACAAGTGTGGCATCAGCAACAACCACTGAGGAAGCGAGCACTTTGACCACTGCATCTTCCGCAACAAGAGTGATTTTAGAAACAACCACTGAGGAAGCGATTACTCTAACTACTTCATCTCCAACAACCAGTGAGGTAGCATCAAGTTTGACATCAGCAACAACCGCTGAGGAAGCGAGCACTTTGACCACTGCATTTTCCGCAACAGAAGTGACTTCAGAAACAACCACTGAGGAAGTGATTACTCTAACTACTTCATCTCCAACAACCGGTGAGGTAGCAACAAGTTTGACATCAGCAACAACCGCTGAGGAAGCGAGCACTTTGACCACTGCATCTTCCGCAACAGAAGTGACTTCAGAAACAACCACCGAGGAAGCGATTACTCTAACTACTTCATCTCCAACAACCGGTGAGACAGTAGAAAGTGTGGCATCAGCATCAACAACATGGGAAGCGAGTACTTTGGTTAACGCATCTCAAGGAAGCAGTGGGGCAGCAGCAAGTGTGACACTGATGACAGCAACTGAGGAAGCGGGCATTTTTACAACTGAATCTCAAGCAACCAGCGTGACATCAAAAGCAACTGTGGAGATGGGCACTTTGACTACTGCACTTCCAACAGCTAGTGAGGTGGCAGCAAGTGGGACATCAGTGACAACTGCTGAAGAAGCGAGCACGTTGACAACTACATCTTCAGCAGGAAGAGTAATATCAAAAACAACCACTGAGGAAGCGATTACTCTTACTTTTGCATCTCCAACAACCAGTGAGGTGGCAACTAGTAAAGCATCAACAACCACTGGGTATTCGAGTACATCGACCACTGCTTATCCCACAGCTATTGAGTTAACCACAAGTGTGGCATCAGCAACAACCACTGAGGAAGCGAGCACTTTGACCACTGCATCTTCCGCAACAAGAGTGATTTTAGAAACAACCACTGAGGAAGCGATTACTCTAACTACTTCATCTCCAACAACCGGTGAGGTAGCAACAAGTTTGACATCAGCAACAACCGCTGAGGAAGCGAGCACTTTGACCCCTGCATCTTCCGCAACAGAAGTGACTTCAAAAACAACCACTGAGGAAGCGATTACTCTTACTTTCGCATCTCCAACAACCAGTGAGGTGGCAGCAAGTGTGGCATCATCAACAACCACTGGGGAATCGAGTACATCGAACACTGCACCTACCTCAGCTAGTGACATGTCAACAAGTGGAACATCAATGACAACCACTGAGGAAGCAAGCACTTTGACCGCTGCATCTCCAGCAACAAGAGTGATTTCAGAAACAACCACCGATGAAGCGATTACTCTAACTACTGCATCTCCTGCAACCAGTGAGGCAGTAGCAAGTGTGGCATCAGCAACATTGACTGAGGAAGTGAATTCTTTAATCACCGCATCTGCCACAGCTAGTGAGGCGTCAACAAGTGTGGCATCATCAACAACCAGCAAGGAAGCGAGCACTCTGACCATGGCATCTCAAACAGTCAATGAGGGTGCATCAATTGTGACATTGATGATAGCCACTGAGGAAGTGAGCTCTTTGTCTATCACATCTTCAGGAACAAGTGTGACATCGGAAACAACCACTGAGGAAGCGAGAACTTCAGCTACTTCACCTCTAACTAGCAGTGCGTATCAGGGATCTGCTGAAGCTGCAAGCACTGTTAATACATCTTCTACCACTGGTGAGCTAACATCGAGTATGACCAGTACATCTTTTCCCACTATTGCCGCTTCATCTCAGGAAACTGATGAAGCAGTAACTCTTTTTACCTCTGATGTAGCGACGACTATTGTGACGATCAGTAGAACTGCCAAGGCGGCAACTAAAGCAATTACCACTTCTACCAGTGATGAGGCGGCGGCCACTGTGATTAGTACAACAGAACTAGAGGATAATTTATCAACTCTAATCTCTGAAGATGGTATCATATCAACTGTAGAACCCTGCTGCAGCACCTCGAACTTCCCTGCAGCTGTTATTGACCCTTCAACATCATGCTCACCCACTTCTGAAACAGCTTACTCCAGTTCCAGCGCATCAAAGGCTACTTCCACAGTCGTATTCGAAAGCGATGCAACGATTATGAGTTCTACGACTGCGCCGCTACTCGCTTTATCGCCTTTTCTACCTACAAATATACTGGCAACCCCTTCAAGTGTGCCAGTAGGAATCTTAACCCCAGAAGTCAGTCTGAGTTCATCAGATTTCCCAATTTCTATATCTTCTACAGACAAACTTAATCAAATTACTACAAGTTTATCATTGCTCGAATCTGCATCTGCTTTGGGTGGAATGACTCAGACTGATTCAACCGACTTACAACCAGTCACTGGTGGATTCAGCACGCTGCAAACGGGGGCAAGCTCGTCTGGGCAGCTTGAAAAGACCACGGAATCTTTGGCTCCAGATCACACTCTCAAAGAAGCTGGTAGCACAATTTTTACCCCCACAGGAAGAAGTGTGAGTGAGAGCTCCACAGCGTCACCCTCTGTGCCAGACACACCGCCAAATAAGGTAGAGCTATCGTTATCGATTGTCACCAGCACTATCAGCGATGTGTCGACATCAGCAGCTGGAACGAGCGTCAATCAAGAAACTACGGGTATATCCTCTGTGGCTAATTTCACTGCACCTGTTTCAGTCACCCAACCGCAACTTACTTCATCGTCAGCAGGCATTACTGCTTCCCTGGTATCGACTCCAACGACAGCATTGCACATCACGACAGACGGACCAACTAGTGCCATAGAGCTATCTCCATCAGGGATCACAAGAGTTAGTACTTCGACAGCGACAACTGAAAGGAGCGCTGGCCAAATAACTCTTCCCTACATGGCTCATTCCACTAACTCTATTCTGGAATCCACTTTCTTGCCAAGTGTATCTGAAAAAATGTCGCCCACCACGACAGAGCCTACTTCAGCCGCGGCACATGGTCAAGAAACCTTTGAAACAGCGGGTCCAATAGTCAGCCAGGAAACGTCGATGGAAGAGCAAGGGTCAACGACTGCGCAGCGAATACCAGGGTGGTCGCCAACTTTGCTCGAAACTGAGTCTCAAACTACAATCTCACAAGAGTCTAGTGACTTGCCACTAAGGTCGACCACTTTAGCTGATGTAATAAGTTCATCGATGAACAAAGAGTGGAGTTCCAGCGCCCGACCTACAATTACAACATCAACGCCTACATTAAAAGCTGCTTCTCCTACTTCTCTTCCAGCCACTACAATCCATTCCATCCAATCAGAGTCATCCACTTCATTCATCCCATCTGAATCTGATTCAACTGAAGCAGCCCCGAAATTGCTGACTGTTTCGAACATATTTCAATATACTCACACTAACACAACAGTTTCTGATTCCTGGTCACCAACTGCAGCGATCGAATTCAGCAGCCAAGTTCCAGCCGAGCTGGCTCAACATTCGACCGGCATGGGTACAAGCACTACTTCTCAGTATCCTACAGTTGGAAGTGATACAGAAATGGCCACTGCAGCAACCATAAAAGAAACACGTGGCACTGAATTAGCTTTAACTCAAATTGAACTCACCGCCACGGTTGATTTTACTGACTTTATTGAAGCCACAGCGACTAAGACATCGCCTGTCAGAATCCATCCAATAGAGGCCACCAGATCATCTACTTCTGAAGAGGACAGAGGTGAAGGGCAGCAGCGCCCATCGACTACAAGGCCAGGCTCCCCAGACAAGTCTGCTGTCGAATCTAGTATAACGCAAACTCACACGGCACCTAGCCAGCAAAGCATGACTTATAAAACTGAATTGGCTTCCAATGCACAGACTGCATCAGATTCTACCTTGAGGCCAGGCCCGTCATCGATCTCTACTGCGACATATGAGCCATTTGTCGAAAGCACTGTGGCCGCTTCATCTTTTCCTGAATCAAGCGAGATGCCCAAACACACTACACCTAGCATAGCTGATACTACTTACAACAGTGAGATCAGCAAAGCCACTGATCGTGAGACCGAAACAGGAGCGGGAAGTGTGGTACTAACGACAAATCTGGTCTCATCGAAGAAAGTACCCACTGAATACCTCACAATAAACATGGACGATGGAGCGGGCGGCGAGGAAGGAAGATCAAGAATACCAAGCGCAACGACGCTTGGCTCATTTTTAACCGCGCAAACCAGTTTTCATGCCAGTGAACCGCCCGCTTCGGCAGAATTTGTTTCTACTGGATTGATGAATACAGAAGTCAACAGTCAAGGCGTTTCAGAAACAGACCGTAGAATTGAAGATGGAGAACGGAGTTTAACTCGGAGTACCATTGCTGCAGAAGGTAAAACCACAGACAAAGGACTTGGTGCTAGTGAATCAGCTATACATACGATCATAATTTCTGGAAAAGCTGAGACCATGACCGCAGAACTGACAACTGAAAGGGTCACTAACGATAGCGGAGGTGGCGTGGGTAAAAGAACTTCAACAGTGACTTCCAATGCTGATTTACTGTCTTCAACTACAGAATCTGTGCTCGATTTAACTAAACTACCTGTCAGCAAAGAAGATACAGAAATGACATACACAGATGTGCAAATGATCGCGAGTACCATCGGCATCGAAGGTGGAGAAGGTGCTGGTGGATTGACACAGGGTTTTACTGCAGCTCCTCTGACAGCAGAGACCAATGTACCTACTGCCGTCGTGTCATCTTCAGACAACATTATAACAACGGCAACTATGAGTGATTACACCATAATGACGGACAGTGGAAATGGCGAGGGAGGAAGAACTCCATCGACCATTCACTCAACTACAGCACTATATGCAACCGTTGCACCTGATGTCAACCGTGCTGAGTCATCGATCAGTAAAGAACCCATTTCAAAAATTGCAACAAAACAAGCTGTCAGTGGAAGCACCACGGCATTCGATACTGGTGAAATTGCAGGGGTGCAAAAAGCTAGCTCTTTCACGAACATGGAAACCAGTTTCACTGAATCGATTTCTGAATATCCTAGTGGATCTAGTGGAGACACAGAACCTGTTACTGATGGTGCTATACCCATTGATAGCGACAGTAATCAGGCTGGAAGGACTAGTTCCCCTAAAGAACCAGAAGTCGACTTGACTAAGTCATCAGTCAGGGTAGAAACAGTTTCAGCACAAGCAACCACTGGAAGCACCTTTGAATTTGACTTCGGAGCAGGCGCATGGGCAAAAACACCTAGTTCTTCAGTTCAGCCTTTGAATGTGGATTCCGCAGAGCCGATTTTAGAATCAACATCCGCTGCCAAAATTACAGCAGAGAATAGAACTGAAGGTACTACTCTCATTGATAGCGGTGGTGATCAGGCTGGAAGAACGCCAACATCCACTTTCCCGCCGAGCAAAGTCGATTTTACAAAGCCATCCATCAGTGATGAGCCAGTTTCAGAAATTGCGATAGAACAAGCAATCAGCGGAAGCACTAATGAACTTGATAGTGGAGCAGGCGCAGGGGCACGAACACCCAGCTCTTCAGGTTCGCCTTTGAACGCGGAAGCAGATTCTTCTGAACTGATTTTAAAATCAACCTCTTTCATCGAAATTACCAGAACTGATGGTAATACGTTCGTTGACAGTGGAGGAAATCAGCTTGAAAGAACGCCACCATACACTTTTCCGAGTGCACCGGAATTCGATCTTACAAAGTCATCCGTCAGTGAAGAGCCCGTTTCAGAGAGTGCAACAGTGCAACCCATAAATGGTAGCACGATTGGATTTGATAGTGGGGCAGGGGGAGGGGCACGAACGCCCAGCTCTTCAGCTTCGCCTTTGAATGGGGAAACCGATTCCGCTGAGCCGATTTTAGAATCAACATCCGCTTCCAAAATTACAGTGGAAACTAGAACTGAAGGTACTACTCTTATTGATAGTGGTGGTAATCAGGCTGGAAGAACGCCAACATTCACGTCCCCGCCAAGTAAAGTCGATTTTACAAGGTCATCTGTCAGTGAAGAGCCCATTTCAGAAAGTGCAACAGCGCAACTCATAAATGGTACCACCATTGGATTTGATAGCGTAGCAGGGGGAGGGGCACGAACGCCCAGCTCTTCAGTGTCGCCTTTGAATGTGGAAATCGATTCCGCTGAGCCGATTTTAGAATCAACATCCGCTGCCAAAATTACAGCAGAAACTAGAACTGAAGGTACTACTCTTATTGATAGTGGTGGTAATCAGGCTGGAAGAACGCCAACATTCACGTCCCCGCCAAGTAAAGTCGATTTTACAAGGTCATCCGTCAGTGAAGAGCCCATTTCAGAGAGTGCACCAGCACAGCCCATAAATGGTACCACCATTGGATTTGATAGCGGAGCAGGTGGAGGGGCACGAACGCTCACGTCCTCAGTTCCGCCTTTTTATTTGAAGACCAGTTTCACTGAATTTAATTTAGAGTCAACACCTGGTGTCGAAGTTACTTCAGGAACAAGTACTGATGATGCTACACTTATTGATAGCGGTGGCAATCATGCTGGCAGAACGTCAGCGACAATTTCCGCAAAACGCTCATATACCACTGAATCAAAGTCCGACTTCACTGACACATCAAGCGCCATACCCTCGCTTTCTGAATGGACGACACTAACGATAAGACCTGTCGATACAACTACCACTATCTTCGACAGCGGAGCGGGCACAAAACAGCGAACACCTGGCTCTTCACCTGATAAACTTTCCACAATCGAAACTGGAACAGTGTTACCTGACTCAGAATTGACTTCCATTGAAAGCACGATGGTGAACGTTGTTAGCAAAGGCAGTACAGAGATAGACAGCGGAATGGGTGGTGGCGGACAAACAAGAATGCCGATTGTCACCCCTGCGCAAGAGGCTTCGACCACAAAGGCGGAGGCCGAGCCGACGGGAATCGAAGCGTCTACAGAAACAATGCCAGGAGCTCCCGGATGGATTACGTCTGATAGTGAAGGTAGTGCAGGAGCACGCAGCCTATCCGCGGAAAGCAGTTTTGTTAGTGAGACAGTGCCCGCTGAGAGCGTAAGTGGACGCGCCACAGACGTTGCCAGCGGCGGTGGCCAAGCCACAAAGACACCGGCATCCCCATACGCAAGCACACCATCATCAGACATGACGCCAAGGACAGTCACCGACGAGATTACGACTGGACTTAATAGTGGTGCTGGCGCTGGTGCATGGAAGCAAAGCTCCATCGCAAGCCCTCTATCGACCAAAGAAACAAATTTGGACACTAATTCAACTATTTTACCTGAACCACCAAGTTCGGTTTCTTCGTTCACACTGATGGCGTCAACCTTAAGTGGACACGCCGTCACTGCTATGGAAACAGAGCACTACACGCAATCCAGCGTGCCTCAGAAGAGCACTGGTTACGAAAATATAACAGAAGTTGCTAATAAAACACGCCAACCGAGCGACACTGACCGAACAATGCAAATGGCTGCTGTGTCGGACACCAGCAGCCTCGCATCAACCCAACGCCAAGTCGTCATCGCTGATCAGACAATTCAACAATATGAAACGAGCCACTTCCGAACGGGCGTTGCCTCATCTGGCCAAACAGACCAACATCATACGGCTGGAAAAGTTACTGTAGTATCAGATCAACATTACTTGAGCAGTGACTCAGCTGAAGGCACTGAAGCTGGCATCACATCGCTGGAACTGCAATCTGTTAGTCATTCCTCAACTGGCCCCGGTCGCGAACAAACAGAAGCAAGCACTTTGGCAACGCCTTTCGACTCTCGCACGGATACGGCAGGACTAGAACCACGTTCGACATTATCCCAAATGCCTGAAACCGCTTTGACAGAGCACATCTCAACCCCAGCAAGAGTACCGTCGACGACAGAAGCAGACATATTTGGTGGTGAAGGCATTGGAACTGACAAACCCAGAACGGCGACGACGACAGGATGGGACCTCGAAACATCTCAGACACAGAAGCTTCAGACTGATGCCACTGAAAGTGCTAATACATTTTCTGCGTCCACAAAGACGGAGACAGTCGTTTCGTCGCAAGCGCCGTTCACAAAAAGCGGAGAAACCATTGGCTGGGAGACAATTGCAGTATCAAAAGACACAAGTGATTCGTCAACAGAAAGAGTGTCTGAAACGACGGGCATGCCTGAGACAAGCACAAAAGAATACACTAAACATCCAACCTCTTCCTCTATAATCGCCGATACTGTAAGTGAAATTGCGGCGCCGCTCCCAGAGACAACTTCAATGGCAACGGCAGATGGAAAAACAGAGCATATGGCTGCAGTATCATTGACCCATTTGGTTAATACAGGATCTCTCGAGCCTGAGCGGTCAAGCAAACCAGGAACGGCATCCCTGTACTCTTCAGCGACTTCAGAAAGTGCAGCTGACTTCGCCACTGCACGAGCCACAAGTGCTAAGCCAGAATCCAAACCTGCTACGCCGACAGAAAAAGACTCGGCGAGCACTGCAGAATTCAACAGTCAAGAAACAGTGTCTGTGGTAACCACTATAGAGGATATGGTGCATTCAACGGTTTTGACGATAATCACGGAACCTGAAACGAGCCCGATTGGAGGTACCTCTGAGTCAGGTATTTCTTCAGAATCAGCCAGTTCGATTCTTCAATCAAAATCAGCCTCCCAAAGCTCATCAGTTAGCGCTATCGAAGAACAGACAACACTTAATGCGACACCAGAGGCCAGCTGGACTGTGCCTATTGTGGAAACAGCGAAAACCTTATTTGCAGACTTCGACGCAGAGACAACAGCCGCTACAAAGCCAATTTTGGCTAGTCAGCTGTCAACAAGCCAAGAGTCAGAAACCTTACATAATCAAACAGCTGCGTCAGAGGACAATACCAGATCAGTTTCATTTGCACTAACAGATTTTGTCACCAGAATCACGTCATCTCCATTGATCAAGTCTACTGCAACTGTAACGGCAGGATTGAAGGTGGGCACCACTATAATCCTGGGCGTAGCGACCATCAACGAATCATGCAGTAATGGAGAATCTTGCAATGCTGGGTCTGTCTGCTACAACGAAACTAAGACATGTCGCTGCCCGTCATCAACTTATGAATACCGTCCTGAATCAGCCAGCGAAGAGCAGGCGATGTGCCGAGAATGTAAGTGTGCCATGATTCAGTTGTCTTACGTGCATGACCCTACTTGTTTTAGATTCCAAGCATAAACAAGAATGTTCGAACACTGTCCTGTGCGAACCTATGCTGCTATGCAACAACACGGATTTCACCTGCTACTGTCCGCCAATCACAGCTTACATAAGGGATGATGGCAAGTGCGACAATGCTACCTTGATATGGGTCAACGGGACGTGCAATAATCGATCGCATGTGTGTGACCCTGCCTCTCGATCTGTATGCAATGGCGGCCTGTGCACATGCGTTCGTCCGTACGCCTATAATAAGGTCTACGATCAATGCATGCTAGTCGACTCACTGAAAGCACAAGAAGACCTGACGCATGATCAACCCTGCTCGTCCGTCCTGGCATGTAATTCTAGCCTTGGCTTGGGATGTGTCAATGGATATTGCAAGTGTGTAAATAGTTCAAGGAAGTTCAGGTAAGAAACTAAGCCAGATATTGCCTTGAAAAACAGCGCTTGATCGCCCTTTTCAGGGACGGTTTTTGCCTGGGCGATGGCGAATGTGCATTTGCTGACCAAATCTACGAATTCACCATGCAAAGCTGTCGTTTTCCAACATACGGGGAGAAGTGTATTTCCAAATGTGCATCGCCCTATGCTTGCATCAAAGGAGTCTGTTCTATGCCGAGGCTGGGTGAGCCGTGCGATGGAGTGTGTACAACGGAAAACTCCATTTGTGTCTCTTTGAAATGTTCGTGTAAACAAGGATACGAAGCTTCTAATTCGGGCAGCGGCTCATTCTGTGTCAAATCACTACCACTGCCTGGCTGGTCATGCGCAAAAGGGAATCGCAGCTGCGGTTATGGATCGTTTTGTGATACCGAGACTTACATTTGTAAATGTCCAAAGGGGCAAGAAGGATCGAGCGGACAGTGCAAGGCAATACAAAGGCAAGTGGGTGGATCGTGTGAAAATGGAGAAGAATGCGGTAACTTTTCAAAATGCGAAAGCAAGACCAAACTTTGTCGATGTCCACTTGGATCTTACCAGAGCACGGATGGAAAGACTTGTATACCAAGTAAACTCGGATGACCGTTTTTATCTCTACCTCGTTCAGATACCAGACGACGGCTTTTTCAGGATACTGTCCCGCGGACGGAAAATGGCCCGAAACCCAAGCAAATACCATATCATCATTCGATTGTCCCAAAGGAGCCAAGGGCTCGGTCATTCGCTTCTGTGAACCAGAAGCCGTTTGGAATGACCCCATCGACAGCTGTATATCATCATCGGCGCGTGATATTGGTTTCACTTCCGCAGCTTTAGATAGTATGGAGAAAAACCCTGAACTTTTCCTAAATCTTTTGAACATGGTGTTGAATCTGGCTATGCCTAACTCTGGAGATGGGATGTCATCAGGAAATGACTCGGATCCATTTTTGGAATCCAATTTGCGTTTGTTCTGTCAGCTCATGCAGCACAATCCGCTATTGCAACATCCAGATAAGGTGGCTTCAGATGAAATGAAGATAATGACAAATGTAAGCGAGGGTGCCACCATCCCAAGGTGAGCGTGACGTCTGCTACTTTTTAGACAACCTACAACTTGGCAAATGAGTTGCTGCAGCGGCTACTGATAACCAGAAATTCGTCCATCAAGGTGGGTACTTGCACTGTATATCTATTCCGGATCTTTCTATATCTCGGCGCCATAATACTGCAAACCATGGATTTCGCCTTACCTTTGTACTGTAGAATAAATGCCAGTGTCTGTAATAGTTCCACTGCGTGTAGGTGCAGGAAGCAGAATATATTGCAGGAAAATCCTGCTTCTACGAGATTCTATCCTGTGGTTTCGATTATAGAGCATCGTCGACTTCGTGTACTGCGGGGAGCAATTGGCCGACGCTCTGACAAAAATCGAGATGGCTTCAATCGATAATGATGACGTGACAAATAAACAGAAAAGAAGCGTCTATTCAGAGACCAATTTGATAAGTAAGCTTTGTTTCTGTCACATAAGTCTATGGCTGATGCCAAGCTTGCTGCAGGCAGCCAAGGTCAGATTGTGGCTCCCGATCAAAAAGCTACCCTCTCAATGTTAAATGACGATGGAAAAGCTGGATGCGGTTATACATCTGGGAATGACCCAGCTAAGCAAGGTACTTATCGTTAGCTCTGCAGTGTCTACATTGTGGTTTCACAGGCACCAGCACGCCATGCATTAACAAAGGTACAGTAGCACGTTTAGGTTCTCTCCCAGTGCATGATCGGTTCGGCATGTCTTGTTCAATCTTCTCCATAAACATGACCTATGTCTCGAACCACACGCCGCCTGCTGGATGCATGTACAAGTTGGCAGATAAGGTAATTTCTGTGACGACGACCACAGAGGACGTGTTCAAGGATCCCAATTTCATGGTCATGTTAAAATTCCCAATCCCAAAAGTAATTGCCGCTTGATATTGCATCAAAGTGCGCTGATCAGATTTGTTCTTTTTAGAGGCTTCCATTGAGCAAGTTGACATGCCTTTACCTTGTGAAAAATGCCAGCACTGATGCAGAGTATGCCCAGTTTTTTTCGTGGCGCTATTCTCTTTTGCCACTCTTGCATGACTTTTAGGAGCTTCAGTTCCGAAGGCTGTTCCATTCTCTCATCGACGAACAAACAAGCCGTTTGCGCATGTAGTCACACCACTAGTTACGTGCTGCTGATGGAACTGGAGGTATTTTGACTGATTGATTTTGGAGGAGACCAGAAACTTTGATATGATTGTGAAAAGCATTTTCAGATACCACGCTGGGATGAATACATTATCAGATGGCTACTGATTGTCATGCTATCACTCTCATTGGTTTGCTTACTTTTGACTGGACTTGCACTGCTATACGTCAGGTAAGGATTCAGCTGACGCAGCTGGCTCGCGCTTCTGACGGGTCTTTACACGCAGGCGATCCCACACTCAAAGAATATTCATTATGGTGAACATTGTGGTTGCTCTGTTCTTTGCCAAGGTCATATTACTGAGCGTGGTCGTCGAGCAGTCATATCAAGGCGTAAGTACCTTGATCGGCACTCCTGTTTATGCAGCAGGCAGTGTGTCATGTTGTCTGATCTAGGTTTTCTGCCAAATCAGCGCCCTACTCATGCACTTCTTGTACTTGGCAGCACTGAGCTGGATGCTGTGCTATGCTGTGAATTTGTTACAAGTCTCCTTCACTCATCCCGATGCGGAAGTGAGTATGCATATACGTAGCTTCAATGGCTTATAACATCTGACATGAACTGATTCATAGGCCATCTTCCGTTCACCTATTCCAACAGTGATCTATATCGTTTTTGGATATGGATTACCTGGCGTAGTAGTTGTGGTATCAGCCGCTTGGAAGTGGCGCGACTATGGCGACTCGCAATAGTAAGTTTGGATATGTGTATGATTCGTGGATAAGACTCTAAAGTATTATTTCTTTCAGCTGTCTGTTGTCATCAATCGATGGGATCCTGTACGCATTCTTCGGGCCTGCCCTGTTCGTCGTGTTTTGCCACCTGATTATGATCCCAGTGACGTGGTCCAATTATTATCGTAAACGGGAGGAATACTTAAACTATGTGCTTCACACAAAGGTTCTCAGGTAGGTCATCACCGCCTAATCCATATCTTACGCTGGTCGACTGGTCTGCTGTTTTAGAGGTGGTGTCAAGTTTTCCTCCATTTCAATAAGCGTAATGGCCCTAAAGTGGATCTTCGGCTATTTCGTGATGGCTGCTTTCCACGAAACAATTTTGTGGTATATATTCGCTGTATTTAATGGAATCGAGGGGCCCGCTATCATGATCGCTGTCTTGATATTCAACGACGAAGTAAGTTAAGACCGCCTGGCGCTCTTGAACTTTTCCTCCATGCTGTCATTCAGGTCTTCGAAGCGGTTGACCATCGATTCCGTCAAATTAATGCAGTAGAAGTACGTACAGTATGCAACTCTGTCTTCACAGCTTTGCTGTATAACCCTAATAAATTTATTGCAGGACATAAGACCCAGACTCCAGTACTATTCATGAATGTGTGCCAGGCCTACCAGTGACACCGCTGATGTTACAGTATGTCAAGATAGCCTATTATGGCTGCTATACAAAGTTATACGAGTATGTCAGTTTTGTTCCTTGTTTTGAGACTCACGTTCGATATTTATGGATGTGCCTATATGTTTTCGTCAGGGTGCCACTATGATTATCTTTTTTTTCATATAGCCTTAGCTTTGGCATTCCTATCCTTTTGCCTCGGCAATAAAGCCAATTTGCAATAATTTTGCCAATCTCTAACTTATAGAACGGCCTTGTATGGTGCACGGAATTCTTTTAGCCATCCTCCTGAAAAATAGAGATAAACGAGCTGCCTCACTCCCACAGGAGACCCCAGGCTACCGTTCCACACCACTACACAGTGTTTTTCCACGTGTATCCATGAACACCTCCTGTATTCCACGAGTAAGTAGAAATTCCGCGTGTGTTACCACAAGTATACGCGTTTAGCCCCTCTTTTCCACCAGTATCCACAAGATCCCTGTGTATTCCATGTGTAACTAGAATTCCTGGTGGGTTTCCAAGAGTACATATGCGCAGGGCCGGTTTTCCACGTGTATCCGCGGAATCCCTGCGTATTCCATGTGTAACTAGAATTCCACGTGGGTTACCTTATATATACATGCACAGAGCCTGTTTTCCACGTTTTTGTTATTTCCACCAGTATTCCTCAAGTAACAAAGTTGTGCTCCAGTATCACAACTTGCTTTAAAAATGTGAATTCAGAAGTAGTGGTTCGAAATATACACGGTATTTGATCGATCGAAATCTAGGGGAGGTAAAAATCGGGATATCGAAAAATTTTAATATGCTGATCGCTACATCCGCCCTTTTCGAAAGTAGCCTTTGATATGCGCCTACGAAAAATTATTGAATATGTATAAAGTACACACAAGTACCTATGGTCATAGTACAGCCATGATTTTACCAGCTTTTTTACCAGCTGCTTACCCGTAAACACGCCTGCCAGCAGGCGTAGGGTATACCAAAAATCTACGCGACAAGAACTTACGAGCAAGGCAAGTCCTGTGGTTGAATCTGTCTTGGTGGTGTGGCGGGCAAAGGCGTCTTTCATTAACTGCTTGACAAATCTGGAAGCCAGTTAGCTTCGGGTTCAACTCTTAGCATGCGAAAACTTTACACAAATTTCTGTCTGACAAGAATAATTGATTAAATTTATTAGTATCGAAAATAAATTGGTTCACATATGAGTCAGATTTCATGATATTTTTTTGGTCTTTTGAATTTCGAAACACATGTAATACACTTGTACGTATCTATTCCATTTAGATTACACAATATTTACACGCGTGTATACACATGTTCGCGGGCACTTTGAGACATTTTTCTCATCTATTTCCGCGTGTATACAGAAGTGTATTTTTGTATCGACAGTCGGGTACCCTATTGTTCGCTGAGTTTCAACTGGCCGGTGGAGCTTTGTGTTTCCAGATAAAGAGCCTCGCGGAAACGCAACAGACGGTAAAGTAGATCAAAGGGCACCAAAGCCAGACATTCAACTAGATCGAGTGCTCAGCAGAAATGTGAAGCAACCTATGTTTTAATTGAACTCGCTTTTCTTTTCAAGTCTACGATTTTTTGCATCTGTTATGCTGGCACTTACGTCAAAGTCTGAAGGTCTGAAATTCGATCCTTTCCGTTCATTTATACATTTTCCTGTTGACAAATCGACTGTGACAATAAAAATTGGCATCTGATTTATTGAGTTGGACAAAACCAGGAAATCGGTCAATGGATTAGAGATGTTTACTATGTCACGTACGTTCCGATGTGTAAATGACAAGTTCATTTTCGAGATGTTAGTTTAGTGATCGATGTGTTCTAGCCTTGACGGTCTAAATGCATGGGCTAATATCTTTTGCTGATCTTACCGTCCGTCTTCGATTCAGTCACTCTATAAGCTTGGCCGATTTAGTTCAGTTGGAAGCCAATAAGCGGGTTCTCTTTTATCGTTTCATATCCTGCCACATTCGAAATGGACACTATTCATGTTTTTACTAGACATCTAGCCGTTCACATCAAAAGAATGCGACCGTGGGGTGTTTGTAGGAACTAGCTAGACAGTACTAGCTGCTAAAATAAGCTGAATTTTTCATGCGAAGAGCTGAAGCCTGAAAATGCTCCGAAGTAGAATAATAGCACCAGATGGCAATTATGGATATCGATAAATGATTCAAGTGACCCTATGTATTTCTTTTATTTAGCCTCCTACGACTTCCTGAAAACGGTCAAGCATAACTGGCCAGACACACCGAGTCAGTCGGAGGATCTACAGCATAGTAGTCTGACGAGCACTGGTCAGCAATGTTTTCAATGTGTCATCGTAATTCGATGGTCAAGTTCGTCCTATTGTCCTGCATATTATTGCAATGGATCGCATTGGCCAACAGTTTCGTACCAGTTGTCAGGACGTCTGGCATACGTCCGAGTCCGAAAGCCATACAAGCACTCCCCGACTCATATGATCAGCTGCGTTTGTACCCGTATGCCGATGTTCCTGCTGGGTTTGGTGTCAAGGAAGCCAATCTGGATACGAGTGATGAGGAAGGCAATGATGAGCTTGATAAACCCGTGAAAAAGTTATCTCGAGAGCCGTTTCGACTGGGTAAGCGGAAAGGACGGGAGCCATTTCGGTTGGGAAAACGAATAGGTCGGGAACCGTTCCGGCTAGGCAAGAAGGCGCGTTGGCAACCCCGTCTGGGCTGAAAGTCGAGGTCATAAGAGCATACAGTACGAAGTCTGGGATTTGTGGGAGCAAGGTAACGTCTTTAGCCGAAACCACAAAGGCTGACCGAGATCAGTGTGCTGTTTCTTCAGGTAAATGATTGACAGTGACAGAAGAGATTTCAGTGATAGCAAAATAGTTCGTTTTATTTTTGACTATCGGATCTCCCTATGCTTACTGTAATCGCCAGAAATAAAGGAGGCACTTTGTAGCCATGGATGTCAAAAGAGAGTGCTTTTAAGTGTTCAATGTGTCAGGTTCGACATGATGAGCCGAGAAGAGAATGTTTTTGCTAATAGATGCTCTGTGATAGGATGGTGAAAAGAAAACTAAGTCCGTATTCAAATGGGTAGTCACAATGCATAGGACGTATAAGCACACTTTCTTTGCGCTCTACATCCTTCCTGACATTCTACATAGAATATTCTAGAAAGAATATAGCCGGGGAGTGTTTTATCAAACACAAGATTCTAAGCAGTGTCATGCGTATGTGCTGTCTGCAGTCTAACATTCTATCTTTTCAGAATACTCCGAAAATGCTAAGGATAAATGGCAAGTATTTTAGGAGATAAAAGTTTGAAAAACACTGCAACGCGCCGTGCGTAATGCTGCTACATTCGTCCATGTTATTCGTATTTTACGGGTATTTGGCATTTGGTACATAGGAAAGAGCTTTTTATGTTATTACGAGGGCTGTTTAGCTGTTGCATCATATTTTGCTAGCTATAGGCTTCTTTGCCCAACGCCGTGGTGTATATTTGGCGTCCTCCTGCTGCTAATTCATGTATCAGGGGCCCCGTTGCTATCAGGGGTACGTTCGAGAAGTCATAAATCGGACCCAGACGGTCGACGTATTCGGAGGAGATCTGTGTATGAGATACTGTAGTGCCCTTTTTAATTCGGCTGCCTGCTAATGACTCTGTGTACGCCGAGACATTATTTCTCATAAAGAACCAACACCCTCCACCCCATGGATATGTGTGTTTCCCTGTGTGTGTTGCCTGCTGGTTAGAAACCACTAGGTTTTTTAATCGAGGCGTAGGGGCGCAGAACTAATGAGTTTACCAGAGTGAGCGACTATGTAAAGGCGCTCAATGACGGAGAATAGGCACGAAATATCCCTTTGTTGTCCACATGCACCAAGCATCACGTCTTTCGCGTGGCTTACAGCAAGTACCGTAAAATAAAAGTTGCCCAAAAAGAATGTACATGGTGCGTCTCATTAACGCCCTTTTCCCAATTGTTACAATTTTTCCGCCTCTAGCAAAATCCATAGGTACTCTATTACTGTCCATCTGCTAATCACAAATCACGTGCTGATAGGCCTAGAATGACATTGGACGGCTACTATTTGTAATTTAGCTGCCTTCACAAAGGAAGCAAGTTGAAATGGTTTTCAAATGAGGACAATGAGCTTGATTAGTGCGCACATTTTAGGACATCTGCCAAAAAATGGCATGCCGAATTTGTCAGGGCAGGTGCATTGTCCATGTACAGTATTTAGTGAGCATGAATTCAGCCTCTTAGGTAGCACAATCACCAGTTCGAAGGTTTTCTTGTGTCGTAAAACTTGATTGTATGTGAGATCTTCACTACATTTTGATTCCAGGTCACTTATGGCGGTCACAGAATTCTATGAGGCCTAGATATGAACGTACCATCACACATGATAACGGATATCGAATACATGCAGAATGGAAAACGAGTGTGCATACACAGTAAACCGCCCGTGATGCTCAATTAAAGCAGCGCAGACAAATTACGTATGAATAGAGCGCGGCACTTCGTGCCAATGCCGTTTCTGAACGTACTGGCCAGACTCATTCTGAAGAAGCTGAATTCAAAAGAGCTTTCGGTACTTGCTTCCATGTAATTTTGGCCATCTTATGGCCTTTAGAAGGCATTATGTCGCAGAATATGTCGCAGAACTCCTTTGATTATGATTTACTTGCTAGACTTCTCTCATCAATGTCACGAAGATACAAACCAAATTTTTGGAAAACACAGATTTATGACGCAGCAAGTGATACTGCATTGCGCATGATGAAAGGCAGACACAGAATAGTAGACACAGTGCAATATGACAGGCAGAAAAATTTATCATTAAATCCTCATCCCACTGGTTTGCCTCTCCTGATCTCTAGTGCTCAACACCCTGATCGACAGTCGTTTGAATGACCATATTGCTGGCTCTACCAAGGTTTTTGAAACCGGCTTGGCTTCTGCCGATCGTTGATACGCCTCGATCCATTTGTGCCACTTGATTATTTCTGCCGCACTTGAACATTTCTTTCATCGCTTGTCGATACGGGCGAAGCAGGATCAATATCGCCAAGCATCTGACTGCAGCAGCTGTCGAATAAAACGCCGGCAAGAACAAGATCAGGGTGGAATTCTGACGATATGTGTAAGCCACCTTGGCCACGTGGTACATGGTGTGAAAAAATAACGGGATTACAGTATCAGCAATCATGAAATAAAAGAGCTCCCTATTCTGACTCATCACATTCTTGTTCAAAGATTTGTTCACTGCATGATCAAGCAACTTTCTGTAAATCTTATAGTTGCAATAGAACATGGCTCCGTTACATCCCACAACGGGTACCAGGACCATGAAGCTGTAATACACAGTCCAGCCTAAGCTATCCTTGACAACGATACAACAGTGGGTGTTGTCAGCATCGAATCCCGTCTTCCCAGCAAGTTGGAATGGAAGGGGGATCAGAGCCGAGGCTATCCAACTCCCAATCACCATCAACGAGATGTTCCTAGTCGTGTATATCTTATTGTACTGTTCATTATTGTGCAGTGAGATGTAACGATTCACAGCCAGAAATGGGGGAAATATAATCATTTGCACAGCCAGTATGAAAAAGGTATAACCCAACCACCCGCACGCTCCCTCGGGCAAACGTTCCAAATACAGTAAAAAAAGATTTTGCGGCACTACAAACATAAAAGTGTGCAGTAAACTGGCGAGCACTAAGTTGGCCAACATCAAATTGACCTTATTCAACTTCAGTTTTGACGTGAATGTCAAAACTATAGTCAAGCAGCTTAGGACAAACCCAACAAAATTGATGCTCCCCACAATCGAGGTGCCGAAAACACGAGCTTGCCACTCGGCTTCGCTAGGCACATTGACGCCGACGGTGGGAGTGACATTCGCCATATTGCTGTTTCCTTCAGCAGCAGTGAAAACACTGACCAGAGAGAGGCTGAAAGGCTGCTTTTATACCCCTAGAGGGCGTCCATCATCATGCAACATGAGAAATTTCGAGTAAGAGGTGCTCCTGTTGACAAGGATTAAAGGGACTCCATTAGGAGGGCTTTATTTAGAAAATACAGATTGTGTAGATTGATGTGCGAATCTTGGCAACACTTTCCTGATTTTCAAAAGTAGAATACGTGTACAGTAGCTCTTCCCACTATCTTTGTTTGACCGCGATAGCACCTGATCTCCTTCTTCCGAAAGCAAGAGCTGACCTTTCTCTGTTGACGTCTTTGAAAAGTTGGTGTAAGTTTACAGTACATCGTTTACAAAAACAAAGTCATTCTCTTTCGAGCGTGTAGAGTGTGACAATACCATTATCCTTCTAAGTGCCATTATTCACACGGTGCTTGTATCTTTTCTTTAGTTAGGCACGACACTGCACCCGTTAAGTCGGAAAAGCCTGAGTCACTGAGGCACTGACAGGCGCATTATTTGATCAGTACTCGATCACAATGATTCAATTATTAGATAGACTGCTTAGATAAAGATGGCTAATAGCGGGGCTCACACGGATAACACAATCTCAAGCAAAGGAGTCTCACATGGATAAAGCTCATTACGCATTGGATAAAGCACATTACGCATACGCGTCACTGGCATCCAGAAAGGCCCATTCTAACCTGATTTATTTATTTTAGGTCCGATGCGACACATGCGGATCCAGCGTTTTCGCTGTTTTGGCAATATTTGTCGGTTGACAGATTTACCAAATCTATAGGTCCCGTGACGATTCCCCCCCCCCTTGCAGAAGAATACACGCTGCCAATACGAGTGTATGTAAGACCAGACCAGTTTTTCCGCGCCAATGAAGGCATGTTTCCAATCAAAATGTAGAACTACCTCACCGTGAATCGGGGAAAAAACAGAAGACATAAATTTAGGCAGTGGGGCTTGGGTGAATTCACCAGTATGACAGCTGCAGATTTTGGCAAAGTAGTTTTCTCATTTACGATATATTAGGCTCGTCTTCTTTGTCCTTGAACAAGGCTAGCGTGGTCCAAGGAGCAAACGTGAAGCAAGCATTTGAGGCCACTATCACAACATGGCTTTTGGAGCAAGGCAGTCGAACGATGATTGAACAAAATCGTGGAGTATTTGAGGCATATTTCATGTCGTCTAGGACAAGCTATGAAGATTTGTGGATGAGTACCTATTCCCATACGAAGGCTCAAAATTTGAATTGCCGCAGTTTCTCAAACCTGATGGTGGGGGAAACGACATGATGGGGGGAATGGTCCCAGTGGGGGAATCGACCAAGTGGGGGAAACGTCTCACAATCGATCTATAACCGGTAGACTACTCGGCAGTATCACCAAATAATCTCGTCATTGCAAACCTGACAGCCGGCTGCAGCTTTGAGCACTCTTATCTTCAATTGTGCGGCTTGTGTGTGTGCTTATATGTGATATTTGTTGCTTGTATCTGGCATTGAACATATACTGTACAGTACCTAGATGGTTCGTGTCTCAAGGGAGGCGAACTTGTCATCGCGTTTGTAAGTGCTGTGCCTGCGCTTCCTTGCCTTCACCTTCGCCCCCCCCCATTTACATTTATTCATCCAATTTTCTCTTTATGATTCACGTGATCAGGAATGCTGTAGCATCATGTATGGGTGTGTAGCTAATTATGGCTTCTTCGTAATACAAAGCCTAAATTTAGGCATGTATGATAAATGTATACTTATATATATACCTTCCATCTTCCTTTCTGTGAGCCAAAGAGCGTTTTTCCTGTAATATTTATCAAGCTCGTTTTCTCGATTTAACTCATAAGTCTTCGCACCAGTTGCCCTTAATCGTCCCCCCCCCCCCGATCTTCACAATAAGAAGACATATATGCATGGTCGCTAAATCTTCCTTGCCAGCCTTTTGCGCCGGAAAATAAAGCTCACAGAGAACTCTGGAGTGCAATATCCCAGAGGAGACAAGTTTTAGTGCCATCAGGAAGTTTTAGGGGGGAAGGAAATTTGAGGGCGACATGAAAAAATTGATATTTGTGTAAAGAGTTCGCCTGAAACAAGGTACTACACAGAGCTTGCGTACACACTCGAGCAGTGTTTTATTTTGTGCAGCTCATGCTAATGCTTGTACTTTATAGCAAGAGCCAAGAGACCACTGCACATTGTAAAGCAGGGCCACGTTCTTAACCTTGTGAATTTTATGTCTGTCTCTCACACTGCACAAGTGTTCGACCTGCTGTTTAGGTCCTGATGCAACAGTTTGTGTATAGGCGCCTGTTCACCCTGAAAGAAGGATCATGACTAAACAACTGTGCAATGGCAAATGTGTCCTTGGCCCCATTATTGGATGCCGAAATCCAAATGATGCCAGGAATACAGGTACATTCGAGTCGAGGAGTCAAAATCAGATAGTGCCTGGACAGTCAACTTGTGTTTTACTTTTGAGTGTTGTTGTGGTACCCGCGTATAGTACGTTTGTATATGTGTAGTATTTAGAATCTTTGTTTCAATTTACAGTGACTTTTAGACTTGTATATATTTTTTTGTGCTGCGGTCTAGTATGGACGGGTTGTCTTCGGCTGCAGAAATATACTTTACCTGCAGTATAGATGCAGATACAGATATAGTATGTCACCAAATGCAAATATGGCTCCTTTATGGACAATGATGCAAACGCAAAACATCAGCTTCAGGTCAATCCAGTAACTGGTGCGAATCAAATGATGGGGCGGGGGAGCAAGACAAAGTTAGTACGTCAACCAACACAGATGTCAACGTACCTGTCCACTTTCTCCTGCACGGCTAATCAGAAGATCACAGTGGTTTTTATTGGAGGGTAAGTTCAGTCAGGTAGTTTCTACTGAGTTTAAGTCAGGTAGAGCTTGTGGTATCTGGCTTTTGACTACATCTGATTGCGCAATAGTGACTTTTAGAACTGTCATTATGATGCTTTGCGTAGGCTGAACTGTTTACGGTTTATTTTCTTTCGTTTTATTATTACGTGCATGCTTACTCATACAAGAGATTGGCTCCAGTGTTTGTACTCCGAGTCATTGGTCCCTTTTTGGTTAGGAAGACTTGCTTTTCAGTGCCAGCTTCGTTCTCGTTTTACTACTCACTGCTGTATGGTCGTGCTTGTGCTCTGGAATAGAATAGACTAGTTTCTGGTCTTGGCTAAAAGTCGATCGAGAACAAGCACAGAGGTTGCATACGCTACAGTGCTCATCCGTGAACAGGCATTCACTGATGGAGAAAAAGTGTAACCCTCGTGCCTGGTAGGCCATGGCGAGTGGGAGAGTAATCGATACTCTCCCCTGGCTGTGAAACGTCAACCCCTCGGGTTAATGTTTCAGCCGTAGGTATAGTCGCAAGACTATCCTGCTCCAGTCGGAGTTTTTGACCCGCCGACTTCGGTCGGCCGCCTCCCTCCTACGGCTGCCAGGCTTGGTTACTAAAGGATGCAAAATAATCTTTGGTCTTTTACACAAGGAATTGTTGGAGAAAGAAAATGTTATTCGAATTTTTATTGCGAGAACCAGAGTTCGCTTAAGCAAAAGGGTCTCTATAAGTGTGCTCGGTTGGCCCAGTCGCCCACCTGTCTAATGTTTGTCCGGCAATACCGGAAATCAATGAGGCTTACATTACTCTTCCCCAAAATCGAAACAATCATTTCCCGTTCTCTCAACTCATCGCCAGTCAGAATGCCAGTGAAGTCGAGTACTGAAACGGATTCGATTGCCTGTCCTTCCTGGCACAGTGGTGTGAGCCCAGTTGGTTGGCGATCATTTCGGGCATGTGCGTCTGCAGCACGGACTGTGCATCCTTTCTGGCCTGGCGCACAACCGAATGCAAAGTAAATCCACGCGGATTAGGTCTGAAACGAGTCGACTCTGGATCGGTGATCTTCCCGTCCTGATCGAGCTGCTGCTGGATCAAGCTGCCGGCTGTGCTTTCATTAAAGAAGTGAGCCAAAGGGATTCATTGAAAAACGATCATCATGACCAGCAAGCCGGACCTGAAGCACTTGGGTCTAATCTTTCAGATTATCTTGTCGCTGACATCGCCCTTGCCTTTGCAGGCTGGGACAGTGATACTGCCCTGCCAAATCTTTGGCATTTTATTTTCCTCCGTGATCTTGTTCGGCGACGCCTGGAACTCCTCGCCTTAAGGTCGTAATATCTTCCGTACATCCTCAGGGACATCATTCGGTCCAGTTGCTTTCTGATTCATCATCTTTCGAATTGCCTCAGTGACTTCTTTGACTGTGGTTGTTTGAACTGCGCCAGAGACCACATCATCTTCAGGAACTTTCTGACTAAGCCACCATGCATAACTGACCTGTGTTGATCTTGTTCATACCGAACAGGCGCCCTCGGGTTCATATTTAGATCGCTAACTTGGCAAGCACCCATCATTTTTTCTTTTTCTGAGCAGCTTTTGAGAAAAAGATTCCCCCTTACCCGAGGCGCCCCTGCATATTGGGCCTCGGGTCCTTTGATGTAACATAACGAGTTCGATCGTAGGTGGTGGGCGCGTGTTACACTGGTGCAGTAACGCTGGGCCCAACGGGTTGTCTAAGGATGCTGCCCAAGCCATACGATCACAGTCGCGCAGCAACCAAAATAGCAGGTATCGTTCAGTCAGTTTACCTCTTTATCTCGCTCTGGCCGTGGCCAGGGAAGAAGACAAATTGTCCGTGCATCAGGTGCACGCTAGGTGTTCTATGATAACAGAGTACACTGAGGGATCTATTACACTACAATAGGCCTAAACTGACGTGGGAGGGTAATTTTTTAGACTTCAGCTGCTTGAATGGAGGAAGCAAGTTGAATGGGCTCTTAATAAGAACCCGATTAGTGCGTTCATTTAGGACATCTGGCAACAAATGGCGTGTCTAATTTATCAGTGCATAGTCTATCTACTGTAGTTAGAGAGCACGACGTGCAGGGTGTATCCCGGTTGTGAGGGAAAAATTTCACTTTAGCATCTAGCAATTTTGTGCTAGCATACTGTCCGCGCAGTTGCTTCTAGGTATGAGACAAATACCAGACCAGCACAGCATAGAGCGGAAATTTCAAGCGGAAATGCATCGCTTGTTTTTACACTTGCAGCGCTCTTTTTTGTAAATCTTGATCATGTACTATGTGACAAGAATTACGTCTATCATCCTTTGTGTCGCTTACTGAAGCGATTTTCGAATTCCATCACATACTTTTTCTCTGGCAAACTAACCTTTCTCATTATTCTCTCTTTCTCTAACCAAAGCAATAGACCTTGCCCCTTTCTCTCCTCTGTGCCTCAAATGCTACTCTGCACGTGTTAGTGTTGATATCAAAGCACTCATAAAAGGGTGATTCTGGCTTCACTCTCGCATTACACAACACTTGATTCCACCAACCTACTGTACGTATTAGTATTTCTCTAGTTCGCATTGCAAGATGGGAGGCTCTTTGACGCCAAGGAGCTCAAAGCGTAGTGTACGGATCCATACTGCGATACCTATATGCCAAAGGCACCAAGTGTCAAAAATTCACTTTTGAGAAAACAACGTTCAAAGTTTTTGCTTCTGAGTGTGTGGACATGCAAAGCACTTGCTTGAACCGAAGTGCTGATTATGGTGGATGTAAGTCCGGCCATCTTTAATTTTTGTGTTCCGCTGATTTCATGCGGCACAATCGCCCTCTAGCTACATTTAGCAGACCTCGCAGATGGAGAAATTTGTCAGATTTTCGTGACAAAAAGTGCCAGGTGCGGATTTTTCATGCTCCAATTCGTTGACACACATTAGGGCGTGAATAAACAAGACCACTAGCATAACCAAAACTAAAATTTTCTCCCAAAGTTCACCTCCAGAATCAGTATCGACTGGTTCGATTCGGGTTTGGCGAGTGCATCCAATTGGCACTAACTGCATCATGTTTCCTTCCCTGCATTCGAGCATTTCTTTTTTGAATCAGCTAAAACGCACTAACTGCGAAAAAAATATGCAGTTGGTGCCTTTTGGCCTGCGATTTTCGGCAGATGGTGCGTTTTGGCAGATGAGAATCAGAAAAGTGGGTATTTTGGGGGCTCAGTAACTCATGTCATACGGTAGATACGGTTGCGTCGTTTTGGCAGATGAAACTTCTGAGTGCTCAAAGTATGTCTAGGCACTTAATGCATTTTTTGACGGTTTGACAGTTGGTGCGTTTTGGCATATAAGTATGGTAAAATAAGTTTTATTCATGACTACTATTCCTGACATGCTCGATACGAGGAATGAATTCCCTTTTCCGTCAATATTTTATCTTTAAATTATGAAAAGACACACTTGCAGAAAAAAGATGAAAGATGAACTTGTTTGACCAGAAGATAAATCAGACTAGTCGAGCTCCCGCCAGTCGCAGAGTCTTCTGAAGCCAACACATACGTACTGTATGTAACGATATGAGATATGATGCTACGAGTGCGATGCTGACCATCGAGCCATCGAACATCAAAAGAAAAAATGAGCACAGCAGCGCACCTAATAAAGCGGGTTTGCCGTTTGGTGCCGAGTTCCAAAAAGGAGCACTAACCAGGCTCATTCTGCTCATGATGTTAAAGCCATTTTGTCAACGAGCTTCCTCCATAAAGAGCTGAAATCGAATGAGTTACAGGGTTCTCATCTCGTTTTAGGAATCTTACAGAATGACCTTAGAAGGCGTCTTTCCAGGAGAACGTTTTCATTGGCTCAACATTTCCCAACGCAAGTGTTCTCTTGCTTCATGTGACTGACAGTGGGGTCACCGCCATACACGAACTGACTGTCATTTCTGTTTGCTCACTTCTCTGCAAACATTTTCTGCGTACTGTAAATTTTAACACAAAGAAGAAAATTTCACAGAATTTTCTTGATTAAGATTCTATTATGGATTATGTTTGTCAAACTGCAAGTCTTGAATGTAAGGGAGGCTACTGGAAGCTTCAGAAAATCAGCCTCACTCTTATGATACAGCCAACTGATAGTCTGCGTGCAATCACTGATATACAGAGGTGCTCGCCATGATAAGTATAGGGCGCAAAGCGCAGAAAGTTAATAAAAAATTTAATGGATCGGGGGTTCACATGTAGTATGACACATGTAAATTTATCATCTCTTTGTTTCCCAGTCATCTGCCTGTCATGTCACTTGTCATTAGTGCTCAACACCTTAATCGACAGTCGTATGAATAGCGATATTGCTGGCACCTCGGGGAGCATTGAAACTGGCTTTGATTCTGCCGATTGTTGAAGCGCCTCCACCTATTTGTGTCACTTGATCATTTCTGCCGCACTTAAACATTTCTTTCATCGCTTGTCGATACGGGCGAAGCAGGATCAATATCGCCAAGCATCTGACGGCAGCTGTCGAATAAAACGCCGGCAAGAACAAGTTCAAGGTGGAAATCTGACGTTATGCGTGCCACCTTGGCCACGTGGCAGATGGTGTAAAAACATAACGGGATTACTGTATCAGCAATCATGAAATATAACAGCTGCCTAATCTGACTCATCACATTCTTGTTCAAAGATTTGTTGTCTCTGAATGATCGTGCAACTTTCTGTAAATCTTACAGTTGCAATAGATCATGGCGCCATTACATCTATTTATATGAATTCGAGATAATGGCCTAGCGCATTTCGCTTTCGGGGAAAAGTTCGATCCGCTGCTGGCTTTATGCGCATCCTCCAAAAAAGCATAAACATAAAACTACCTGCCCTGCGTGCTAGTGAATGTATCCTTGGCCGCAATGTTGAATAACGTTACACAAATGGTGATGAGTGTAAATTCAAGGGGTCAAAAATATCTGTAGGGCCTGAACGGTGGACATACTGCATGAACGACGACCGAGCAGACATCTGAGGTCTCCAGTATGGCACCTTTCTATGCAGTTCAGCTTTTGTAAACTCCGACATCCTTTATTATGAAGAAGCAAGATCCTTCACCTCCCTTGCACTTGTGCGTTTCAAATGACTGTCTGATAAAAACCCCAGTTTATCGAGCTACATTAGGTCAGTTCTAATGTGCCACATGAAGAGGCCTTCATTGACGAAGACGAAGCAAAATATAACCACAATCCCATCGCGTTCACATGCACCATGCACTGAACATCACGTCATTCGTGCGGCTTAAAATAAGGCGAAGAGTAAAAAAGAGAAAAGTTTATATATACTGCAATTAAAGAAGTGGACTTGGTGCGTTTAGTCAAGAGCTAGTTTTCCCGACCAGTGCATTTTTGCTAATTATGGCGAAATCCAGACTCTTCTGACCATCCAGCTCCCTACAGCACCACCAAGCAGATTGCCATGGCATCGGAGGGTTAGGTCTCAGCTATACCTTGATAGAACAATTTGAAAATAATTTTGTATGAACAGAATGAGCTCGATTATGCGGTGCGGCTCGTGTTTAGGACAACCAGTGGCTAGCGCCGTGATTAGGACTCAACCCGGGAAAGACTTGACTATTCGACTGCCCTGACCAGACTAACTAACAAGGCACTATTCAGGTAAGGGGACACCTGCACGAATGAACTGGGTCTGGCAAGCAAGGATCTATCAGGTATCGCCTTGCTCTCAGGATCTTCAGTTTTAAAAAAGAGGAGGCGCCGGACCCGATTAGGACATTGAGTTATCCCAGACAACAAGAGGTTGTACCATTAAATACCGCGCCTTTACTATCGCAAGAACGCTTAATTAGAAAGGTGCATTTTGTGTATAGCTAGAGAGGATGGATCCGGCTTAATAGAGGATTCTTTGTTAGGGCACGCTAATATACATGTGCGAATAAGGTGCTCAATATACTCACGCCATAGACTTCTCGGTTAGCGAGAGCTGAATCGAGAACCCCACGATGTGACGAGTATGCTGTATGCGCGAATAACAACTTTCTATGAGATAAATGCCGCAGCACAGTAAGAAATGAAAAGTTTGAAACAAAATTGAATCACAGATTTTACGGATTCTCTCTTTGTGAAAATTGGTCTCTTTCAAATATTCATCATTATCTTTTCCATGTCACTGGTGTATAACGTGTGGAGTAAAATTATCCGGCACAGCAAATAATAGTATGAACGATGAGAGATACACAGGACAATAGAGGACGCAGAAAAAAAGTTAAGAGCAAGTTCATGGATTTATAACGAGTTATATAGCATAAAAATTTGAGTGTATCATCAGATCTCTTAGTAGCCTGCCTTTCCTGATCTCTAGCGCTCAACACCCTGATCGACAGTCGTTTGAATGACCATATTGCTGGCTCTACCGAGGTTTTTGAAACCGGCTTGGCTTCTGCCGATCGTTGATACGCCTCCATCCATTTGTGACACTTGATTATTTCTGCCGCACTTGAACATTTCTTTCATCGCTTGTCGATACGGGCGAAGCAGGATCAATATCGCCAAGCATCTGACTGCAGCAGCTGTCGAATAAAACGCCGGCAAGAACAAGATCAGGGTGGAATTCTGACGATATGTGTAAGCCACCTTGGCCACGTGGTACATGGTGTGAAAACATAACGGGATTACTGTATCAGCAATCATGAAATAAAACAGCTCCCTATTCTGACTCATCACATTCTTGTTCAAAGATTTGTTCACTGCATGATCAAGCAACTTTCTGTAAATCTTATAGTTGCAATAGAACATGGCTCCGTTACATCCCACAACGGGTACCAGGACCATGAAGCTGTAATACACAGTCCAGCCTAAGCTATCCTTGACAACGATACAACAGTGGGTGTTGTCAGCATCGAATCCCGTCTTCCCAGCAAGTTGGAATGGAAGGGGGATCAGAGCCGAGGCTATCCAACTCCCAATCACCATCAACGAGATGTTCCTAGTCGTGTATATCTTATTGTACTGTTCATTATTGTGCAGTGAGATGTAACGATTCACAGCCAAAAATGGGGGAAATATAATCATTTGCACAGCCAGTATGAAAAAGGTATAACCCAACCACCCGCACGCTCCCTCGGGCAAACGTTCCAAATACAGTAAAAAAAGATTTTGCGGCACTACAAACATAAAAGTGTGCAATAAACTGGCGAGCACTAAGTTGGCCAACATCAAATTGACCTTATTCAACTTCAGTTTTGACGTGAATGTCAAAACTATAGTCAAGCAACTTAGGACAAACCCAACAAAATTGATGCTCCCCACAATCGAGGTGCCGAAAACACGAGCTTGCCACTCGGCTTCGCTAGGCACATTGACGCCGACAGTGGGAGTGACATTCGCCATATTGCTAGCAGCAGCGAGCAAGAACTCTGACTAGGGAGAGCCTGACGGGCTGCTTTTATATCCCTATGCTCGTCTTTGATCACGCAGCTTTAGATATTGGGACACACGTGCTGCACGATGCTGCTGCGAACTGACGATAAGCCTATAAAGAACTCGCACTATAGGAACTTCAAAGAAAAAATCTTCTGCTCAACAGAATGGCGTGAACATCTTGCTTATTCTGCCAACGCGTTCGTGCCTCAATTCGAAAAAATACTTGAACAATAGCACTCCCCACTCACTTGTAGAACATGGCACCGACGTTACCCGACATCCATCCTTCCGGCAGCAAAACTGAACCTTTCTTTGCTGACGCCCCCGATAGGTTCGTGTCATTACACTCACAAAGTCATTTGTTTTATGCGGAAGATGCTCGATTCTGCTTTCTGCAATCAGCAAGCCTATTGTACATTCGCGGAAGTGACAGCACGTTTATCAGCTTTTCGGAAGAAATTCGCCTGTTTGTTCTGATCACCGTACGTACCGTATCCCACACGTCTGCATTGCGCCAGTGCCATGGGTATGTAATCAGTGCGGGCGGCACGTCGTAACATACTTTAAATAAATTTAGGTTCTGCGTCAGCGAGCTATATTGGGCTAACCCTTCGATCAAAGTCTGAAGATGGCTTGTGATCATCTGTTGATTTGGTTTTTGGTTCACATGCCTCTTCATTATCGGCAAACAAAAGTATGGTCATTGAAGAGGCACTGTGTACACAAAATGGATACCCAGCCGAGAGTCGAACTCTCGACTGTAAATGCGCACCCAGCGCGAGAACCAGGGGCCGGTTTCACAATCAGCTAGGACACACCAAGTCTCATCCTACATCACTGCGATTTTTTTTTCCTAACTTTAGGACATGTCCTAGCTGATTGTGAAACCGGCCCAGGCTTTTTACAGATTCTGGCCCACGGGTTGAAAAACCCAGAGTACTTAATAAAAAAAACCGAGCCCTCAGGGTTACGCACATTAGGCAAGACGCTTTCCGTAAGCCCCCGCATCGACGCCGGACATTAGCCCTTCATGAATAATTCACTCAACTAAATATCAGCAGCTACTGCGCACTAGCTTATAATCAGTTTTGCAGCTTGGGTATTATTATTTTTACCTAGTTCCAGATTCGCCCTAATTAAACTCTAACTTGGCTCATTTGCGTACTTGTTATCATTTTCAGATTTATGACGCCAATAGCCTGAATGTCCTGAGAATGTCTGTAAAGAGAGATTCAAAATACAAGGGCTGATAATCAAATGGATTGTAGGATCGATAGGAGCACATGGGATCAAGTTATCCATGTGGCTCATCTTTATTTATTTGATTTTCTCTTAATGAGTGAAGCGTCCAAAATCTAGAATTCTTGATAGCTTGATGAGCCCCGCGCACAGCGTCTAATCAAGAAACAAAAATCGGATATATTTAAAGGTCACTTTTTCGAGGAAGAAGTCTGGTCTGCAAATTTATGACTTATGGCATGAAAACATTCTATCGACAGGAGGAGGTGCAGGTATATTTAGATGCTTGGAATTTTCCGTCGCAAAAACAACAATACGCAGGTGACACGGCTAAGAAATCTGATCGTAAATAAATGCTCTGCTAATACAGTAAATATAGCTCTGTAACAATACGAGCTCCGTATGCCATTTCCGACATTCAACATTTTAGCGTGATCATAAAAACTTTCTCAACCACGCATGTGCTACTGATAAGATGTTGCGCGTTGGCAACTCGCGATCTCCTTGCTTATACTGTAAAACTCAAAAAATGTCTTCCCCGTTTTAAATGGCGGAGATGGTTTTTGTTTTTGTGGCTATTATGCAACTAACCAAAGGACTCATAGAAAATTCATCTGTCGACGATTTTCTTAGTCCTGCACGCGCTCTCCGCCCAAGTCAACAGCAGCGAAATGGACTGCCCACATAGAAAATATTTTCGACAAAGTCTGTCTGGAAAGGCAAAAGCTTATTTCGAATAACAGCGGCAGTCATAAGAAATCCTAATGGGCACAGTTGTCACCGCCGAGCAGATAAGATTTACGGGACAAGGCAAACATGTCGCCCAAATAAGGCAGGCGTGGTCAATGTCCACGTGTGCTCCGTTCCCATGTACCAACGGATGCAAAAGTAATTTGAGCTATGTTTCTGTCAACACGCCGCCATGGTCGGTAAATAATTTCCTTCCTTGGCCAGCAGAACACGCCGTTACGCAGATAACTAATGGCCCTGCTCCACTTTCTCTGTCTCAAGGTCTTGTATTTGGGAAAGCGACAGCAGGGCGACAATAGGCTTTTAGTCATGGCCGCGACATTTGGTTAGGTCATTCGTTTTTTCCTAAGCTACCACAGTGGAAGGAGCCAATTATGAATCGAGTACAAGAGGCCCAAAATGGACCCATAAGACTACTGTTCACGTCTGCTCGCTTCTAGAAAGGTGGGCGTGACCAACATCTGCAAGGCGAGTCTCATTCATTGACTGACCCTTTCGACCATTGGTCTACAGGACGTCCAGAAGGTCCATGTAGGCCCTCTGGACAAATTGCATTTTCACTCTGTACGACTGAACGAACAAATTAGTGTTGACTCAGTGCTACGAGGTGGCCAGCGGTAGCCGACGGGCGATATTTTCGGTTCAGTGCTCAGTGACAAGAGTTGAATCTGTTAGATTTTCTCAGATCGTAATTTTAGAGGTCGTATCGATCGAAGTGGAATAAGTTTGATCATTAAGGTAAGTCACTATAAAGCTCTCTGGGTCTGAAAGGCTTACCAGCGAGTCCAGATAAGCAAGGTTGTGTATGTCTTTGCACTTTCCCATCGCTGTTGTTTTGGATCCTTGCTCTAACTGCTGAATATCTTCATCTCGATTGGATTCCAGTACTTTCTCAAATAACTACCAGCCACGAGTTTGCTTTCCTGTATGAGAAATTTGATGAACTCTTTGTTTGTGATGCATGGTGCAGTGAGAAAGTGCATTTGCGGACTGGCCAGTCCAGAGCAATGTCTCTATGTGTAACCACACATCGATTCAGATTGACTGGGACAGTGTTTGGCTCGTCATGTTTCGTTGACATGACAGCTTGGTGGCAGGCGACGGTAACCGTTTCCGCCGCTCAATTCCTGGATCGGCTTACACGGCAGACAGTGGCTGGCAGGACCAGGCGGGGGATAGGGTAATTGCTGTTTCGAGAAAGACGAGCCTTCAACCTATCGCATGATTCAAAAATAGACCATTTCCAGTCAGCTGGCTGACCGATTTCCTGTCTCCCTTTGTCATCGGTTATTCTATCAGGTAGTGCATAAATACAGTACACTCGTCCATCAGCAAATGCTAATCGATCATTCCATTTGCGTATTTTAGAATTGAAAGCATGCTGTATATAGTTCGCGTCCATTCTGGTATGGAGTGATAGGCATGATTCGGGTGGGGCAGACGCAGTTGTTGACACCGTACTTTGGGAAGGTGAGGATGGACATTGAAAATTGCGCAGTAGGAGCGAAGTAGACGTTATCGAACCAGCGACCCCCTAGACGTCCAACCAGGCGTAAAAAGAACGTAGACGGGAGGTCGGTCGAGCCTGCCTTTCTCTAAAACCCTTGGCATACCAATGTCGGAACGTTACGCGGCTGCTCTCGTCAACTCAGTTTTCGATCTTCAAATGAGGAACGGGGCATTTGACAGACGGGCAACTGGCCCGCCGACTGTCACAAAAATTACACGCGAGCCATCATCCCGCTGCGCTGCCGCCGAGCGCCTCGGCACACTTACCGTTATAATCCCACACCCATCTCTCGCACCAACTAATACGCCGTCGTCGATGTCGTCGAAACGTCCTCGGCTTACTTTCTTTCGCCCACTGCACCACCCTATCCGCGTAAGTGGCACCTCGGCCTAATCTCTCATTGGCTACTACTGGCCCTCGTTTCCGACCCAGCCCTGCTTCTCCGTCTCCTAGCCAGTACCCAGGTGCGGCTGTCATCCGCTCGCTTTTTTAATTACCGGACGATCCGGTCGCGTGCACGGTTTTCCGAGGCCAACATTGACGTATCGTTCGTCGCCACCGTACGGCCTGCCGCTTCCGGGCCTCCAGCGTTCGCATTATTGAGATTGATACTCGTAGCCTGCCGAACGACATATTCTCATCGTCAACGTTTTTGAAGGCAAGTTGTGCGACTGTGTGTTCGTTTAGTGGTCCTAGTTGCCTCTGACGATGAGATTAATCACCCCGGCCTCACAAACAATTCATAATCCACCCCATGGTTTATCTACGTTGCGCACTGAATGTTCAAATCCCAAACAGGCCACATGTTTCGTCGAGGAGGAAATATCATCAGCTCGGGTCTGAGGCTCGATACTGTTACTAAAGTATTATGTCCATTTTTGGACAAGATAATGCATACTGGTACTGTAGCTAGGATCGGTTCGGCTTTCATTAGAATACAGAGACTGCCGCTTTTTGCTAATCTCTCGGATGCTTATTTGCTTAGAACAGGTTCGATGAGAAGATCTTGAGAGACGATTCTTGTTGACACAGTTCGTGTGCCCAGTTGTATACACAACACTGCTCTGTATCACTCTTCAGGCAGCAAGGCGGTTCTTGTTTTAGAGTAGCCTTTTCTCTTCTCCATAAACGTTGCTACTGGTCTTTCTGTTCACGTCGCCATACTTCCTGTACTGTATTTACTGTCAGAAAGTTTCGCGTTGAAACCGTTTGCTCTTCTAGTCGTCGGGAATACAATGCACTCTATAAAATGGCCGGCATGTTACCTCTTGCATCGACATGCAGTCATGGCCCATGATCGACGGCAAAGCTGAGTGAAATGTTGAACTAAAAATTCAAATAATGCCACTAGAGAGCATCGAAATTAGAGAGTCTGAGAGAGTAGTTTTGTTCTAGTCTTTCGCATATGGTGTCTTCTCTTGCCAGCGTAGATCTCGCTGGCTAGAATCGTTACGGCTTATTATGCAAACTGAAATTTACGAAAAGCCGGTTGTTCGAAAAGTGAAGTTCATCGTTAGCAGAAGCACCGAAAAGCGTAAAGTGGCCGAAATGACGATTTCTAGACTATGACTGAAAACTTTTGCCTCAGGCTCTTGTCATAGGGCTGCGAAAAGAAAAAGGCAATTGGCACGTCGTTGTCGAAAGCTTCGAACTCTCTTTTAACATTTATCCCAGCGCATATACATACGCACTAAATTTTACAAAAATTTTTAAAATCTTACCCGAGGGAAGCCATTGAAAAATAACACTTTACTCCATGATGCATACATCACCAGACTCGAAAGCTTTTTGTGGGAACAAAAACATTTCCTGGTGGTCTTCGGTTAGCACTAGTAGTCATCAGAGTAGGCTAACGATAAGAAGAAGCATCGTCAGACGGGTGATAAAGCATGTACTCGAGCTGCAAATTGTGACAGGGGCGCGAAGAAGGCGTTTCTCATTCGTGTAGGTCATTCATTTTCTGGACTGATCTTAATTATTATTCGTGGCTCCGAGTGCTCCACCTCGCACTTGTAATGGATACATGTATATTGCATTGAAAGGATTGGTCGACGGCTGGAGTCATTAGAGTTCATAAATCATTTTGCGAACGCTCGCTGGCGAGCTCCGAAGAAGAGGACGAACCGCGAAACGAGTTCACTTCCATTCTTCGTCTCGCCCACTTCGCTCTTCTTATTGCCTATAACTTATAACTATACGACGCCTCGGTCGACACTAAGATATACTGCCTCGCTCGGGTATATTATTTACTACAACGGGCAGTTGCGAAAACGGTGTACATTATAAATCGTTGTCGTTAGTGGTAAAAATCGTCAGAACTCACTCGAAGACATCGACCACATTAATATTGTTGACCATCATTTTGAAAAGGTTTTTATTAAAAACTTGAGGCGTTGGATAAGTACAAAGCTTTTAGCACCTTGAATGGTGTGATAGGGAAGAGACACAAGACTCGGCTCGACTTGTCATGTTTGCTTGCTTTTCGCCATCACGCCGCTGATAATGGACTCCAACCATTCGTCCTGCCTTCACTGAAGATTATTCGCACTGCCTCGTGTCTAAAAGAGGTATCTTGATAAATTTGGTGTCTGCCATAAAGTTGATCTTTTCCAAAGACATCGTATGCATTTGATATTATATTGGAGGTCTTCAATTAGCTTGAATTTTATGCAAATAGCGTTTGGATTGGCAAAGTGGCCTGAGTAAATACAAATCGGTGCACTTTTGGTGGCCGCCCTTGAAACGCCGCGACATTGGGACAGGGATTTCTTGGCTCGCCCCTCGGACTCGTATGTACTTTATGGTGGCCTGTTTGCACCCCTGGCCAGCCACAATTCGATCCGATTTCGCCGACCGTCCCTCAAGACCGAGCAGGAGGAGGGATTAGTTTTCATTCAGGCCATCCCTACGTCGACCCTCGCCCGTTGTCCGTTGCATATTTTGGAGGAAGACGAGACGACATTCGCCCGTCAGCTGCCGTTTAGAAGCTTATTTTTCGCATAAGCCACACAATTTCGTGCCATATTTCCTGTTTTCACCCCTAAAATCTATAGTTTCGCTTGGAAAAATGGATTTTTTCACGCTTTGTAATGAGACAGGTAATTCAAATTGACAGTAGCGAATATGGGTTGTGGGTGAGTCGAGGTCGGTACTGCACTCTACTCGCTCACGTCAAACATAGGCTGTTTTCGCTGGGACTGCAGTCAGCCAGGATGCACGCGATTTGACACGCCCGAATATAGCCTCGGGCCATATTCTGTCCAACCAACTATTCTACTGTATGTTCACGAAACGGGCATGCCCACATTTCACGATTTCTCTTTACCATTTCTGTCCTAGTCTTCTTTCTCGCAATCGCCGATTTCTACATTTTTTCCGCGAATTCCATTGGGTGGCTAGTCGTTTTGACACAAACTAGTTTCGCCTCATTTTTCATTACCTTTCGTCGAATGAGTGGTCAGGGGGCAAAAAGCAATTAATTACTGGAGAAAAATTAGATTTTCTTATAGCATAGACGGATTATTGGAGGGCCCGGAAACACGTTCTATCGTTCTTGTATCGCCAGCCAAAAGGATCGGCTTGTTGAAGTAAATAAATTTTTAATTAACGCCTTGCTCAGTCGAGGTCTGGAATAGAGGCGGTCGCTGAGAGCGGCTCCATCTTGCCAATCGTTACTCTCTGCTCGGAGTCGATTTATGGTCGCTGGCATCAGAGCATGCAAGGAAAGGCCGAGTGAGGCAGTTGGTTGAGCATAGCTTTTCCTTTTTCGTTCTTGGTCTCTCTCCATTTCCTCTTCAGCTTCCGTTTCCAGTTTCGATACCAGAGTGCACGTCGGCCCTCGAAGCCATCTACTCGTCGTCTTATTTGTCCTAGCACTAATCTCGTCGCGAAAGAGCTATTCGCTGGCCTCGTTTCTCATCGGCGAGGCCCTCCTGCGCTAGCTGCTTGTTGGAGGAGAAAAGGGTTCTCTTGTGAAACATCTTCTCGCTTACAGCTAGCTGACCGAGTAATGAAGAAAAACGTCTATCCGCTCAGGCGACTGATTTTGGTCCCGTTAGAGCATTTTTTGTTTCTTGCTCCTTTTATGCTATCCGTTCGAATTTCTGCTCTCGCTGTTGCGCCTCGAGACTTTATCATTACCATGTTGGATGCCGCATCAGCATATAAGGCGCGTTAGTGGGTAGCTAAGCGGAAGGCGATAAGGAGACGTGCGAAGTCGAGGTGGAGTCGTTCTACTCACTAACAATTGACAAAAAGGGAGACCTGCACTTGGTCGTGTTTGCATTGGCGTCAGTTATCGCCTGTATCCGTACTTGTTTGCAGATTGAGCTCTTGTAAGTTAAGGCGACCCAATTTAGGTCTTTTTAAAGGACCACAAAAAGCAAAGTGTTGTGTTGTGTTTTTTGAGCAGTCTATCACTAGTGCTACAAAATGCTTTTTTGTTATAGCTGGCCGCATGATCCGACTGTGCTCATTGCTTTACGTGTTCTCCATCTTGGCCTCCTGCGCCGTGGTGACAGAAACAAGCAAAGGAAGTAAGTGGGTTTCGAATGCTCAAAATGCTAGCAGACGAAAAAGGACACCTATATGCACGTGCGTATAGCCAGTAAGGATAAGGCAGAAACACCTGGCTGTGGCGGGCCAAGGAGGGGAGGCGCCTTCCCGCATGGCCTTTGCCATTGTCCCAAAGACCTCGGGATACCATCATAATGAGAGGCGTCGACGGATCACCGACCAAGCGTGAATGATCTTTTTGTATATGGGCGCCCAGCAATGCCTTGGATTTGGTATTAGTCTGCTGGAAAAGAATTCTGGCAATCTCAATTTTCGGCTATTTATGGGGTCGACCGACAGGCGTGTCCCCGCTGAAGCCCAGTTTGCACCATAGGAGGTCTTGTACTGTATTACAATAAGCCCTACACGCCCTCTATCCAAGCCAAGGTCCAGTAGCTTCCTCCTTTCCTGGTTTGCTCCACTGAATGGGAGAGGACTGTTGGTCGTCCTTGACACGACCCTAGTCTGGCCTCTATTTACGGCCGGACTTGTCTTATGTTTGCTCACTAACTATCGGGCGTCCGCTCGGCTTTTTGAGCAGCAGTGGGAACAAATGCAGCTGCTTTTCCGCCATGTACATATTTGATTTGCAGAAACAACAAAAAAAAGGGTCTTTCTTCGAATAGCACCAAAATAAGAGGGACCAGATAAGAACTAAAAAACATGCCTTCATGCAACTTATAGAAGGCAGAATACGAAATGAGCAGACAATTAGTTTTCCCTATCCTGCCCAAGTAATGACGGATTACAAATGTGCGTGTTGTTTTTTAGCTCCTCCAGTCGTACCTGACCATGTCAAGACCAAATACGTGGTTCAAGAAGGTACGAAAAACTGGAAATTAACATGTGCGGCGGAAGGCGAGCGTCCTCTTTTGATCACGTGGACCAAAGACGGCGAATCCATCACGTCTGCTTGGCCTCGATTCAAACAAACAAATGATGCAAAAGATTTGAAAATAAAAAACGTAGCCATAGAAGATGCTGGAGCTTATCGATGCAGGGCGGTCAACGGATTTGGTTCAGTGGACGTGGAGTATACTGTTGTCGTTGTGGGTAAGTACTGTATGTATCTTTAAGAGTGGGATGCCAGGACTGTGCTCACCTAGGAGCACCCAAGCTCAGATTGCAAGCTTGCTTGTGTAAGATTCTTCTATTCTTTGGCAAGCGCTTATGGAAATGCCATCTCATAAATTGCGCTTCTTTGACAGTCTTCGATACTGATGGAGCGATAGGGCGCGGAGGGTGGGTGTTGGGTATTTTGCAGGAGGCTCCAAGCTCTTTGGACGTAATCGAATGAGGACGGGCGAGAAATGGGCGTAACAAGGGGAGAATGGGAGGGTGGGGCGAATGATGGAAGAGGAGTCTAGGCAGGAGGCGAGTGGCACTGGACGAAGATGTATTTGGTGGTCGGGCGAGCTGGCGTTTTGATTTCGATTTACGCTTCTTCTTACTCGCGGGATTTCCCTTAGTCAAATTGCATCTATCGTACTGGCCTTATCCATTTACCGCTGTTCAGTCGAGTCTCTCCGAGGAGCCCGGGCAAACCTCGTTTACCCGTTCATCTTTGCCTCGGATTAATCGTGAGAGAAAAAAATGAAAATCCTGCAAGCGCGATTACGAACGGCAAACGAGCGACATTTAACGGCTGCCCGTTCTGTAACGAGTATAGGCTCGTTCTCCGTCCGTAAGTGATCGCTCATGCTATTTGCCTGCTATCGGCCTATTATAAGAAAGGAAATCGATACACTTGCCCCTTTTTTCTCCTTCTTCTAAGACGACTTTAGTGGAAGAAAGCTACTCGGGGATCTGTTGTTGCCAAAAATAGGAAGGCAGAAAATGGAACTTTGAAGTTAGGGAGCAGTCTGGTCTGGGTCTACAACATTCCAAGGCGCCATACAGACGAGCAATTATGGCAAGAATGCAGAGCTTGGCTGCTTTTCTCACGCAGGCGATGCATGCCTAGTTGTTTACCGTTTAGTGGCATGGCGCCTCTCCTGGTCATCAGTCGAAGATATAAATGGGACGCTGTCGTTCAGGCGACAGACGATCGAACGAGGATGGACATGGAAATGAGAGGCTGGTGTCGTGAATCGACAAATGGGTGGGCTAGTCGTTTGTCATACTACCATCTTCTTCCTTGTCATTCGATCAGGCGATGTTGGCCAGGCGAAAAGATAAATAGCAACAACACGATTGAGAAAGAGAAAAATATATACTCCGACAGGCGGCCTATCGGCTGCTGTGGCTGGCTGGGACGTACGAATTTGAAAAATTGTTCTCCAATGACAAACGATCAACGCCCCATTCAACGAATGCCCCGCGCAAACGGGTCTATCTATTTATCATAGCCATCCAACAGGCGCACTCACTCGCAAAAGGGAAACGGCCAAATAAATAGCTGTCACAGTCTCATATATCTTATATTTTGGTTTTACGAAACCTAAAATGACGGTTACAGTAATCCTCAAAGGTTAGACATTTTGTCCTTGTGATCTTACAAGTGTTGTCAACACAGCACTCGAATTTTCCAATTTGCAGCGGTTCGGCGCTTTTGAAGTTGGGAACTAATTAAAATTTCAAGAGCTGGCAGAAGTGCGCTGAAAGGAGGCCAAAAAGTGTGCTGAAAGAAGAAGTTTATAGAACAAGTGTAACTTGGTGTAGGCAGACAGTAAGCATCGTCAGTCTCACTGTTTTGACGAAGGCACTCAGGATTGAAAGAATGAAAGGTTTTTGTGGGGGAGGTCTCAAGAGGGTGAGCCAACCGACTCCTGCACTAATAGTCAGAGGGGGAAAGGGGATAGCTAATACACTAGGCCTTATTTTAAGCGTTGAACACCATTGCTTTGTTTCAGGCAAAAACGAACCATTTTCGTCAGTCTCGAACGATTACGCAGAAGATGATTTTGTGCCACCAGATTTACTCGACCCGTCGTCATTATCGGAGGGTGGTGGTCAGAATCGCGCACCATTCTGGGTTGATGGTGATCCATCGACCGCCAATTCGCAATCAGCTCTCGTTCGACCAGTTGGAGGGAATGTGAAATTGCGATGCCACGCTGCTGGTTTACCAAAGCCAGACATCATTTGGATGAAGGATGGCAAAGAACTGGACGATGTTGTGTTCAGTTGGTCACGGGGAAAATGGGCGCTGCATTTGAAAGATTTGCGTGAATCAGACTCGGGCACGTACGCTTGTCGTGTCTTCAATATTTGGGGTAGTCTCAATGCAACTTTTATTGTTAAGGTTACAAGTAAGTTCAACCCCGCCCGTATAATTTCTAATGATAACATAGCCTTGTTTGCTAGATGGTGACCCGTCATTACCAGAATTCGAAAAGTCGCATCCACTCAATACCACAGTCAATGAGGGCCAATCTGCCACTTTCCACTGTCGGGTTCGAAGTACCGAGAAGCCGATTATTCAGTGGATCAAAGTCATCGAAGACCCGTCGCATCTGGAATTCAATCAATCTGTGGAAGTGCATGGCTTGCACATCACTGTCTTGGATAGGAAGTACCCGTCTGAAGTGGAAGACTTCCGAAATGCCACCTGGCTTAAAAGGCTAAACATCCCTTTGGTCGCGGCTCAAGACGCTGGTTGGTACGTTTGCGTCGTGACGAGCCAGAAGGGACATCTATCACATCGATTCGCTTATTTGCAAGTCGTGCCAGGTATGGGAATGATCGTCTCATCGTCAGTTACTAGGAAACTAAAAGTTTTGTGTTTTAGTTTACCATCAAGTGCCCATCAGCGACCAAATGCCGTTGCATATCGTCATCGGTATACCAGTGGCCTTCATTCTACTTCTATTGGTCGGCTACGCCATCTACTTCTTGCAAAAGCATCAGCAAAAACCGACAGCCAATGGAGCTTTGAATACATCGACCGGACAGCGACCACCTCCTCCCCCTTCTTATCCTCCACCTTCATTGCCCAACTCATCAACCCTCAAGGCTTCTCCTTTTCGACCACCCGCTGTTCCTGGTTCGGCCACGGCCAATGGTCACCATCACTACGGCGCCGGCTCGCCGAGCGATCAGTCGTCGCAGCAGCTTCATCAACAGTTGATGCCACATCAGCATCAACCTCTACTGTACGCCAAAGAAAATGCATACCTTGCTGGCCCGCCACCACCGCCAGCACCGCCCGGTTCAGTGTACAAGGCTGACTTCAAGAAACCTTATCACCATCATCATTTCCATCAGAACTGCCACGATTTAGATCCGCAGGCGGCTACACCACTGAATGGGACTATGAGCGAATGCGACGGGGTCTATGAGACAACCAATACTCCTCAGCCGTATGAGTTACGATACGACGACGAAAGCGATTTTTCGGACAGTTACGACGAACACGGGGGTGCCGGAAGGATACAGCATTATCCATCCTTATACAGTTGTAGATAACATTCTTGGACTTGTATTCGTGATTGGATGGAGCTTTGGGCACTCGACATTGCGACAAGCATATGCCAGCCGATCATTTGAGACATCGGCCCCTCATTTGGTATGTGTTTGCATAATATTGGTGTGGTTCCTATTTGTACTATTCTGCAAAACAGAGTTTTGGGTGGGCGATTTTTTGTTGCTTCTAAGAGATTCGAGCTTACCGTATGCGTTGACAATTTTTTAGAGTACCCTATACCACTATGATTTCTTGCATTTTTTGTGATGGCGCCTGCCTGCAGACGCTGGGTGTTACAGGGTCTTATTAGCTTATATATGCCCATCGTGTACGACTGAACACCTCGGTTCCCGTGCTCGAGCTAAAATGTAGCACCAGTGCTTATCATATTCTAGGCTTATTTGGTATGATCGAGCTGCAGGGTGGTGTTTCGTGTTTTGCATACTCGCTGCTAAGTCAGTGTCACAATGTGATACGATTCGTGTTGCACGAAAGAGCTGACCTGTGCTTATGTTGGTTTTATTGTACACAGTGTCTTGCACAGATCAAGACCGAATCGGCAGCTACAATATGTATATGTAGGGGTGCATTGCTATCGTTGAAATATTCTTTTGTTTACTTTTTCGTAGAGTACATGATCTGTGGGCCTTATCCAAGAACGAAACATATCATTCTTTGTACAGGCGGGCAGTGCACCAACCATTTTAATCTATGACCTTCCACATTTCCCTGACTCTTTCGTTCACAATCTCTCCTCCCCACCCCACCCTTTCCTTCCCCGTTTTAGATTTTTGGTTATTGGATTGCAATAAGTGACTGCCCCTCGCAGTTCCGTAAAAGAGCACGGAAATCTCGAAGGATGTTTTCATGGATAAAGTGTACTTTGTAAATGGAGCTGTGCAATATGGTCTTTCGTGCAGTGAATGCGTCTGGTGTATTGGCACTGACCTGACGTATTAAATAAAATGAAATGGAAACTGATAGCTGGAGTAGCAGACTGCAACACCACTCAAACGCAGGAAACTATGCACCTATTACGTACCGTAGGTGCTTCTGAAGTTGCTGCATTCTTTGTATCAGTCACTTCTTTTGAAGCCAATCCATGCGCGAATCATATACGAGCAAAAACTAGCACGATAAGCTTACACTGATAAGCACGCTTTTGGGACAAGGGACCTGGATTATTTACTATTCAAAGCTAACAAGGGCAAGCATGATCGCGTGCTCACTGTTTGCGCTTCTTTGGCGATTGACGTTTCGCGGGAGAACGGCTCTTGCTAGGCGATTGGCTACGTGGCTTGGCGGAGCTGCCGTTCTTAGACTTTGTCGACTGATCTTTGGAGGCCATGGGAAGAGTTGCAGAATCGCCAGGTTTAAGTCTCTGATGATGTCCACTTGCAGACGTCGACGCCTGGTCTTGCGTAAAAGTTGATGGTTTCATTGTGGCAGCCTTGCTGGTAGGGACTAAATCATCTCGGCTTCTACTCTTGGCTCCAACCGCCTCCCTCGTGTGTGCTTTAGTCTGGCGTCCATTGGAAGCGGTCGCTGCCGCGGGGAGTGTTGTTGCTGCGGGAGGTGGACTTTGAGCTTTACGACCATTTGCGCTTGTTGATGTTTGCCTGCTTTTCTCTTCTGTTCCATTCTCAGGCCGTCTTGAGCGGCTGACGGGTGGGATCTTACTTGGCTTCTGATTTCCATCGCCGTTTGCTTGCTCGTGTTTTTGAGGTTGAAGTTGCGATTGCGATTGCGATTGCTGATGTTGCTTATCAGGCTGTTCTTTCTTCGACTTATCCGTGCTTTGTCGATAGCGGGTCTGCTCGACTTCCAAGTTGTCTGCTCTGGCTGATGGTTGAGGGGGAGACGGTTTGTGTTTTTCGGGCCGATCTCGCTTTTCGCGATGCCTTTTTCGATCAACTTCGACTTCCTCATCACTGGCCACATTCTCCACTTGTGGAATCTTGGGTAGCATTCTACGCTTAGGGCTGCATGGTGGGGTTGGGTTCTGAGATGGCGGTATATCTTCCAGTTTTGGCGCAGACTTTTGTCGGCGAGGAGCCTTCTCCTTATTTTCTCCATTTGTCTTTTTCGGTTTGAGTCGTTCAGTGTCGGCTGACAGTTGTTGTTGCTGGATTCTTTCCGCTATGGCAAGCTTGTGTTGGATTCTCTCAGCCTCAGCGATCTTCTGCTGGAGACGTTCAGCTTCCGCAATTTTTTGTTGTAAGCTTTCTGCCTCTGCGATCTTTTTCTGGAGTTTTTCGGCCTCCATGAATTTGCCAGCTTCTACAATTTTCTTTTGCAATCTTTCCGCTTCTTGCATCTTTTGTTGCAAAATGTCATTTTGTGCCATTTTCTGATCATGGCCTCCTTCTATATCTATTGCTGATGGTAAAGCATGATTGCGAAAGTAAACACGGCGAGGATCTTCGACAAAAGCCGCGCTGTGGCTTCTTTCTCTTCTTCCCGAACTACCAAAATATGGTTCAGTATCTTCATCCAAAACATAGCCTTGACTGTGACTGTGATAAGGCCCGAACGAGCCATCCTCGGCACCACTGGTCGACGAGGGCAAGTACGGGTCGCTGCCGATGATTGGCGTCTCTCGGAGTGTTCGAAATTGCTCAGCCAAATTGCGCATAGACTCCTCGCCTTGACCACCGTATGCTGCTGAAGCCTTCTTCCATTCATGGCGCGAATAGACGGGTGAGTTGTAGCTGTACGCATCTGGAGGTGTGTGAGGACCAGCTGGACGGACAAAACCGAATGAGGAGCTCTGTATTGGTTTACCCGTGTAAGTATAGACGGGGTGGTAATCGCTGGTGATCATGTCCTGCATTGGCTGCCTGCTTTGCAACATGGAGTCGATCGGCTGACTCAGAATCTGACCATAATACGGGCTCGACTGGACGGGCCAGGTTTCAGTTTGGTGATAATGGGCGTAGTAGGGATGGGCTTGGGGAACAGGAGTGGAAATTGCGGTGGAAATTTCGACGGGGTATAATTGAGCGGTAGAATGATAGACTGGTCGTTGCTGGGGTTGCAACATTTGCTGCGACTGTTGCTGTTGTTGATGCATTTGATGTTGGGTCGAAATTTCGGGTTGGGTTGATTGATGTTGGAAAACACGCTTTTCAGGCGCGTGTAGTTTTGGAGCTTTATGCGACACGGCTTCGACAGAAGTACTGCTATTGGCTACGTCTGAATCTTCTGACTCGGGTTGAGCAGTGGGCGCCTTTTTCGAAGTTTCCGATTTCTGCTCTTTATGTTCGGGTTTGGGGGCTACAGCGGATGTCGTTGTGGTCGTTTCAGGCGCAGAGGGAGCTGGATAATCGGGCGGGGCTAGGGAATGTCGTTTTTTGGCTTTAATGGGCGCTTCCATGGCTGCTTTTCTTCTAGCGGCTGCTTCTTGTTGTTGTTTCAACAATTGCATCAGCGTATCGACGTTTGTGCTGCCATTAGTGGCATTGGTGCCGTTCGTCAATTGCGCTTGACTATTCTTCCTGGACGGTTGACCCGAACCAGTGCTATCGACGGAATCGAGACGACCAAGCTGTGTACCTAAACCGGCCACTACCGGCTTGTCAGGAGGGCGATAGTTGGTGGTTATGTGATGAATGTTTGCCGTTACTGGATCGACCTTCGAGGAAAAACTCACTTTTAGTCACGCCTTCTGACCACAGTCTTTTTGGAGTCACCAACTTACTTGGAAATCAGTTTCCCGAAATACGCCTGCGCATCCGCACAGCCTAAGTTTTATGCGATCCATCAGATTCAGCGTTTGAGCTGCATATAATAAAAGATTCGTGACTTCGATCACGAGCACGTAGGTGAAATCCGACGTGCAACTAAGCTGGCGATAGAAAGCGATTCGACGTAGCCCTAGTTGTCTGGGCATTTGCATACAAATGTATCGAACACCCGTCCAAGTCTTCCAACTGCTCAAGAAATCTCTGCTGTACATGAATTCCAAAGTCTTGTAGGCGATCACGATGTAACCTCTGGTCTTCTTGTGATCATCGGTCCCCGATTGGATACCAGGCGGATGTACAATCTTTGGTTTGACGTTCCTATTGACCTCGGCTGACCCGACCGATCCGCTACCCAGGTCATCATCGTCGTCGTCGATCGGGGTCTGGATCATGTCCCGTTTGGGATCGACCAGTTGCACTTCTTCGTAGCACCCTAAGGAGGAGACAAGATCGTCTGAGAGGTCATAGGAATTTATGTCTGAACTCTAAACCTCTTGGGAAGCAAGAATCCCAGCACTTCAGCCCGGCAAGATGCCCAGATAAAATGCCCCCATAGAACAAACCATCTGTGCTGTAGCAGAAGACTGGACGCGCCACGTTCTTGCTTTGTGTGAGTAAAATACAGTTTCTGATAGGAATTCCCTACATTTCACCTTCCTTACCTTTTTGTAACTGGATGGCTGGATCATGGAAGTTCACGCAGTCAGTTGGCTCGAGTACTCTTTTCATTTCTTCAATATGTTGATAGGAGGAGAAGAATGTGACATCGACGAATGGGAAAATGACTAAAGAAATAAAGAATCAAATTCGGGAGTCATTGCTAACATAATGGCTTACACCCTTTTTCTAAGGACTTCATTCGTTTCATAAAAAATGATTCTCGATGACGCAGCCGAGTGCTCACTTCCAAACTGCTAGTGTGAGGGCTCTGAGGAAATCTTATAGCAGACGACCCCACTTTGCAGCCTTTATCATCAGTGACAAAGGTGAATACGGCATAGCGACGGACTCCGCTTTGATGTTCATCGGCGATCGGCATGTCGGATACTGTACATAGGAAGAGAAGCCAAGCCCCTGAAAATAAACTATCACTCACTCTCCTTGACTCGACTGTCAGTTCGGCGTCCGAACAATTGGACACTGGCGGAAATGCAATTGGCGTCGATTTCGGGCAAGGCAGATTGGCTCATTAGACACTAGCAGAGCAGGAGTGAGCCAGGGAGCAGGCCAAATTGGCAGCCAAGGCAATAGGATTTGAGCCAACACACAAAATCCAGCCTTTCTCTAAAACCAGAAGTTTTTAGCTTTGACGATCCAATAAAGGACAAGGCCAGCCAATAAGATGTTAGGTTTCATACGCTATTGATTTCTTACGTATTGTCCCAGGTGCTGTGGACAATACATGGCTTACTGAGGTCGTCATAGTTGCAGGAAACTGTATCGCTATTCTGATCTATGAAGTCAGGAGAAAGGCCTTATTATCAGCATCTTGCTGTACGTCTGCTACGGCTTCATCTGACTGTGAGTTTTAAGTCTTTATCTGCCGACGAGCCCTTCCCGATGTCCTTGCAATACTTTCTAACGGAGACTGATCTTGTTTACCGTAACAAGCCAAGAGATAAGAGCCCAGATGTACCTCGTCCCGACAAAAATCGACTTTAGTCACGCATACTTTTGCAGGCTGATGAGCGACGAGCGAGTAAGCCAGTGCTGACCTTTTGCAACAATGTTCAAGTCATTTGGTGTCCTTGCAGTAGTATTGGCCGTTGGATATTACTACTATCAACAATCGAACGCAAATGCAAGAGTACGAAAACCACAAGAATTGAACGAGACATACGACTATGTCATCGGTAGGGAAAACTCTATGGTCTGACCGCATTTGATGTCTGTCTTCTTTCAGTTGGAGGGGGCACGGCGGGCTGTGTTCTAGCCGCACGGCTAACTGAAGATCCATCGGTCAGTGTCCTGGTACTAGAAGCAGGCGATGAAGAAGAGCATCATTGGTTCTCTCATATTCCTGGTCTTGTGCCTTTTTTGCAAATGACAGACTTCGACTGGGAATACTTGACGGAGCCACAAAAGCACTGCTGCAGTGCCTTGACGAACAGGGTGAGTAGGCACAGAGTGGGCTGCTGAAGCTGCGGGCCAACGACTGCATGTGGCCAATGTGTTGCAGCAAGGAAGATGGCCACGTGGAAAGGGTCTCGGTGGCTGCAGCACCCACAACTATGTCAACTACGTTCGCTGCAGTCCAAAAGACTTCGATGAATGGGATTATGATCTGGGCAACGCCGGATGGAGTTACAAAGATGTTCTGCCTTACTTTAAAAAAATGGAGAGCTACGAAATTGATCATTTGAGCGGTCAAAATGATCAGCACGGGTATGATGGTCCTCTGAAAATTAATGAAGGATTCAGGACTCCGCTGGGTGAGAGTGTGCAAAAGGCATTGAAGAATGCGGGTTACAAGTTCACTGATGACACCAATGGTCAGGATTTCGAGGGATTCAGTTGGGTGCAATTCAATGTGGATAAGAGGGGACGACGAATGAGTACAGCTAAAGCATATTTGAGACCGGCTATGCAAAGACCTAATTTGCATGTGGTTGTGAAAGCCCACGTTTCAAAAGTAAGTAATCATATTAATTCGACTTTTGCTAGCACCGTGAATGATCCAGGTGGCAGCAGGAGCACAACGCTGGCTCACAGCGCTACGAGCTTTAGGTGATCATCGACCAAAAGAAACCCGATGGCCTTGTCGCAACTGGCGTCGAGTATTTCTATGAAAAGGAGAAATACATTGTTCGATCTAAAAAGGAAGTCATCATTTCTGGTGGTGCCATCAACTCGCCGCAAGTCCTGCTCCTGTCTGGTATCGGCCCTAAGGCACAACTTGATCAATTTTCAATCCCAGTGCTGGTGGATAATCCGGCCGTGGGTGCTAATCTGGAAGACCACATTGTGTCTTACTTGGAATACAAGACCAATGCCAGCGGTCTAACAGATGCACACCAGCTGGGTACGTGGCATGGATACTACAAGGCATTGGCGCAGTATTACCTGTTTGGCACAGGTAAGTTCCAAAGTAAAGTCTGGAAAGAGGTTACAAAGAGCTGATTTGCAGGTCCCCTCACCAAAACAGCGACCGAAATCATGGGCTTCTTAAAAACTAATCTGAAAGACAGCGCGGGACCTGATTTGCAATTTTATTTTACCAATCCATTTCCATTCCTGGATGACCGAATCAATCTGTCTCCTGAAGTATGGCCCTGTGACTCTGCTGAGAGCACCACCCGCATTTTATGTACTTCAGGCAACTAAAAGACGCAGTTCTGGGAAAGACGAGAACAGTCTGATGTTCGGAGCAGTGCATCTGCACCCCAGCGACAAAGGTCTAATTCGTCTTCGCAGCGCGGACCCATTCGTGCATCCAATCATAGATCATCAGTACTTGGAGGACCCCGTGGACGTGGACATTCTGGCAATTGGACTAAGCGTCGTGGCAGAAGTGGCTAAACGACCTGAGCTCGAACCCTTCGATGTGCAGTACTCCATAGCGGGTTCGGCACCTGGTTGCGATGACTACAAACCGTTAAGCGAGGAGTACCTGAAGTGCAATGTGAGGAATCGTGCAATCACGTTGTACCACCCAATCGGAACGTGCCGCATGGGCAAGAAAAACGAGAACAGCGTGGTGGATAGTCAGCTGAGGTAGTGCCTTAGTCTGCTTTAGTCATGCTCCCTCTCACATGCTTCCTTGCCTTCTAGAGTGCACGATGTTGATGGGCTGCGTGTTGTCGACGCATCCGTCTTCCCTGCTCAGGTGTCGGGCAATACGCACGCGCCAGTTGTCATGGTGGCCGAGAAGGCAGCTGATTTGATAAAGGCCTCTCGCAAGCGTTGATCATGTAGACCGTGTGCAATGAGATGATTAGAAAGGCGTGTGACTGTGTGTCATCTAAGAAAATATCTTTTTATTTCTAGCGGGCACTCAACTTTAGTGTGTCTGCACAGAACAGTATGCATATCTCACTTATCTTCGAGGGAGAAGGTTTTTCTCACGAAATAGCCTTAGCTATACCTATTCAAATAATGTTACTGCTCTTATGGGACCAATGCCGCCGTGAGACATTTGTATTTTAAATTTCCGCTAAATTTGATCTTCAGGCTATTGCTTACAACCTGGTTTGTCATAGTCCGTGGGACCATTCCCTCACCACGTGCTGCAAGCGTCGCGTGCGCCTAGCGCCCTTTGGCCACTTCTCGACCTTCAACTCTTGCATGCTTTCTTTTTTGGGATTCGAGCGAAATTGACGAGCGCGTTTAGCAGGGATTTCAGTGAAAGTTGAAGCTTCGCCTTTCAAGTCCGTTTTTTTCAAGACTTATATTCAAAAAGTGATGTCGGGACCTCCTTTACTTCGTTGGTCAGAATAATTTTTTCCGTGGTTTATTTCCGAGCAACATCTACCTTAGTTCAACAAATCGACATTATCGGTTTTATTGCGGCGTCTTGTACGCATGAGTTTAGCGTGAATTTCCTACTTGTATACAGTACTCGTTTTGGGTTCAATTTCGCATTTACGAGTTACTTTTTCTCCTGGCGCTGTTCTCGTCTGTGTGGTTTGCACTTGTTCGATTAATACAGAAAGGTGAGCAAAAGCAGGAGTTTTTCAGCGGCAAAGTGGCTAGGTAGTTGTATGTGGCCTTACCTGCGTGTTCAGTGGTCAGTTTACCAAGATAATCACGCGATGGCTCTGCAAAATTTATCACTGATCTCCTTAAGGCCATGCCGTTATACAGTAGATATAGGATCCTTTCTATCCTTTCAAGAGCATCAAACTTCGGCCCATTTTTTTAGTATTTCCCTGGTCCCTTGTCAAATATATTAAAAGGATTCATTTTACGATTGAACGGCGAAGTTTTATCACAGAGAAGCCAGTGTCTTCGTTCTTTTTTAGTTGCGCAATTTCTCAAAAATTTGACAGCTATGTTCGGCGGGCGGGACACCCGAATAACAACGGTCACGGCATCCCCTGGATACGGGCCTGAAAGGCAAGTCGAAGTGAAATATACGGATACGAAAATAATAGGCAATGGCTCATTCGGTGTCGTGTATCAAGCGAAATTATGCGACACTCAAGAAAGCGTGGCCATTAAAAAGGTTCTGCAAGACAAACGATTTAAGGTGAGTCAGTTTGGTTTTTTTCTCATTTTATTCTTTCTTATACCTGCGCCTTGGAGTTTAGAATCGTGAATTGCAAATTATGCGCCGCTTAGAGCACCAAAATATCGTTCGCTTGAAATACTATTTTTATTCAAACGGCGAAAAGGTCAGTGAAAAAATCTTTTTGGCTAGTTTTTGTGCATGTTCTATTCTGTGTTTTTTTAGAAAGATGAACTATATTTAAATTTAATTCTCGAGTACATCCCGGAAACTGTTTATCGAGTAGCGCGGCATTATAACAAAAGCAAAACGCAAATTCCAATTTTGTACATAAAAGTAAGCTAATTTATTTTTTGTGTCCATCCTGTTGACGGAGTTGGCGCGCTGCATTATCTGAGGTGTTTTGTAATTGTAACCATAGATGATAGGGGAGAGGCGGAAGCCGACATGCTGAGCTATCTGGGACTATTGACGTTGTGTGGATAGGCGTCGCCGCGAATGAAAGGTTTTCCGTATCCTTCCTAATGGACGTTCCTTTGACTTGAAAAATGTTGTTCATTTAATGCGTGCTTATTGATTTTCTTCCCTTTGTTTCAGTTGTACATGTACCAATTGTTTCGAGCTCTGGCTTACATCCATTCGTTGGGAATATGTCATCGCGATATCAAGCCGCAGAATCTCCTGCTCGATCCCGAGTCGGCTGTGTTGAAGTTGTGCGATTTCGGTTCAGCGAAGCATCTTATACGAGGCGAACCGAATGTTTCGTACATTTGCTCTCGTTATTATCGTGCACCGGAATTGATTTTCGGCGCTACCGATTACACGACGAATATCGGTACGGGGTTTTTTGTACGGATTTTTATCCAATTTTTGACTTGCTGCTGTTTTCTTAGATATTTGGTCGGCAGGTTGCGTGTTTGCCGAATTGCTTTTGGGCAGTCCAATATTTCCTGGCGATTCCGGCGTTGATCAGTTAGTCGAAATTATCAAAGTATTAGGAACGCCGACGAGAGAACAGATTCAACAAATGAACCCAAATTACACGGAATTTAAGTTCCCTCAAATAAAAGCTCATCCATGGACGAAGGTAAATTGTAGTAGTTTTTTCGTTTTTTTATTACTGAAATTTTTTTATTGAAGGTTTTTCGACCTCGAACACCGCCCGATGCGGTCGATTTAGTGAGCCGTTTGTTAGAATATACGCCGGCTCAACGACTTTCTCCTTTACAAGCGTGCTGCCACGCCTTTTTCGACGAGCTACGATTGCCTAATTGCAGGTTACCCAACAACAGAGATTTACCACCTTTGTTCAATTTTACGGAGCACGGTAAGCTGATCAAAGCACTGATTCGACAGAAAATGAAAGCCTTCTTTGTAGAATTGCGGATTCAGCCATCATTGAATGCTAACTTGATACCTCCGCATTTGGTCGGTACGTTGGCGAGTTCGCGAGCGAGCAGCGGGGGTGGATCGTCAGAAAACGCAGGCGGTGCTGGTGAACCAGCGGTAGGCGGAAGCAGTGGCAGTGGTAATTCTGCTGGTAATGCGGGGGATAGGCAGCCTGGTGGAGGCATTATAAATGGCCCAATCGGCGATGTAGTCGTCAACGCGACGTGATATATCGATTATTGAAAACCGAGTATCGGCTAAAAATGACACTATACATGTTTCCTGCTCTTTTCTTTTCCCACAGACTTGCCGTTGAGGATTGCGGTTTTAAAATCAGAAAATTAGCGTTAATGAATGGATTTTTTGAAACTTTCGAGCGCTGGTGCAATCGATCCTAAAATTCACCCGTTTTTGTCAGTCACTGTTTCGTTTTTCAACTTTTTGTTGTAAGGCTGGGTAATTGGATTAGTCTGAGTATCAAGTTTTATAGTACTGATTCTTGCGCCCTTTAATCATGAGGAGCCCTTTGATTACTCTTGCTCATTGTTTTTGTATTAAGTCTGGAAAAATGCTGATATTGGATGATGAAAGGCTAGGTGGCTGGTCAGTGTAGGAAAGAGTTTTGGAGTAGGACTGCGCCTGCCTAAGCTTATGTCGTGGGAAAGAAATAATTAGACAATGGGGGCTGTATGTGATGTCCTGTTTTGGCCAATGATATTCAATTTATTTGAGGTGATTCGGCGTAGAAGTGATAATTTATCGCTTCTGACGAGTCCCATTTCAGAGATACTGAGGTGATATCGTTGGCTTTGTTTTGAGGTAGTGCAAAAGCGGCTTGTACATTTGGTGATGATTGAATGTTATTTAGTGTTTTAGGATTATTTCAGTTGTACACCGCCATTCTGAGGCAATGCGTGCTTACGCTTGACCTTACTGGCCCAGTGGATTGAAATGTAACTAGGTGTTTTTATGTATTGTACTCGTGCTGGCTGTAGTTGTTTGACACGGTTTTCGGCTTTTTGTATTTTCCTTGGTAACATACTTTTGGGACGTTGAGTCTTGTAAGGTGTTCGTGTACGATTGTATATTCGTTTGGTTATGTGCTTTATGCACATTGCACGCCCTGCGCTCGTTTCATTAGTATAGATATATTAGTGGCACAATTTGGTGTACAATAGTGATTCACCTTGTGGACAGGTAAACGGCGATAAGTGAATTCTTATCTACTGTGCGTTGTCTGTTTGTGCTTTGAGAAAGAGTTGAAACTAAAAGTTAGTGTATGGTTCCTGATCTTTTTTAGGCTCGGTGCTCGCTAAGATAGACCATTAGATGAAAGATTACTATGTGAATATGGAAGTGGACTGGCGTCAGAAGGTCCCTCGGGTGCGTGTGACTGGCGCACGTGACCACGTGCAGCGTGCTCGCTACTTATCAGCATAGGACCAGTGATTTGGAAAGGGGACGTAATTAGAAACGGCAAGTCGCAAGGGGATAGTTGGCTTTAATTAAAATGGTGGTGCCGATGAGGAAGAGTCGCAGTCTTTTCATCACGTGCCATAATGCCTGCCAGCTCGAAGAAACGCTTGGAGAAAGTGAAGTGTTCGAAAGTGGGAAATGAGAAGGAGCAAGGAGTGAGTGCGGAAATTGTTAGCGATGATGACGATGGCGAGTCGGATAGTGGACTCGGGGCCAGTCAGAATCAGCGAGAGAGGCAAAGGCAATTGTACGTCAATTCGGCATTCTCAGCTCTGAGAGCTGTTGTTCCATCGCACCCGCCCGATAAGAAGATGAGTAAGCACGAGATACTGAGGGCTGCTATTCGCTACATACGAGTCTTGGAGTCTCAGTTGAGGGCCATGGATGAACAAGCAGCCAGTGATGGCTAGACTGCCATGCGAGGTGTGAACTACAGTGGTGATCAGAGTGATCGTGTGTGTGATTAGATCACTGTGGACGCCGGATAGTTTGGCTGTGCTGTGATCAAGAATCGGATCAATAAATCGTCATGTTGATGGTGAGTGGAGCCAGCAAGACCGAAAGGGGTGGCTGGACTTTTTGACCCGCTGTCAGCACTGTTTTGTTGACGCGAAGGAGTGAAAAGTTACTAGTTTTATGCATATCAAACGATGGTGGCCACCCGATTCCTGAGTTCCATGCAGTTCAGTTTTACTGGAGCTAAACGAGTTTGCGTACAGCTTACACGATTCCAGCCATTCGACCACAGCAAAGTGATGGTCAAAAATACAGTAGTTCCTATTTGCCAATAAAATAGGATGGCTGTGGAATATTTAACCTTCTGTTTATTCCTCATGACAACACTACAGCTTACTGAAATCATGCTACACACTGACCAGTTTTGTCTTACTGTCAGTGTGAGACCAGTTTCCATGGCGATTGTGTGCTGTTTGGCCTACAAAGTATACGATGAGTAACATGTTTGAAATGTTAGTCGTGACTCGTGATAGTAGGTTATTGAGGTGAGGCTATGATCGTGGATGCCCGATGTCTTGTGTGTCCGACCTAAGTCAGTGAGAAAAAATTCCGGCTAGAGCAAGGCAAGTCTTGATACTATACAATATGTACCTACAGCTAAAACATCAACGAGAGATCGAGGGGAGATCACTGGTTCTCTCTCTCGCCATGACCCACCAGGCATCATATGCAGACTTGTCGCACGACCTTTGTGTGACATGTGTGACACGTAGTAACTATGTGACGCAAGGGGTGACCACAGTCGAGTGACAGCACATTCCGGAGAGCCCATCCCTCATACTGGATCTGTGTCCTGAGGCTGTACCACAAAAAGCGAGCAGGGCATATTGTGATAGAGACAGGCCAGATGGTTCGTAGCCCTCTATAAAGCCAGGACATTGACTCTGCTGTCTTCTGGTCAGTCTATCTTTACCTTCTGGTACCCCAGCCGCTTTCTGTCGTGGTACCTGGGGGTTAAATGACAGCCTTCCTTTTCGGCTGCGCTGGTTACACCTGCCTATTATTACACTTAAATGTGAGAAAGTTGCGATAGCCGCGTGATTGCTACTTTTTGGTTCAAGGTCCCGACTGTCAAGACAGTCGGAGGACAGGTTCGATCAGGTGCCCAGTTGTCGTGCATCGTATGAGAGCACAGAGCCACCCTTGAATCCTTTGGCCTATCCTAGGACGAACTACGACAAGCCAGTGGACGGCCTGAGCCACAGGAACGAACCCACGCAGCCCACGACACGTTGTGCATCGTTTATTCGTCAACCACACGCAAAGACCCTTCAGGCTCGCAACTCACGATCAGTCAGTTGCCGCACGTGTCCATCCTGACGGAGGTTCTGATGGTCCTGAGCCCGAATAGCTTGGAGTGCATTCAGACCAGGAACTCGATACCAGTCGCCGCCCAATTCCTGCAAACCAAACCAGTCACTCGGCCTCTATCTCGGTCTCGTGTATGGCCTTGACCTTGGAGAGGCAGACCAGTTCCCTGAACCAGTGCACTGATAGGTACAGATAAGGTATCCACGCCTATTATATCGTTCCCTCATAAAATCTTTGGCTCGTCCTAGGGGCTGTCCATAGCCACCAGGAACGATCGCGCGCAGCCTATGCTCCTGTGGTCAGCCACGCACGAGGTTTGGGCTCTCAATTCAACAGCAGCCGGAGGTGCCGACGGCGTGCTGATAGTCCGAGTGCCGAATCGCCCAGAGTGTATTCAAACCAGGAACTCAAGGCCAACTGCCGCCCACTCCCCGCCCACTCTGCCCACTCCCCGCCCACTCTGCCGCCTGACGCCTGCTCTAAAAATCAACCGCTCAACCTTGCTCTCGCTTTAGTGTCTGACCTTGATTAAAAGAGAGACTGACCAGCTCCCTGAGCCAGTCCTCTTGGGTGCCGATAAGCCATTCACCCCTATTGTAGTTCTATTCGCCCGTCACACCTGCGGCGACACCCACGGCCAGTACCGGGACGTCCTGCGGATCTTCGACAGGTTTGGTTGGCCGAAAGCACAATGCTACCTTCTAGGTAAGTGGTGTGCATGCTTGCGAGGAAGGGCGGACCTAATTGACAATTAGGGAGAGCGCGACTTGCAGGGGACTACGTGGATCGAGGACCGCGCAGCATCGAGGTCATGTTGTAGTGATAATGGGGTTTATGGCCTGACCGGTTGCTCATTAGCATAAGTCTCATTTATGCGTCTAACCAGTTTGGGCCTGTCTCGTTCTTTGCTTCATGTGGATCGCATGGGTAACAACTACACTCTCGACGAATGATCACCCGCCTATTGGATCCTATCTGACAGCACGAAACAAGTTACTTTTAACGAGTTTGCGCAGATACATCAAATAACAGACTACCATCATCATAAACTTGGCCTTCAATTAAGTAGGGTCGTTTAGAGAATCTTACCATAAAACGACATCAACCATATTATTAATTAACAATCAATTATCTCAAACAAATCTTTCATGGCAGCAGTATCGTCACGTTACAGTACGGAGTGAAGTCTTGCTTTGCTGGGTAGTGTCTTTGGTTCACATCATTCAATCTGGGACCTAATTTCAAGGCTTGGAGTGACTTCTTTTTTATCTTTGGTTCTACATCAGTTACCGTTACATATATGGTAGATCCTCATTCTTACAATTATTCTTAAAATACAGAAACAACATCATTCAAACAATTGTGTACAAGCTATTTCTTAAAATTCTAAAAGTTTCAGAACATAATTCGCTTTCAGTACATCCAAATCCATGGACTATCATGAATTCTTTTGATAAGCTTGCGGTGGAGAAAAGATACTACCAATAAACTTGGAAGATTCAACTTAATGGAGAAAGCAAATCAAAAACAAAACAACCCTTATTATCTAGACTACTTATTTTAAAGCCCGCGTTCATCATTATCGTTGAACCCGTTCCAGCTTATCTGTTCACACAAATCGCATTGTTTTCAGGCTCATTGTCGAGGCATTCTACGTTTTGTCGCCCAATGATATGGTTTTCATTACTCTGGATGTTATCTTGGCTGTCTTATCAATGTTGAATTCTATTCTGGGACTTATTGTTTTTTACTTTTTTAAAGTTTTGCATTTCTTTCTTGGAATAATATCTTTTCCAGATCAATCAGATTGTGACGCAAGTCATTTGGTCGGTATTTCATTAGTAATTCAGTATTTTTTTGGGCTGCCATATTAATTTCATTTCCTTCTTTTTTATGGGCTTTTGAGTTCGGTGTTTTGTTAACTTCCTTCAGATTTCACTTATTCGCGTTACAGCTAGCGGATGATTTTGAAGCCAATATGTTATAGTTAGAAGTTACAAAATAAGTTTTTTGGAGTGTTCATTTATTTCTTGTGTAGACTGTTAAAGGTCTTTTGTTCGTTGGGAGATATAGCTGGTCTATGATATCCTTATATTATTTTTTTTAGTTTCAGCGTGTTCCACGAGTTAGCTTTGGACTGTAGGAATCAGTGAAGTTAGTTTCGAGTCTTCATTTACCCTTCCATATCCCTTCTGAAGGGACAGTGGAACTTCTTCAACTCTTTGCGTAATTTTATCGATCTGTGTAACACATTGCAAAACAGCCTTTCAATCTTTATGTCAAGGGGAACACTTTTACAGTAAGGGTGTATGGTCAAACGCAGAGTTCTAGTACGCAATTACGAAGATAAGGGTTAAGCACGTTCATTCCTTGACACATCAAGAGCAGGAATCGGGACCGCTAGACGCGCAAATAATTTGGTGCTCATCGATGCTACCATGTGGAGAGCATGGGACCCATTTTCGGGACAATATCTCTTTGTTCATTAAATCGGGCACAGTTCACATCGGAATTAGAAGCATCTATCAGTTTCTGAATTTGCACTTAACCACAGCTTACACCAGGGATACAGGTCGAAATACAACAAATTTGATGTTCATAGCCGGTATAGGTGACAAACAGGATTGGGACTTGTTATTCCATTTGCCTTGTATTCCGCAGATGTCATTCTTCGACGTACTCCCCATCTTGTATGGGTCATGCTTTCATGGATCCTTTGGTGATACAGTCAACATTTTTATATCGATTACGGGTCCAGATGAAACAGCAGTTAGCGGAAGCTAACGTAGACTCAGGAAATCAAAAGGCTAAAGACAGCTCGAGTACAACAATCGTATCAGATTCCCTTCAGAGTGCTCTCTGGTCATGATCAGCGTTGGCCATCTCGAGTTAGAACAAACACGTTTGGACCTTAGTATCGCTATTCTCCCGCATGTACGAGCTATCATCACTACAACAAGTTCATGTCAATCACTTGCAACACCAAGGCAAGTTTTAAAAAGCACCCGACCGTAGCCGTGTTCAGCAGACAGTGCAAGAACCAAGGTCGATGTCGAAGACGGAAGGACATGATAACACGGTCAGTGACATATCAACCTGGATCTTTGGTATGGGCTAAAGAAGTATCTGCATTGGTGGCCTGCTCCGCTTGCCTAATCGAGCGCTATGTCCCACACATCCAGTCTCTGGTCTGTTTCTTCAATGATAGGCGCGTTTGTGCATCAGAATACTGGAGATTTCGAACCGACTTTCCAAAAAAAAGCACCTTACTAGAGAACTGAACAACGCAACGCAGCTCGAATTTAGCTTAGAATCGGAGTGATTTTTAGCTCTGATAGAACTTTTGTGTTGTGTTTTCGTTAGGCTGTCCGGAGGCATTACTTAATTTTCTGTTGTCCTTCCAGAGTTTGAAAGATCACTAATCTTTATTTTTGTGTGGTTATAGATGAGTCACCGTTTCGGCGATGTGTGGCGCCACGACTCCTCATCACGCCTGAGCGGGAATAACCAAACTATCGCGGCTCAGGGGTTCCTATAGCGCCCCTCCCTCCCCTCTTCCTCCCTTGCCGGGTCCAAAAAAAAGAGAAAAAAAAAAAAGAAAAAAAAAAAAAAAAAAAAAAAGAAGACTGTCGCCCCCAAATTGTGGGGATTTTTCGTCCAGCTTACTAGAGTGATTTGGCGTCCGAAGGCAGATCTCGGTCTATTTATTGTGGCTTTTTGATGATTCTCCGTGATTAAGAGAGTTCCAGAATTAGGAACAAGGTATGCGACGATACTTGTATCTGGCTCCATACATTCCTCGATGAGGACATTAATCAGCTGCATAGATTTGTATCTTGGATGATTGTGGTTGATTTTAATTGTGAATCTAGGTTATTATTTTTGCTATGGTCATGGTGAGTCACTGTCAACCAAAATTTTTTGGGGTAGCTCTAATGTATAAGAGGTTAAGTTTTGGGGTCCTTTTATACGAATGAATTTAGGAATGTTAGAGGTTGTGGAAGTTTCATGTTGGGTGCCTTGGTCTTGGTCTTGTGGTGCTTGTTTGGAGTTTGAAAAAAAAAAACTGGATCAGAGGATCTGGATCCACAGTTCCCGAAATTCTGGGAGGCACCTTTGGAGGGCACCACAGTTTCTAATCGAGAAAGGGATCTTTTGAAATCGAGAAAGAGTTTCTAATCGAGAAAGGGCTTATCGCGTCTACAGGTCCCCTGCCGTCCGTACCCTACGGGATTTCGATAATTCTGGGTTGTCTCGAAAGAACCTTCGTGAATTTGAGCATTCTTACTTGGTTTGGGCGGCTTGTTCCTTTTGGGAGGCTTTTTTGAATCGGAACAGATTCAAATTCTTATGCTTGCGATTCTTGGCTTTCCAGGGTCTAGCAAGGCATGAGGCGATTCCCCGTCCCCGTCTGGTCAAGCGGCGTCTTCGCCGTTTAAAGTTCGATTCTTTTTCGTGTGGCGCCTTGGTGGGGCCGCGGGAGGATCGGGATCGCACTTATCAACTCCTGGAGCCAGTTGAGGTTCGTTCAGAATGCTCCTCGCCGTCCTCATCCACAATTGCAATCGGTATATCGCCCGGTGGGCGTAGGCCATCACCCGCCAGTTATCAGTGGTCACCGTCACCGGAATCGGCTCAATTACCTCCTCATCGCCTCGCCTCTCAGTCTCCAAGTCCAAGCCCGCGTCCACGTTACGACCGTTTTCGTTCCTCCCGCCCTCGCTCACCATCTCCCTCGCGCAATGATCAGCAATCCAGCCACGGTCGCAAGGACCAGCATAAGCCCAGAAGCCATCACCGTTCACGCAGCAGTCGTCGTCGTCGTCGTTGATAACGTTGCTTTTTCTTTTTTTTTTCCTTTTTGCCCCATACGGTTTTGGTTTTGTTTGTTTTTGCTTTTCGATGTTTGGAGTGTTTCTTGGTGCACAACCAGCCTGGTGCCTGGTGTGCACATCCAGGAGGGGGGCATTGTAGTGATAATGGGGTTTATGGCCTAACCGGTTGCTCATTAGCATAAGTCTCATTTATGCGTCTAACTAGTTTGGGCCTGTCTCGTTCTTTGGTTCATGTGGATGCCTTTTTTCCTACTCACTCTCTGTTGCTGCCTGTGCCAAGAACAGCCGCCTTCTCTTCGTCTCTTGTCTTCACGAGACCAACACCGGGCAACCCTCATAGAACCTACACGACTACAATGTGCCTGCTATTCGCCTTGAAGCTGGCCACATGTCACGCCATATGTCATGTCATACTGTATCCATAGCCAAGCACCATAAGGCGCACTCGAGGCCTCAGGAACACATATTTGACAATTTTTTTTTACCCAGGCCTAGCAGAAACATGAGTACCTTTCGCGCGGCAACCACGAGGCGAAGGAGACTTCAACGTGAGTGCTGCCCATCTGCATCCAATGTGACCCTGACCACCTCTCTTTGTAAGAAGTCCTCACGCGGATGCCTTTGGAGGCCGGGGTGGCTGGCCAAGTGTTTTGCACGCACGGCATACCGGCCAAGAAGTAGAAGAATATAAACGACATGCGCAAACTGCCCATACCCGTCCAGTCGCCCCGAGACAACGAGACTGTGGTCTATCGACTCTGGTCTGGTCCGATCCATCCGAGGACGTCGACGGTGAGTTTTGACTTGTTGATCGTGTGCCAAAACTGCGTTCCCACTCCGCGCGGTCTTGGTCATCGATTCGGTTCGTCGGCTTTGTCGAATTTCCTTGAAGAGCACGATCTGTACATCATCGTTCAGTCACACCTGGTGAGTGTCCCTCCCACTCCATTGGCTTCGATGACCCGTCGTCTTGCAGGTGCTCAAGGAAGGCTTCAAGTTCTTCGACGTGGTAAGTACATCACGGACAAATCTGGTCTGAAGGCGGATGTGAAAGTGCTGACCCCTTCCACAAGAAGTGATGACTTTCGGTGACTGATAGTGATGTGCGGGTGCTTCGTTGCTTCTTGCCAGTGTGCCTGATCGATCGATTGTGACTTCGTGTGAGAATCAAAAATGGGGGCACACATTTCCATAGCACCGAGTGCTCACAGCAACATTGGACCAAGAAATGTGCAAAGAGCTACAGTTCGTGAATGTAGAAAACTTATCGGCACCAGGCTGTGATCCCTGTGTGCCCGGCATTGATATCTGCATGAGTTCATGTTCCTGCGGCCTGGTTGACCTTATGCTGTATTTTGTGGCGATACCGCGAAGTGGAGCATGGTTGTTGGTCTGCGGCCCGCATGCGTACATACTATCAATATTCTTCAAGCTGACCCACACTGCAATCATGGCTGGCAAAATCCTCAGCTTACCCTGAGCCAAACTACAGCTCAACAGAGGATGGCTCAAATCGCAGGAAGAGTTCGCCGCAGTCAACGACACATCGTGCTGCGTGTAATAGGTGCCTTCAGTGGTTATCCTATTTGCATAAGACATCTAGTGTGCACACGAGGCACAGACTATTTGTCTCCCTCCTCCCTGGTCAGGGCCGAGCGAGGCCAAGAGGCCGAGCTGACTGGTTTTCCTAACATGCGAGGGATTGATAGGACTAGTTCCTGGACCCCGAGCACCGCCTATATAAAGGCTCTGCTCCTGGCCTGGCGAGATCAGTTCGATCAGTAAGACTCCTCGACGACCTGACGATTGTAGCCGGCTCTTCCGATCCTACGTGAGTCCCCCCTGGTCCGGCGTAGTGGACACGCATAATAAACTATTTCGGTACCTGGGCTGCGTGGCTTGATTCGAACCTCTACACCATAACGCAGTTGGTTCAGTGTATGCGCACGAGAACCTGACTGTTTCATGCGTTTATTGCCTACGTGTAAGGGGGGAATAAAGATCATGTTATGCAAATGAGTGCGACCTCGTCTGATATAAGGCCTGTTTGGTGATATCTGGTGATTGCTGTGTGTGGGATTGGTCTACCTTTGTATGATGCATGTTATTTGTTTTTTTTTGTGCCGGTGCACTATTGCCCTTTGGGTTGATGCTCGTTTGACTAATTAGTGTTATGCTTGTGCGCATTCGGTGCGGTCGAGTAGAAAACCTATTCTATAAGACACGAGGTCTTATATACCCACCGCAAGGGCCATAGACTCCCAATGCGGGGAAATCGATTCAAGGGGGGTTTTGACGGCCCATAGCCCGAAGTGCGCAAGGAGTTCAGGCCAGGCTCTACCAATGCCTGCAAACCAAACCGGCCACTCGACCTCGATCTTGTGCGGGCCCTGACTTAGGAGAGGCAGACCAGGTCTTGAACAATGCACTGATTGGCGCAAAAAACTAGTCCATGCCTACTACACTAGTGCTGCTTAGGATAGGCCAAGGATTCCACTTATTAACATTTCAATCATGTCGTCTGTTTGAAACAGTATATTTGTTGCATCATCTGATGGTGATCCAGTCGACTCGACTCGACTCGATTTAAAGCTGACTGTGATACGTCAGACGAGAGCTGGAGCTGGCCTGGAGGACCTCTCGCGTTTGCGACTGAAACATCATCCTGAGCTTTCCATCAGCAAGTCCAGGCATCGATTGCGCTCTTGAATAACTTTATCGATCTGCGGCTGGCGCATAATCCACTTTGTATTCATACGAGGATAATCTGCGAACGTACCTGTGCAACTAAACTGCTGGCTCTGTGCAAAGTCGATTACCAAATGAGTCTTCACAACTGATCCGTAAAGATTGCTTTGAGCAGTCAATCCTGGAGCTATAATTAATCATGGGCCCAGAAAACAGCGACAAGTTTTTGGAAAGCGTGTAGTACGGGTATAAGGCACAGCAAACCTATCAGCATTCTCCATCGATAATACTGACAATGTTTTCTTCACGACCGTAACAAGCGGTGTATATCTAACGACCAGAAAGCTCACGCCTTACATAAAACACTAAATTCCGTGCTTATCCTGCGTGCATTGTTGAAATTCTACCACAAAACCAAGAAACTAATCATATCAAAGCCCAAAATGGCTACGTCAAAACTAACGTGCTCTAAAAATATTGTCTACACTCTACGTAAGCACGATCAAAACAGTAATAACTCGCAAATTGACTGAACTTTAGACACCGAATGTCTTACGCTACGATTTCAGCGTTTATTCATTTATTCTTCGGCGTAAATGATCGACGCAGTATTTCTTGCGTTTGCGGATGAATAATGCTTTCCGTCAGCAAGTCCAGGCATCGATCACGCTCTTGAATAACCTTATCGATCAGCGGCTGGCGCATAATCCACTTTGTGTTCATACGGGGATAATCTGCAAACATACCTGTGCAACTAGTCGTGAGACCAGCATTAGCTCGCGCTCTCACCCGGAGTATCCAACAGCTTGCTCAAATCGTCCATAGCGGATTCCATCAGGTGATCTTTGGATGTCACCCGATCCACCAAGCCCACATCGAGAGCCGGTTTTGCTTCCAACAATTGACCTCGAGTTAACACCGACTCGGCTTTATGACAGCCCACAATTTGACTTATTCGACCGATAATCCTAAAACGGCGCATACGCATGGCGAATCTCACAAAAAGCACCCAACAGACTTACCAGTGCGGGAGCGTAAGACCCTAAAAAAGAGATAGTCACATACTGTTCGAACCGAAAGGCAAAAGTGTTCGAGCAATCTTACCATCGCGATTTCGGAAAATCCAACTCCGCCACATCCATCGACCATGATTCGTCGGTCGCAGCACATAGCCATTACGAAGCCTCCGCTACCTGCCGAACCCTACAACAAAATTTACACGAAAGTTACTTAAATGCAGAGAAAAATGCGGCAAGCATCTCACATTGATGGCGGCCACTGTGGCCAGCCTGGTCTTGTACAAGTTGAACCATAAATCAGTGACCGCAGCCCAATAAGCACGCAAACGTTTCGGGTCGGCGTTCCGAAATTCTTTCAAGTCGAATCCAGCGCTAAATACACCTGGGTAAGCCTGAAGAAAATGCGGACTATGCCACGTTTTCAAGTCCTTGCAAGACAACAGAAAAACCTTACCGAAGTGAGTATTATTGCGCGACAGTCTTTCAGATCTTCCAATAGTCGTAAATAACCAATCGTTGTCTTGACCGTATTGAAATCGAGAGCGTTCTTAGGAGGATTATCCACTGTCAAGATCGCAATTCCACCTAAAACAATTGTCAATAAATCATGGGACCCTACGATTCAACAAGATTCTGACTTACTCCTCTTATTGACGAACGAAAATGACACGGTTCCGTAAGAATTTCGATCAATCGGCTTCTCGAGTTTCATCTCGGGCGCTCGGGCGCTCGCAACCCCGCCCGCGCTCTCTTCCACGCCCGACACTGGAACTGGCTTCGTTGATGCCACAGACGACTGCACGGTGGCATCGCTTTCCTTGGCATCTTCAACCGTAACCGAACAAGAATTGGCAATAGAAAAAGCGGCCAACGGCTGAGGCGAAATGGCGGTTCGGAATCCACGATTGCCGGTCTGCTCAGCGTGAATGCGACAATTATTGTACAGGTCTCGCATTTCTTCGTCATCTCCGGCCGTGCTGTTCTCCTTGGACGTATTAGCTAAATCGTCCGACTCGTCGTCTTCATCGCCCGGTTGACGTGGATGGCGCGTTGGAGGAACGTCGATGAACGGAGTGCATTTCTCGTACAACGTGTCGTAGTAGCTGCGGTTTTCGCGCTGCGGGGCGCTTAAACTGTACAAGCGCTGCGTGATCAAAGAGAATATGTCGATGGCGATTTGAGCGTCCCAGGCGGCGTAGCGGATTTGCTCGTCTTTCAAACGCAAGGCGTTCCAATCGCTCCAAGCGACGGTGCGCATCTTCTTGAAGCCCATCGGCATTGTCATGGTGATAGCCGACATTCCAAACAGCCCTTCGGCCAATTTCTTCAGACCCATTTGACGCATCGAGTAATAATCTCGGAAATTAACGCACAAATCGACGCACAAATGGCGAAGATCGATCCAGCCACGCACCGTCAAGCCCCAATCCTCCGATAAACGCGCAACGTCTTGATCGATCCCTACGCCCACTTTCAAAAAACGGTTATCCGATAGGAATTCGCGAAGAGATTCTGGAATTGACCGCCAAAAACATAAGCGGAGCATGACCACCAGTCCGGACCACGTAGCCAATTGAATCAAGACGGACACTTCTTGACGCCGCTTCGTCGATTGCGGAGTTGGCAATATTGGAAAAGACAAAATGCCCTTGTGCGACTTGTGATTTGGGTTACGGCCGTCTTCTAATTCGCCACCTGATGGGGAGGCCGAACGCTGAGCTTCGTATTCTTGAAATTGCTGTTGATATCGCAAAGGAAAATGACCAAGGGCGACGGCGGCCGACGGACCACTTCGGTCAAAATGACTGGACATTTCTCGATTTCCGTCTTGAAAGTGATGACATTGCCTCGTATTATTCGTATTAATACATTCCACATCGAAACCGAGCACTCGATATTCGACCATAGCATCTTTCAGCTGCTGCAAACTGCGATCCCATTCGGATTCACTGCATATGATTCGCTTCCGTCGACAAACACCAGGCTGACGATACCGAGGTACGGCCGATTTTCGAAACTCCTCCAACGCCGAAGCCGTCGGCTCTTCGATGCCTGACATTCTTGCCAATTCGCCCCGCCTGAAACAAGAGAAGTAGACTAAAGTCGTGGAAGGAACCGACGAATACTTCGTGCACGAATCGAATATTTGAAAGACGGCGTTATTTCTTTCTAGCTGCGGTACAACAGAAAATGTAGCATTCGGCTGGAGAGATACGAACAGAGGAAGCCGACACGCAACAACCTTCGATCGGATCGAACCCAGTTGCCCAGATTTTGCTTTTCTTGAGTGCGCTGCGCGCTAAACAAGCGGGAAATTAAAATTTATTTTCCGGGATTTAAAGAGCAATTCACCAGCTTTCTTTTATCTCACTCTTCTTTACAGTGTCGTGTACCATATCCACGATGCGAGACAGAGAGAGTGATCGATACTTTCCCCTGGCTGGAGGTGTCAACCTCTCAGGTTGATATTTAGTTTATTTAGTGGTATTTAGGTTGATATTGATATCGCAGTAAGCTTGTAGTGGGCTTCTAAAAGGGCACCATTCTACGATTAGCAATTCTCACACAACGGTTGACTTCGGAGAAATCTGTAGTGATGTCTTTAAAAGGAAATACTGAGACTAATTGTCAGCCCGCTGCAGATTCCCCTTTCACTAATCGTAAGTCAGAAACGAAAGCAACTGATTTCTTCTCCGTGATTAAGGAAACTACTCAAACACTACAATAGCCATGCTAACCCAGCAGTTCGAAACCTTGGAAAAGCGAGTTCTGCAGGTAAATAGGTCCATTACGGAGGGGTTCTGACAGCCGTTATGACCTAGATAGAGGATTGGGCGGGAGACTGGATGATAAGCCATGGTGTTGCACTATCTCGTGACAGGAAGACCTTTTGCTCGCTGTACTGCTGTATGACCATCATATTACCCCAAGCATGTTGTTGGAACATCACAGTCGGACAAACACATTACGTCAAACAATAAACACAAAGGCAGAGACCGGGTCGACAGGCTGGAGTCAGCTAGCCAGCGATTCGAAATATTTTGATATCAGATAAGTCGAGATCGACTGACGAGTACAGAGAAGGCACAAATCGCAGAGTTGCAGTGAGTTGCTGCTTGTGCGAGTGGCCGCTTCCTGAGCCGATGGTGTGCTATCCCCGTTTTGATTTTGATTTTGTTGAAGCCACTCTATTGTGCTATGACTGCAGCACATCTTATTGATTTGAACCTAAAATGGAAAGCAATGCTGATAAGGAAATTGAGAGCCGGAATCAGAAAGTACCGCTTCCTGGTGAAGAAACGCATGTAGACGTGTCCAGTATTCCGTTTTCTCATCGAAATCGCTATGACCAGCATCGGCGATATAAATTGGCTCTATATTATCTGCGCCCGGGCAACCTTCCCGAAGAATCTTTGCGTGTCGGAGGCAGAAAAATTCATCCTGTCGACCGTGAACGAATAATGTCGGTGCATGAATATTTCCTATTTTGTCCAAGTTTTTGTATTGATCACTGGTGCTAATTCGGCGCTTGAATGGACACACAACCCGAAAAGCAGACATGAAAGAGCCTTGCAAAACGACCGCCTTGACTGCTCGGGTTGAAGCCAAGTGCACTGTGGCCGCAGTGCCCAATGATGTCCCGATTAAGACGATCTGAAAAGCTAGATTTGCAAAGTCATTGTAGAATTGCTTATCGCTAGATGCTGCCAATACAAATTGCGGGCTGGCTCCTATTGCGTGAGTGAAGGGATCGGGATCGGGGTGTGGTGGTTCGGTACCCGTTCTGCGACCTGAGAAAGATTCCACGAATACTCGTACATAGTGCGTGGTGCTAGAATCCTGAATCAAGGTCAATTATGCATAGGATCGTGCACCTCATCCAAATTTACTCTCACCTGTTCTGGAGGCACTTTCAGCGTAGTCGTCAAGAATCGATAAGCTGCTTCGGCCGATCTGTACACACCTTCCTCCGAACTTTTCCCACTGCTTCTTCCAAACCCGGCGTAGTCATAAGAAAACACGGTGGCACCCAGACGTCGAGCGACTCGAATTATGTATCCTAGACATAGCCCCAGATCGCCGCCGTTATTATGCGAGTAGAGAATGGTCAATGGGGGACATTTTGCCGAGAAATTTCGAGCCAGCAAGCAAGCCACTCGACCTCCTTGTTTGTCATCGGCGTAGTAACAACGAATATGAGCAGAGAATGCGTGATATCGACGACAAGTGACCCTCGTATACAGCATGGCTGCGGGTTTCAGATACAATCTATAATCGCCAACTGCCAAGCGTTCACGTTGGGATCCGAACGGCACGAAGTCGTAGGTCGGCTCTTTCACACACCTGTTTCAAAAGCAATAAACAGAGAAGAAATTTTTTAAAATAAATTATTTACACCAAAGCTAATTTCTCGATAATCGAATTCGGGCACGGTGGGCAACATAGCGCTGGAAGACAATCGAAACAACAGAAAGCCAACCAATATCGAACACGTTGCAGGAAGTTACGAGGAGTGCGTAGTCTTCCAAGCAATTGTAATGCTACGTCGAGAATTTCGATCTTAGTTTCCTGAAGAGCGGGGCCCATATTTAATTCTCTTTCTGACGCGATTGAATGATATTCGCACGAACAGAATGAGACCCTGGATTCGATTAGAGTCTTATTATCAGCCATTGCTTCAGGACCACCACCGCCAAAGAGAAGAATAGAATGATCGCTATGCAAGGCAAGGGTGCTTCATTTCCTGCTTTACACTGTATGCATCCTTGTGCTCTTGAAAAGATACTACTCTTACATAACACTGCCTGTACTGGAGGATATGGGCATCCATCCTGCTGCGAGTTTGCTTCATGTACCTAATATATGTTACGTGTGTGTACAGGGCATGATACATGGGTGCTCTACTACTCCGTCTATGGTTGCCCCAACTTACTGTCATTTCTGCGGTTACATTTGCACATCATGCTTTATCAGAGGCTCACCCATGTCTTGTCTCCTCGGAAGCAACAAAGGTGCCATTCATGCCATTCTTCGAGTTTCTTTCTGAACGCTGTCTTTTAAGAGCATTGCGAGAGGAACCCAGTTTGGGACCGGTATTTTTGAACTATTGACCAGCTGCTGTCTGCACACGACTTCAGTTAGTCTCACAATCTCCGTTTAATCCTTGGCTAATGTGCCTCCGATTAAACGGAATCATAGTTAGCTTATCGGATATAAGCCAGCAAAATCAATGGAGTCTCATCTGAGTTCATTGACCCAAGTTTTTTCCTTGCTTACATTTCACTTTCCTTCTGGTCCCCCAATGCTCCATTGTTGGCGCTTTAAGCGAGGAAGAGTCAATCAATACTTTTCGCGAGGCATATATGCACAAGGAGTTCGCGATTGCGCACATGCATGCCCCTCCTCCCGTTGATGCTTTATAGTCTCGCTCGTATTGGCCATTTAGCGGCTTCCCATCCGACTTCTTTGCTCTCTTTCTCCTATCGAAATAGAATCGGGCCCAGTGCCGGTTCGATTTTGCATTTTTAGCACAGTGTAAGTCCTTGGAAAGCGAGGTGCTTTGCGATGGTGTAGGAAAACTCTATTTTGGCAAGAGCGTCCACTAGCCCGTGCTGTGCTAGTAGTTGGTCAGATGTATGGAGTACTACCGGGTTTTTAGTGGAGTAATTCTCTGTCCTTAATGGATGCGTAAAGACGGTTAGACGAGGTGCCATCTGTTAGTTAGCCTGGGTGTAGTTATGACCAGCTACTTGCTTGGGCTTTCGTTGTTGACGAAACTAGAGCCTTGCGCGCTTTTGTGATGCTATTATTTATGATTTCACCGAAATCGATTTTATAATGAAGTTCCTTTTTGTAAATGTACCATTTGAGTGCGCATAAGCTGCTTTGAGTATGGTAAAATATGACTTTACTGGAGCCTTGTCCTTGAGGAAGAGCCGTCAAGATAGTGAAGACACTTATAGTCAGAAGGACTGCTGTGATCGCTCTCTATGTCATTCTTGGGCACATTTCTTGTGCAATCTGTCAATTTTTCTTAATTGACTCAATTGGTAGAAATTTTTATGGTTTTCTGCCACTTTTAGTAAGTATTTCTACAAATATCTCCCAAAATCTATGTTAAATTGTGTTTGGGACTCAGAGCAGATCTACTGCTACGGGCTAATACCTCATCCAGGCCGTTCCACCTGGGTCGACCCCTTTTTGGGGGAACATACGTGGTCCAGAGGGGTCTGCAGGTCCTACTGATCGCCTTTTTATCACTTCCTGTCTTCTACCTGACCCGATAAGAATCACAAGCACTGTCTATTCATATCAGCTTTTGTTCCTGGATCTTAGGCTATGATGTGGCCTGCAGATGAAGGGATCCTGCCTCTCACGTCAAAAGATCACAGGCACTGATCTATTTTTAGCTTTCCTTCGGGCCAGTAAGCAATGATCACATCGATATTAAGACTGGATGTTGGTGGTCAATTATTCGCCACCACGCTGGGCACTTTGACTCGAGATCCAGCCTCGAAATTGGCCAAATTGGCTTATGACAAATGGCTGTCTACTCCATCGAGCGTGTCCGGATCATCCGCTTCATCGACCAATAATGTATCGACATCAGCTCCTACAATATTTATTGATCGTGATCCTTCACATTTTCGATATATCCTTAATTTTCTTCGTGATGGTGACTCGGCAGTGTTGCCAACTTTACATACTTGTGCCTCAAATTCACCAGTTTTGAGAGAACTTTTGCGCGAGGCTGAATTTTATGAAATTAAAAGTTTACAACAAAAACTTTGTGCAATATTGGGAGGTCACATGTGCGGCTCAACTCCGTCGAACGTGTCATATTGTTGTTCGAATGTGGGAACGAGAGAGTCGAGCAGAATGAGGCACATGGATTCGGACAGTCCCAGATCACAACCGTCCGTCTCATCTTCGAATAATTGGACACCGAAAAATGGAGATCTTGTGAAATGGGCTGAAGAAGGATTCGAACTTTTTTGGCACGCACTAATGGACAAGATTACCCATAGAGGATATGTGGACTGGCTATTCTGCCAACACTGCGACAATGACTACGAAGTGCGATTACCAGAATTACCAGACGTCCTTTATGGCTGGCACAATATCAAAAATTTTCTTTTAGATATGAATGGGAAACTCGATTCATGCGTCAATGAGAAATGTGTTTATGTGAGTTGGAAAAATGTCTATTGCGGGAAGGATGGGTACTTGGATAGTGTCCGTTTCGTCATGCACGTGCCCCTGGTTTGGTTAAAGCCATTTACGTTGACATTATAAGTAAACTAAAGTGATTGGAACCCAGTTTGAGTGTGGGACCGGTATTTTTGAACTATTGACCAGCTGCTGTCCACCCAAGACTTCAGTTACAGTCTCACAGTCTCCACTCACTTGTCACTTGGTCTAATTTTCCCCTCGGAGGAGACATCAACTCCGAACGGTAAAACTGCTAGTTTCTGTGTTCCCATTCCACGAACCAGATTCGATCGGGTACACTGGGTACCCGAATTTGACGTGTAGCCAAGTATAGACTGCTACCTCCCCTATAATTTTCCCTCAACCCTCCAATGCACAGGACACTCCCGAGGCTTGAGTCAGGAGCCTAGTTTTTCATCCTTCAGCAGTTCAGCCTCCTGCGCTCCACTCCAGACCCCACCAAACATGCGCGTGCTGTCACAACCACAAGAGCAGTAGACCACAAAATTTTATGAACACACTGATTGAAATGCGGAAATTCACTGTTTTTGATCACGAAATAACACTGTCTACTCGAAACGTTTGAGGGGTAAGATAAATTATTAAAAGCACCTCAAGCTTGCACACAAAACCAAAGGGTCTTCTTGACATATACATAAATGAAGATGGGCTCTAAATGATGACAACAAACAGACTGAAGTATGCACATGGCACAATACTACAACACAAAAAAACAGGGGTCTAAGGAAACAGGAAATTTAAATCGCGTGCAGAATTCAGATGAGAAAGATCCAAATGCTTGGCTGAAATGAGGAAAAATAAAATGATCTGCGTAGAAAAAGAAAGTCGCATCTGCGTACCATCCATAGTGAAGACTAAACGCGCACTCCTAGCAGGCACTGTACAAGACCATACGCACACGTAAATACTTGTAACGGTGATACAAACTTGCTAGTAGGCCATCTTTAAAAAGTTGATCCAATTGATCTATGATCAAAGTTTGCCAATTCTTGTCTTTGCCTTATATGGATTTATATTTGCACAATTATCGCGCGCCATAAGTAAGGTATCCATAGTAATTATTTCCCATGCCTCCTCCGTAACCACCGTACGAATAAGCTGGATAGGCGTATCCGCCGTAGTTAGCATATCCGTAAGGCATAACGGCAGTGGCTGCTGCGGCGCTTTTGTCGTAATAGTTAGGAGAAGCCATGACGTAAGGACTGCGCTTTTTCTCGTATTCTTCCCTTTCTTCTTCCTGAAATTCGAAGAATAGAACCAGTTTTTGTGTAATCATCATTCACGGGAAGCGCGGTTGCTGGCTGTCTTACCTTCATGGCCCTGTAGGCAGCTAGCATGAGTACAGAAGAAATGAGAACGAAGCCGATGCCGATCCACGAAATCATGTACGACCACCCGTAACTGGTTTCAGTCGCTGATTTTAAGATCTGTAAACAGAAATATTCTTTGTGCTATTCTGCCCCTTCAGAACTGCCGCTTGTGCAGAAAATATTCTTTGCATAGGTTTGCCACCCACCACGAAAATGCATGCAAGGGTACTTGAGTAATGATACTATGCAATCTTAGTTTGGTCAATAGGCAACCTCAGGAAATTATCTTTCAGTTTTCCCACATGAAAAACAAGTGCCTCAGCAGGAATCGACCTTGTCACCTCCAATTCTATCCTCGTCCATTTATGTTCTAATGCACTATTGATGAACCATTACACTGGCGAAGAATAGGATGACCGGGGCAAAGTGGTTCACTTCATTCATACCCGTTCACACACTGGCACTATACGGTGCCAGATACAAATCACACACTCGATAAACTCGTCATACATCCATTTTCCATTGCAAACTATCTTGCCTTGATTTGCCAAGAACATGTGTATGTATTCTTTGCTATTCACTTCCGAGACAACCCTTGTAAATTGTGATCAAAATCAAGATGTGCATTGTACATACCAAAGGCCACGATTTGAAAAGTCGTCCGCTATAAAAACGATCAAAAGATTTGCGATCAATGACTTCGCGTTGTAAGTAATCCACTCCGTGCCATACAGCCATAGCTGCTGCCAAAAAGAGCGCTGAAACCAGAATATCATTCAAAATATAACAGGCTAGTTTTTGGGTGGCCAGCACTTACTCGCAAAAAGTAGTAAAATTCCTGTGGTCAAAATTAGACTCGGACTACGTCTCCAGCAGCCGGAAATGCCAGTGAATAGGCAAAAGAAAAGGAAGGCTAGGCCGACGATATAAAACGCTACTGTTGTGCGCATAAGATCTAAAATGGAAAGAGTGTATTTTAAAGTGGAACAGTTAGATTGAGAATGTCCTGATAATTTAGCTGTGACAAGGATAATGTGTGTCTAGTTTACAAATCATATGGGAGGATATGCTACGCTGTGATAAGGGAGTATGGGCTGGTGGAGTTCTTGGGATCACCTGATCGTGAGAACACGAGACACCAACTTACGCATTCGTGTCTTCTCGGGTTCAGTGTACGAGTCGGTGATGGCCTTGTCTTCTGGGATTTGATAGTCTTTGATATTGACGCATGTCGCTCCAAGTGGTGATAGATAGGTACCAAATTCTGAAAATCATCATTGTGAGGGAACTGCGAAACAAGGGTGGGGGGGGGGGGGGGGGGAAGCTGGAGATGTAAATAAGAAACTACACTTGGATGAACTTGCTAGTTAGGGCTTCTCAAAGTGTTTAGGGGGAGTCTAACTTAAAACCTTGCGTGTTCTTAGCTCATTTCTGTTATAATGATGTTTGATCTCCTTTGATTGCCTTTAAAGAAGCAATATGGCTGTGCCAGTGCACGGCTAACCTCCAAACAGGGCTTATATTCCAAGAGTAGATGTGTTAGGTGGGTGGACACGGTGGAGCGCTGCTGCCTCTGACAAGGCTCACAATTATATGCCCAATGTAATTTGTCACGGTTCAATCTGCTAGTCTACATACAGAACCGGATGCACGCGTCATTTCGAGCATTCGTTCTGATTATGCCATTCGTTCTCCTGCCAATCTCCTACACACCAATATTATACAGTACTCACGTTGGTCCGCGACCAGTCAACCCTGATTTTTCAATTTATTACGTGCTCTTGACATGAATTTTTACTTGATTGCCTGATAATGCCGCCTTTCCTAAATGATGCATGACCGATTTCTTCACCTGTCCTCGAATGGCGCCAAATGTCCGAGAGAGGAAGGGTAAATGTAAGTGGCAGATTTTCATCGAGCAAAGGTCGTGCAAAATACGCCAGGCACGGTTTTAAAGGTGATTACGAATTGAAAGTTTTTCATCCTTGCGCCCGATTTGTCACAGTTTTTGGATGTGAATGGCCGTTTTTGTTAAGAAAATTCTCGTGGGCATCGAACCGTCGCTCGGACTGGGATCAACGCACTGATTTGTAGACACCGACTCGAACACTTAGCCCAGAATTTCTTAGACTTGGCCTCAGTTCTTTCGACAGTCAGGCGCCGAAAAGATTTACGATTGTTGTATGCGACCTCTATGCACTTTAAAAATTTTCATTCCTTCCTTCGTTTTCATTTTCGATCACCCATTTGGTACTCGTGGGCGCGAAGCGAGGCCCGTTTTTCCCCCAATCGAGAAAACTTTTCTTTTTACGCTCAAATCATTCGAGGACACAAGGGTGACGTTTTTGAGCTGGCCTAAGTATAGAATGCAGAAAGTCGTAACGCGTGTCTTCGATTTGGGCGTCTTTTGGTCAACGAGGGACATTGACTCGATTCGTCCGCCCTCGACCTCCTACGACAGGCATTCGTTCTATTCCCACTATTTACTTATCTACTCGGCAGTAATCGAAATATAACCTTCCCACCCAACTCGCAATGTGTACTCTTCGTACTAGCCCAAATTCGAGCCTCGTTCCGCCTCGCCTACATCCGGCTCCAGCTCACTTCACAATACTGTACGGAAGCTACACAAAAAAACTAGCTCTCACATAATTTGCGGCTTTATTCCAAAAATACACTATGGTGAAGAATGTGGCCAGCTTGTACACACTTTGGTTCCCGCGAAAATTTGCGTGAGGGTGCTGCCAAACTAGCCCACTAATTACTGGCGCATATGACCTAGACCCAGCTAAAAGGAATTATCACGCAGAAGACCCGTAAATCCTGGCCAGTAGTGAACTGCGCAGGGGTGCACTGCCGTTTATTTCGGGACGTAATAGAAACCTCACAATCAAAGCGCAAAGACTGATTGAAAACTGTAGCCTATTGATCGAATTCCCATTTCTCCCATAATTGCTCGAAAATGTGACAGGCTGATGGTTCCAAAAAAGGAACTTTAGAGCGACCAATTGGCAATCAATTCGCTGTATTGCAGGATGGAAACTAGTCTTGGTCAAATCAGGTTGAAATTGTGCCCACTACATGCTCGTAATCCGAATGGCATGCCAGGCAGCTTCTACGCAACAAACTGGTTTCCTTTGACAGAAATTTGTAAGGACAAGTAGGCGACACCAATGCTACACTTGGTTGTATAAACGACCCTATTAGGACGAGTATCTTGGCATACCGACTTATTGAAAGCTAGTTTTGGTCAACTTGGTTTTTAAATGTTTGATATTTTATTCACGGATAGGACGAGTCAAAAATTCCCATCGCTGGCATCTAGTTTATATCGTCCGTTTTAGTATGCATGAGTACTTAGGATTGAAGTGGTGAGAGAGAATACGAGCTTTTAAAACATCTCCTCAACCTTGCGTTGACGCCAACAGCGTAGCCTGATTCTAACAATGAACTATAGTGCTTGAAAAAAATGGCGAAATGGGTGCACATACGGTCGTCTGATCGATGCGACATATATTCTCGTTACCATACTAGGCTACGCTGGTCTCAAAATCTTCACTGAAAATTACAGTGCATACTAAATATGCATCTAAAACACCACACGCGGACTCAAGCTGTGTTGGTCATGCATGGCCGAGCCTATACCTTTGCACTTCACGGCTCGCAAACGAGGATGCGGACATTGTCCCTACCCATGTGCACGACACGTACAGCCTATGGTCAACAGATCCGAGACCAGGCTCATGGTCGACGAGTCCCAAGTAGCAAGCATGAAATTGCCACTTTAGGCAGAAGTCACGCCCGGCCTTGACAAAATGCCCGTATAGGGGCAATGTTGCGCGGTCAAAAATGGGCAGGGAATTAGTCTTTGAAATCATATTTGACATTGGCGTCATTGCTAAGAGCGTATTGACTTCATTTCATCGCCTTCGAGAAACGGCCTTGAGATTTAGTCGAACATTCCATAGGGGCGGGCACGACCTCGAACACACCCATCTCGCCTACTGCTTCGCTTTTTCTCATCGACTCACTCGTTTTGGACTGCGCGGAATGAGCGGGAATTATTTTGAAATGGATAGCAGATATGCGACTGAGCAACTGATAAGGGCAATGCACTTACCGTTCGGTGTCTGATTGGGGAAACATTCCCTGAATAGACCATAGGTTCGATCAAAGTACAAAGAAGAACGGTTTAGATCGGCGCCTAATGCAAGTCGTAGGGTGTTGTTGGTGGCAACGGCTCGTAGTATGGCTGCTCGATTGACTTTGTATTCTTGCCAATTATTGGTGCCGAATGCAATTGCCACGAGCACGATACCGACCAATGCGAATACCGTACTCAAACTGAGCACTAATGGAGATGACATGGTGCTGGGTAGGTCGTAATCGAAAGTTCAAATAAGGAAAGCTTTTTCAACACTTTCGACTCAAATATTTAAAATAACCCGTCAAATTTAGTGGGATCAGTTTAAAAACGTAATCTTTCTAGTAAACACTCCGGGTGGGCAGCAGGGATGATTCAGTATAATGGCCGATAATGAAAGTGTAAGATAACAAGCCAAGGGAGCATCCAGCAAGGAGCCTCGACTGCAGACTGAAACGTCTTCTCGTTCTGCCGTCACTTCGATTCCTCGTCAACGCAGTCTCAATCCAGCCAACACTGGTCTCTGGCAGAAGGTACAGTCGTTTGTTCGGAGCCGTGTTGTTGTACTAACCATACGATGAGAACGGCGAGGACGAACCGGCCAAACCTGTCCTCGCCATCGTCGGGGGGCCAAAAGTACTGTACGCCAGTTGCATACAAGGCGTAGTTTCCGTCACGCGTATGCCCCAGTACAGTCGGGGGGGGGGGGGGTGCACGGAAGGGATAGGACGAGGGCTGGAGATTACGGAATGGAAATATGCGATCGAGGTCGGGTCCGATGGTGGTATACTGCGTGCCACTGTTGCCGCGGGCGCCGCGATCCGACCACTGACCGTATTTGGCAGAAAGCAATGGCTACTTAGGCGGCGACTTGGGCCTGGTGGTGGGTGGTTTCGAAAAATGCGAGAAAGTAGTTTACCACTGTCCAATGGCAAATACCAAAGCGACGTGCGTAGAGCCGCGGTCAACTGAGTGACGCAGCTCGTTGACAGGAATTCGGTTGGCACACCCACCAAAACCAGGAGGGGACGTGTTTATGTGGGGCGAAATAGTTTAGACGGTTTAGGGAGATTGCCAGTGAACGGGCACTCGCTCAAAAGACGCACGTCCAAAACGAGATTTGCCAATAGTGGCCATTACGAGCTGGGGCCTTCCTATGTGCGCATTCGAGCTCATTGGCACCAATCGCCGTTTCAATTGGACGCCTTACGAACACGGGTCGTATTGTTTGTGAAAGGAACCACGAGGACAGGACGTGGACGTGCAGCACGACGTTTTAATATAAAGCAAACAATCAATGACCGGCGACTGTCACGGACCCTGTCTAGTTCGATTAGAGCTCATGCCCGCTCCTACGTAACGTCTTTCCTGTCTCAATGCGTAAAAACGGCTTCGATTTCCCACACCTGACTCACCACCCTCTTCCCTCCCCCCTTGTTGCCAGAACCTAAATATAGCATTCGTATTGTTTGTCAGGGAGCCAATTAGGAATTTTCGAAATAAATGGTGCATGAATTTATTTCAATGGTTTCTATTGACTATCAAAAACAGTGTATACAAAATATTGAGTTCCTGTCCCCGGGCGGCTCCGATGTATGTCGATTAAAAACAGTTTTCTTATGCGCTGCTAACTATCGAAAAACGACCAGGTGTCAAGCACGGGATCGGAGTCGGTAGGTAGTCAGTTCAGGCACGACTTAATGTTGACACTCCGACCGAGAAGTGCTTGTAAGTATAAAAGGTGAAGTTTTACAGTACTGCAACGATGATTGAACTGGCGCCTTTCAGTTGAGTGAAATTGTCTGGTTGAGTTTTGGAAGCTAAAAACGGACTAGGTTCCCGCAAGATTTTTTTGCACAGAATAGCAGCATGGTGTGACCACACGATTTGCTTGGGTAAAAATACAATATATAACCACTGCCAAGCCGATCAACCGCCTAGCTAACTTTGAAAGCCGGCTATTATGCATGTGCTATTTTCAACGTGTGTAGGTGGTAAGGACGGATTTATAACTGGTTCATGAGTAAATTTGATTTCCTCGTGCGCTATAACTGCTTGAAAAGCGGGCAAGTAAGGTCTGAGGGCAAGCACGGGGTTAAGTCGTTTACACATCCTGTCTTGTCTAATGAGTCCAAATTTAGGATAGAAAATTGTTTTTTTGAGGTAATGAAATTAATAATATGAACCATTCAGTCACACTTTACATACTCGTACAACGCACTGATTACATGAGAGCAGAAGGAATATACCACGTATCATGGCTAAATGTCTAGAAGGAAAGAGCATATGACCAAGATGTACAAACCCAATGCGCCACATCGTACAGTGCATACTCGAACGTACGCCCTATGTTGTAAAATGGTGCACTGAAGTCGTATTTCGGCGACATATTCGAAGAAAAGATTGACGAAACAAGCTACTCATTTTCATATACACGAAAAAGTGACTCACAGCACTAAACAAGTAACTGGATGAAACTACAGGTGCTAATTTTAAAGTAATTTCGAAACTACTATAACTAGCTTGTAATGCGTTAGCCACAGTGGGTACTCCTAAACTGATCAGAAATATGACACCAACTGCTGTCATGGATTTGAAAACATCAAAGTCCATTTGACGTCTCCATTCTTTCTTTTGAGCTTCTCCGGCCAGATTAGCCTTTTTATAACGACGAAACAGAATTATTGAATTCAGTAAATAGATACAGGCAGTTAGGATAGTGGTCACGTTAGCCTCATATGATGTTAAAGTGACATAACTCGGATTGAAACTGTAGATGAATGTGCAAACTGGGAATTTTTTGTCAGGGTCATACATGGTCATCCCGTAGATGATTTTAGAGATACAGTAACCCCAGCAAAGCCCGTTCAAAACGATAAGGTACCCAAGGGTATCCCTGGTTCTATAAAATATGGGTAGGCTGAGACAAAGCATACGATCAAGAGCCAAGCACAAGGTCATGATTTTCATAAGGTTAGCTGTAAAGAAGAGTGGCATTTGTTTCCACATGCACACAAATTGAGTAGATGTTTCGGGTTTGTTTAAAGCGTAAGCGAGAAATCTGGCTAAACCAGTACCAAAAAAAGTAAAACAAGAAAATATTTCTGCTATGCTTAAACTAAGGATGACACACTGACTTTTATTATACAATGATTTACTGGTGCTGATAGTGACGGCCACGAAAATGTTGGCTATGGCTGCCATTGGCGAAATGATAATCCAACACAAATGTTGAGGCCATTGTTGAGCCAATGATTGCAAGGACTGCATGTCCAAACTGCTCGTAGTCGAGTTGTTCATCGCAGAAGGTATAGCGTAGTGCCACCGACAGAGCTAGTCTGACACAAAACTTTGCTGAAAATTTTCCTTTGGGGTCTCGATTAAATAGGGGAAATCCTAATTAAAATCAGTTGGGCTGCCAGAGACGTGCCAGACAGTTCTATTCTATACTTACAGAATAAGGACAACTTTTTATTGATAGTTAAGGCTTTTCCTTTTTAATAGGCTGTCTTTTCTTGGAGATGACAAAAGTTAGTCGAGTTGGCGTTAAGGTTTTTTCGTATTTTATAATTTTTCAACGAAAAGGCTTAGCGCAAGGTGGCAGTTAATGACTGAAAAACATCTGTAGGCTAATTACAGTCTTTTCTCTCTTGCCAGACAGCTTTATGATCAGAAAAAGATCATAAATCATTCGTACCGCTTTGCATATTAGAAGTCTAACGAGCGAGGTGAAAGCACCGGCATTATAAGGCACCTTAGAAAAACTGATGAACTTGATTGAGTTGTCTGCTTACGAACGTGGGCGCTCATGCGTCCGAAAAGGTGCAAAAGCAAAGGTACTATGGATTTGTCCCCACATTGGGATTTGCGCGATGAAAAGTGTAATAAGCCGTATAGTCAATGAGTCAATGAGTCCATACCTGATCGTGAGTAGACCGAAAATCGTTATTTTTATCAAAAAAAACTGTAGAAACTTTTAATGAAATCGAGCTCCGTATCGTACTTGCATAGATTTTTTCTGTCCTTGCGAAGTGGGCGTTTTTGTTCTTTGACTGCGGGCTCACAATCAGGGGACATTCATGAACAGGATGGCAACATACGCAGGAACAAGCATAGCCCGCTATGATATACGAATTATTGGTAAGAAGTTTACAGGGCGTCTTAGGCATCGCAAACAGGACATATTGAGGGATGTCGAATAAGATAAGGGTGCTCTTGAACAAAGGACGTAATAAGATGGCCACAACTATCACAAAGCACGTGCATAAATGAAGAAAAGCCTGATCAATCTCTTTGCAGAATCTCATTGATCGTGTTCTTAAGCCAATCAATATGAGGGCACAGATTTGTGACTGGGATATACTGACGACCGCATGAACGCCATTTATCATTGCTATCGTCATCTTTGGCCACTCTTTGTTGGTTGACTACGCTTACTCCTTGGTCACCTCGTTTTGTTCGTACAGAGATACGAGCTGCTGATAGCGATTCAGGTTCAGAATCCCTATCGGCTTCAGTTTTGGGCAATTGGGAATCGGATTTGACCTTGTAGTCGTGCGCAACTACGCCCACGATGTAATGGTACTGAGCTCGCTTGGTCACAACGCCATTGCCATTTTCTTGATTGCATTTGGTGCTGGTCTGTTCTGCGGAACTGATTTCGGCGAGACCATCAGTCATACGTTGAATGCAGAACACTGTATCAGTGCCGTTGTGGGATCTTTCTGGCGGCTGTTGAGGTTGGATGGAGTTGACGGCGACGGTAGGACAGAATTTCGAGGTTGATACCACTCGACCAACAAAGGTGTCGAATTTATCAACGGTCGTGTATTGAATGGCGCAATTGGAGATCACATACCTTTTACACAATGTGGGCCAAGGCAGATTGACACGCCTAAAAACGTCTGTGAATTCCAAATCCTGCGCTAGTTCGATCAAGGCAAGATCAGCTGAGGCGTCTTTTCCTGAATAGGCGGGATGAATATGGATGGACTTGGCATGGGAGCTGACACTGGAGTCAGTGATTGAGGATGTGAGGAGGATATTTGCGGGGGGTTCGAACGGGTCCACATTGTGCTGATCGGAACGAACGCAATGAGCGGATGTGATCAAAAGCCTGAAACAATATTTGTTAGTTGGCCTGGTGGAGAAGGCACAGTGCAGGTCAATAGGTCTCTGAAAGGGCCTAGACCTGGGGCACGTGGCTGATACTTTTGCCCCTGCGAAGTGCCACATCTAAGAGCCCTATCGCACTGGTGAACAAGAGGTCGGCTTGGTTTAGTTTGTATCTGGCGACAGGAGTTGTCCGCTCCAAGACACTGAAACAAAATTAGGGTGACTGGCTGCGGGTAGTATCGTAGGCGAGACCACGTCACTGTGAAAAACAAAAGCGCATAAAATCAAAGCAGAAGCGGCCTGTCTAACACGACATATATAATGTATAGCCGAATGGCATGTGCCTGCAAGTTAACTGACTCGACATGCTGCGCTATCGATTTTTATCATTTTTTGGATCCGTCCACTGAAGGAGGCTAAGGCCTTTAGCTGGGGCAGTCAGGCAGTCTTAGCAAGACTGTGAGGACTCCAGCCACATAGTGCGGCATCTTCCAATGCGTTCCAGACCCCATCTCAGATAGTGGTGGCTGGGTTATGAACCCTAACAGAATGCTCTCTTGACACTCGGAGCATCTGGACGATACTGGTAAGTCGTCCAGAGCCTGCTAAGCAAGGTCAGCTAGATGGAGGATGGAAGGTATAAAGCCATCGACAAACCTGTGCACCACTGCACTTGCTATCTGTGCACACCATGCATTTACACCGAATAGGCGGACGCATGAATGAAGGCAGAGCTGTACAAGACTCCGTCCCAAGGGGTCTACTCCGCCTCTCGTAGGGGGATTACAACCCCACCCGCAAAGTTGAAGTTCTATGATGGAATTCTCTCCAGGAGCTCCTCCTTGTGCCTTTGTCTTACTTTTTGTGGATGATAGAGGCCCCGCATGTTCTCGCCTCATCGCTTTGGTTACCCTGCGAAAACGTCAGGATGACTGCCCATGGTGGCATCTTGTCTCTGGCCGCTGTATGCACAGGACATGAATCCCAGAGAGCATCTTCCATGCACTCGGTCTCATCGCAACATCTTCGATCGACACTGGCCATTCGGCAGTTTCTTGGAAGAGGGGTCGACAAAGGTTTGCACATGCTGTCACACTCGACCATGCCTTTCTTGCATCGACAGGTCATTTGGCAACCAATATCGAATGATTGATTGGAATCGTAGAACTCGCCTTGATAATAGCAGTCGTTATTTGGGATGGATTTGAAGTCTTCGATGGCCACGATTCCCTTGTCGGAGTTGTTCAGAGTTGCTGATTCGTTTTGGCAATTCGGGGACAAAATTAATGGATCATTTTCGTCAAACTTCTTTAAAAATGTACGTTTTTTATGGAAAGAAGCTACAGACACTTCTTTGATGGTAGCTTGCAAAGTACAGTTTTTCGTGTCGGAAATGATAGATGCATCGATGCGTGCTAGTGTATTGTCCATACCATTTTCGCTCAGTTTCTTCAAAGAAGAATGTTTTGAGCCAGGCTCGTATAGCTGTGGGCCAATCACCACAGTTTGATAGTGATTGGATTTGGCATCGAAATAGATGTCTAATCGCAATGATCCATAAAAGGGGTCGCTATCATTGGATAAGATAAACTGGAATCGCCAAGGAAAATCGCCTGGTTTTGCACGTTGACCAAATGATGGATCGAGTGACCACATGAGGAACAAGGTCAAAGATAAGATCAAGTTATGCGTAGCCATTCGACCGTGATGTAGATCTGATAAAGATGGAATGAGGCGAGTTCGATGCGATATCTCGTCAGAAAACGTCTCTCAATCTGCGCCTGCACGCCTTTACTCGATTGACCTTGGGTGAGTTTATTCTTTGTTCAGAGTGTTACCGCCAAAGGAACAAAGGTGACGAAATTTTCTTCGGGTCGATGGCAGAGAGAAAAATACAAACAAAATGGTGTGGGCTTGGTGTTGTGGATGGTACCCGTGCCAGTCGGGGTAGTGCCACCGTAATCACCATCATTCGAGAAAAGGTAATTACCAAACACTCGTATCATCCGTCACGACATCGACTCAGGACAACGGCCTTTCAGCATAGAGCGGACGAAATGCGACCTTCGCTTCGACCAGAATATGAAATGAAGACGCACCGGAAGACAGGTGATTGCATTTTTGTTACCAGAGATTACAATAAAATAGAAAAGGGATTTGACACGGCGGCGAGGAAACAGATTGTAGGGGCGCGCTATTCAGATTTAAATGCGATTGGGTGCATTAGGATTGCGTCAGGGTAAGTGGGCGGTGAATCATGGCTACAGGGAACTTATGATTTATGCAGGGTCATATGCACTAAATGCGGTATTTTAAAAATATCATTTAGATTCTAGGGCACTGTGTCTGGATATATGGCGTACACTGTAAAACATCTCATGCATTTTTAAAGTTCATCAGACGCTGCCATGGCCAGGAACTGCTATGGAGTGATGCTATGTACAGCTGTGCACAGACAGACATTGTAGTAGAACATGTTGCTTGAAGTCAAAGTCAGCAATATGTAGTATGCACCGCAAGTAAAGTTTGCAGAAGCAGGCCTAACTTGTGGATGGAGCAAAGCATCGTGTTCCTATGCTTCACGGGAGCAGGATGGCATGCATGCTTACTACGTTGGCAAATGTTGGCATGCTACGCGGTGTATTCGCTATGCCCTGTCATATGCCATCTGGTATGCTCATGGCAGGCTCTATCGCATCTCTGCTAGTACAGTAGGCATACTTCTAAAGCGATCTCATGCCGTACACACCTCTGTAATCCACAATATGTGTTATGCTATCGTGATTTCGCACTGGCACTACACGCAACCCTGCAATCACACATTCTTATCAGTGCCACACCCGACTGCTTTATTTCCACGCCAAACAAGCCATCAATCACCGCCCTCGTCAAGGCACATCAAAAAGACATCCATCAGAACGTAGCATCTACCCAAGCCCAACTACCCATGGCTATATTTGCAACGGAGCGAGCTATCGATACGAACTGTCTTCGCTTTGCTTCAAACTCTTTTTATAAAGGCCATTAAGAAAGAGAGAGATTAGCGAAGCGTCTTGTCCCGCTTATGGCTTGCTTATAGGATTAGCTCAGCAAGCTCGTTGCAAGCTTTGCTAAGCGGCCTGCGCGGCAAAATGGACGATGAATGCCGACTGACACTTGAATGAAAGCCGACCAATTAGAACTGATTCATCAAGGACCAGTTTGGCCCATCAACTGGACTGCAGCAAGGAAGTGAGGGCATCCGACTTGTTCGGCCTAACCAATCCAAGTGCGTGCGCTGTGTTTGCAACTCTGCAATAAAACTGCCTGTTCCTTGACAGGGCTTTAGGCTGTAGCGATGCGAATTTTAGGCAGTGGTCTTTTGAAAAGTCTTCGTCCTCGGGGCGACGATGATTTTGTTGACAGACTGAACTATTACTACACACCTTTAATAATGTTAGTGTCGGCTAGCATTATCAGTGCTAAGCAGTTCATTATGAAACCAATTCAGTGCTGGATACCACCTCAATTCACGCCACCCATGGAAGACTATATTGAGCATTACTGCTGGCTACAGAATACCTACTGGCTTCCAATGCATGAGAACATACCCGACGATCACGACGTGCGAGACTCTAGGCAAATTGGATATTATCAATGGGTCCACTTCATTTTGGTGACTGAAGCATTGCTCTTCACACTGCCATGCTTGGTGTGGCGATTGAGTAGTTGGAGATCGGGTACGTACTGTACGACATAGTTGTAACCAATCCTGGCAGGCGTAGGAGGGAGGTGGCCGACCGAAGTCAGCGGGACAAAAACTCCGACTGGGGCAGGCAAGTCTTGCGACTATATGCGGCTGAAACATCAACCCGAGAGGTTTACGTCTCCCACCCAGGGGGGAGTATCGATTACTTTCTCCCACTCGCCATGGCCTACCAGGCACGAGGGTTACATATTGTAGGAGAGGGGTTCACTTTAGGATTTTATTCACGATCAGCCTAATACACGATGGGCCAGTCACCTTCCACGCTCTTGTCTGTTCTTGCATCCTGGTAACTCTCAATTTTCCACGCCGGACAATAACAACGATGGTTTGAGTACTTTAGTCTTGCCTCGAGGAGGGCTTTTAGTCAAATTCACAATCTGCCTGATTAGACGCATCCGGAATACGTTTGGAAAGACACTAGTCTGTAGGCAGGACACAACACAGCTCTGGGATTCAGGCGATCTGTGCCTGACCTCAATCATTGTATCAGGTTTGATGGGAGGAGAAACATGAAAGCACTTTACAAGGAAGCAGTGACTAAGCTAAGCTGCGAATCTCCGATAGACTAATTTGCTCACAATATTCTGTCCCATATGTGAGGTCAAAACTAATAAAACGAAGCTTGGAAAATAGGGGTCTAGGTTTAATTATTTTTTGGCTGTGGTTTCCCGAGTGAGTGCTGCAGATAGGGATAGTGGGAATCTCGATGATCCAAGCTCTGCTGCTCGACCGCAGTCGTTGGCCCGGGCCCAACAAGTGCCGCCGAGCACCAAAGAGCCCGCCTGTGGAAGGGGCACATAACAGCATGCTTACCTTATTAGGTATGAATCTACACTATTTGGTGGCAGCTGCTTGCGACGTACACGTAATTGATGGGAGTGAAAAACCACGAGCTATTGCTGAAATAGCAGCAAATTTAAGAAGCGTCTTGGACTTGCAATCAGGCCTGACCAATAGTATTCATCGCCTCATGCAACAAAACGATGATTCTAGACATGCAAGTTTCAGTCTTAAACTGGCTTTGCGTCTCCTCCGATGCTGTCCATATAATGGAAGTTATGTCACCATCACATACATATGCATCAAGTTACTCTACTCGTTTAATGTGATCGCTCAGTTCTTTTTGTTAAATGCATTTTTGAAAAGTGAAGATTTCCATATTTACGGATTTCGGGTCTTGGCTGACGTAATCTATGGCCGACAATGGACCCACTCTGGTCATTTCCCTCGAGTGACCCTTTGCGATTTCGAAGTACGATCATTAGGCAATGTGAATCGGTACACTGTGCAGTGTGCCCTGGTTGCGAATATGTTCAATGAGAAGATATTCGTATTCGTATGGATCTGGATGACTATTCTGGCAGTGGTCACTTTGACAAGTTTCATATTTTGGTTGTTCAATATGGCATTTTTAACTCAACGAATGACATTTGTCCTTCGTTATTTGCGCATAGCAGCCGCGCAGTGCTGTAATGACAAACTATCTGTTCGGGCATCGGTGTACTGCGCACCAGCATTTGTACATGATCGATTCGTCGATAATTATTTGGGCACTGATGGAGTGTTCGCCTTGCGCATGATAGCCAACCACGCTGGTGACATTGTAACTATGGAGATAGTCAAGCGGTTGTGGAAAACATACAAAGAGCTGCAAGACCTCGAGATGATGGTCAAGGCATCCGATGCGAGCTTATGCACTTTCGAGCCAGTGACCGAAAAGCAATTTGGTCACGTGACTAGGAGAACCAGTGAGCATACCATTTCCGTCTTAACTAGAAATAATGTCGACTCTTAAGAAAATGGGCACATTAAGGTGATGTAGTATGGGTAGTTTGAAGTCTTGACCCAATTCTGTCAGCGGTGCGGAACAGAAGTGCTTGATCTGATTTAATAGGATATGCATGGCGAGAAAAAGGCATATTTATTGTTATCATAACTTGATAACATGTTACTTTCACACGCTTGCTGCTTAGAAGAGTGTCCTGAAGATGATAAAACCCGGCATACGTGGAATGCGCGGCAAACAGGGGCAAATGGGCAAATGATGATACTGTACATATAATTTATACTTTTGCCAGAACAACTGGGTTTTTTTGTGTTTCCAGATGATTGTCTATAGACTTGCGCGACATTATTCGGGGCAGCGGACTGAGATATCATAGCAGACTACAAAATTCGAGAAAAAGACTTCAGATTTATCGTGCGCGAAACTGAAAGCAATAATTAGGCATAAATCGACTAACGAAGCTGCCCTGCGCTTTGGTATTCTTCCTTGGGCGCTCACATACCTTGAGTGTCATAATCGAGGTAGTTCGAACAGGTCTCGCATATAGTTCTTACACGTTAGGACCTCGTGCACAGTAAAATATACGATTTCGGTCTATAAAAGATTCACGAGACGAAACAGGCCAAAAAAAGTGGAGGAGAAATGCAGAAAAGCGGACTAAACGCTCGAAAAATGATGATGACTACTTTGGTCTCTACCTCTATCAGCACTTTACAAGATCCCCGTCCAGTTTTATCGAAAACCCAAAATTGCACAATTTAACCATGCTCAGCGCTCACATCAAATACCAAATGTCCCCACTTGTATTACCTGGTGCCGAAGAGTGTCCATCTCCAATGTTGTCTGGAGCGCAGCGGATGTTGGGCGCGAAGCAGTTTTACTTGGTGAGTCAGAGATGGTGGGAAAAAAGTTACATTTGTCGCAATAACAGGAAATAAAACTGTTGGGTGAAATATGAATTCCTATGGATTTTCTTTGCGCAATTTCACCCTCATTATTTTTAGCCGTCACAAGTGTTCCTAGGACCACATACAATGCAGAGGCATGATAATAGGGACCTTCGCGCAGGAACGTATATGCCAGACCTTTGTATCTGATAGCCCCCGAGTGACAAGTGATAATTACGGTATCCTCTACCCGGTGCGACTCACTTCTCGGGGGATGTACCAAACGGGTGCAAGAGAGGAGTACGTAGGTGCCTACCATGAGCATTGTACCTTTCACTAGATTGCTCTTGGGCGCCAAGTCACAGCACTGTAAACAAGGCCGTAATTGGCAGAAAGCTGCGTCAATAAGCCCCTGTTGCTTGCGTCGCTTCTCAAAGCATGTCATCAAGAACAAACATTGCCTGACCTTTGCAGGCCTAATTAAAGCGTGTCTGATCAGTCTACGACGGGTACACCTTCTAAGGATCGGATATGACGGGGATCTCCGTGTTGATTAGCAGAGGCGTTGTGCACAAGACGTCATCGGCTGGGCCTAATAACGCTAGGTTTCTATCATTTTCTAGTTTTACAAATCGAGACGTGCGAAACGAGAAATTCGATCGCAGGCAAGCAGTGTTCTTTAGAGCAGACGCACAATAATAAAGGTCCAGTTTTGTCCGTCGATCTCTTGAACTACGCAGCCGATCGAGATGATTCTTTGCAAACATAGATGCTTTAGAAAAGTGGACAAATCTGTCAAATTACGCTGAACTTCATCGAGCCTTGATCGTGTAGAGATTTTTTCGAACGAGGATCTTTTCCATGATTGACAGAAAAAGATGGATTTGGCATAATTTAGCATTTTTTAATTACTCTTTTTAAGTTTCTAAGTAGTTAATGTTGCTGTACCATTTCATTGTACACTGTGGCAGAGACTCGGGCGCGCTGGTTTGATTTCGTTGTACAGCTTTGACCCAACCAAGGCACACTCAACTGCTCTTATCTCGTAAATGCACAAATAAATTTGGAAAATTTTTTGTGATTTTATTTTCCACAGCCTATTCAGACTACTTGTCAAAAATTAGCTTTCCGATCAGGCTTTTTTGGCACAACTAAAGCTACTAGCCGCCAGAATGTAAGGTGGAGATGCGTTGTTTTTTTTAAATAATAGTTACAAATCGATAATGCTGCAGATTTTTTGGTGGCCGTGAATCTAGTGCGTTTAAGGGATTGTCATTTTATCAATAATGTTGGGAGAAAGACGCGGGGAGGGGGGGGGGGGGTTGAAAATGTCTGTCGCGGTACTTTGTCTTCTTCAAGAAGTATCTTCGCTCACAGTGGCAAGGAATAACCCGGCATGGTGGGTCTAGCCAGTCACCCGAAAAGAAAGCCCTGGGGAGTAACCATTCTAGAAGAAATGCATGTTTACTGAGCGATCTTACCCGTATGCACAACTGACAAAGACCATTTGTGCAGAGGTTTGTAGATTAGTAAATCAAGCGCTGCTCTCTCGCCAACCATTTTAGAGGGACGTGCCAAGTCCCGGCATTTCTACGTCAATTGCAGGCACAAAAGATAAGTTTGGGGTTTGGGGGCCCATTCGAGCTAGGGCTATCAGGAGTAACGCAACGAAAAGTACGCTTTATGTGAGTACGCTTCGTATTCCTTCTGCAAGTGGCATTTTCCTAACATATAAGCATTGTAGCTTTGACTGCTGACAACCACGCATATTTGAGCCAGTCATCAAGAAGGCAAGCCATTGCAAGCCATTCCTAACCATTGTACGTACTGTGCTCAAACTGATAAAAAAGTTTTTCGACTGTGATAACAGACTTTTTGGAAATTACATTGTCTTTTATAGGCATTTCCGCCAAACGGTCCAAGGCGGGTCAGGTGCGGCGTTAAGAGCTCGTGGTGTTGCACAAGGAGTCGTGCCGATCTCGTCTGTCCCCATCGAAGCGGGATTGAAGAAGGGAAACAGTAGCAATGACTCTGCCATCGTCGTAAGTACCTAAGTCCATTTCAGGACATCACTCAACCTAACTAGACGCGTGTTGACCCACAAGAATAGGTGCCACGATAATAGCCCGTTGGAGCTACTAGCATGACTTTATGCGATAGGCGAGGAGCCCTCGTGAGCGTTCGTACCTACAAAGGGGCCCTCTCGATAAGCCTACGATCACCTTGGAAACCGTGTTCTAATGCCCTAATAAGGTTAGCAACCGCCTGGGTGGTGGATATTTGTATTTGAGTAGATGAAAGGCGTTAGGGACTAAAGAGAAGGGATGTTCGCGACAATTGCTAGTGGATCTTTCGAAGTGGGAAGCGGGTATAGTCAGTAAAACTTTCGTTTGGCTGAAGGCCGTTCGTCTTCATTACTAAACATAGGTTGTGGGCGGTGCCATAGGCAGAGGTATAAGTAGTAGAAGGTTCCTCAGATGTTAGTTTTCTTATTGGTTTTGGATACACTAGCCGGAAGGGATGATCAGTAGGCTGGGATCCAAATGCCCCTCTTTCACTTCGTGGGCCGTGCTGACTGTCGGACAAATGTTCTAGTGTGTGCCAGTTTGTGTCTTCTCGAACTTGCCATTAATTATGGCAGGCAGGCGCCTAACATACTTAGAACAAATAATTGGCTTGTTATCAGCAGATTATGTATGAGTTATGGTGCCTTATTTCCAGCTTGCATGTTTGTTTTCGCATCACGTGACTATCCTTTGAGAAGGTCGCCTTTCCTAATAAGAGCCAGAAAAGCCAAGCTCCCCTTCTCTCATCTGGTCAGACGGATGTTGTTCAAGCTAGATGCACATGTCTTGCACGTTAATGAGGTCGTTGTTAGCGGGGTTTCCGCATATTATTTCAAATGAAGCAGTCGCCGTTGCTGAACGATAAGTCTTTGTCGAGATCCAAGCTCTGTTTGCTTGGCTTGCGGAAGTCTATTTGTCATCTTAGGGGCATATAGAAAGGTTTTGATTTTAAAATAGTTTGCTTCGTAGGCACATGGACAAAGTGCTAAGCCAGGAGGAAAATTGACCTTCATGGCTGTACGACCGTGTAATGTGTGTACTCATGCGTGCTAAATAATTTCAGCGCTCAATGCTAAGAAAGTGGTACTGTAGATTTGTGAGTATGAGATCTCCATCTTTGTATAGTTCCAATGACAAAGCGCGCAAATTCGAATTTGGCATTTTTTAAAAGTCATAAGTGCGGTCGCTGTGATGAAGTGGAATTGGTCGAACCGGATTGCTTGGTTGCAAGTGGTTGGGCTCATCGCAGGTTCAACTCCCGGTGACGGATTTCGGCTTTTAAACGACAAATCCAGTGCACACTACTGCAGATGCCCAGTGGTCCGAGGAGCACGGGAGGCCAAAGTAAGCAGTTCTGGCTGTCGAGCACGGCATGGTTCCGAGTCCTGCTATCATTGTGCGGGGATGCCTCGTGCCGAGATGTTCCGAAGGGGGACTCGGAGTAGGATGGTGCCGTGGCTGGCCCCACGCGATTTGATTTGGCTACTGGCCAGTTGTAGACAAGTCAAAACATGATAAGAGGGATTCTCAATGTTTTTAAAATCGGTAGAAATTGCATATTTCTCGTTATCTCGGGCGCAGATTCAATTTAGTGCCCTTCTTGTCGATAAGGCATTCAGGGAAGCATGGCCTCTCACTCAACCATACAGTAGGTCTGCATAATATCTTCTTCGCTGTAATCAGATTTTTCCACCGAGAAATAACCAGGCATGGTTTCCTACCTGGTATATTGCAACTGTCTCGCGCCTCGCCCACGATTCACTTTTCATGTTAAGGCCCTTAAACTACTGTCTATTCGCACTTGGCATATTCCCCCACATTCTCTTGAATAACTTATGCGGATGACATACTCGTAGCTTGGCAGAAAAGGTGGGGAGACCTTGACAATGACTGCTGTACTGGTCGCATAGTTACTGTTTCTACGAACGCCCTCGACTCACATGATCACCTGCTGGGTTCATCAAGAGACAGACAGTGAAAGTAGTTGAATCCACGAGTAGGATTAGTTATTTTAGTGACTTCGCCCCTTAATTTTGTGTGATGGCATTTAGTATTAACACTAAATATGGCCATGGAAAATACTCTGATTAGCTAACATGTCACTTAACTAGCTAACACCTTATCACTTTGAATAGCTGATTGTGAGTTTGAACTTGGCTCAGGTTTATCGAAGAAGGAAATTCGTTACCTTTCAAACAATAGTGCTCGCTATCCGATTTGTGGGCTAGCTAATGGACGTAAGGGATCGCTCTTGGCACTAGCTCCCGTCTCGAAGACCTATCTATTCTTTCAAAGAATCCATGCAAACTATCATGAGCCCACATTCACCTGCTACAACGAAGCCGACACGCCACACACAGGCTTCTCTTGTTTTCGCTCAACAACCGCGCTATGGCAACAGAGAAGGGAGTTAAGGGTGCCTGTTTCGTGCAACCCCGTTCTACGAAAGAGACCCTTATCGTGCCGATGCCCATTTCTTTCCGTATTTCTCACATGACACTCTTGGTGGCTAGAAATGTCATGTTTCCCCAACTACCCAGCCAAGACTGACAAAAACCTGGGCGTTTGTAGTTTGATTTTGTCATGGAAATTACTAGGTCTTGTTTCCGCATGAAACTAATGGGATACTGTTAAAAAATCTGGGATTGAAACGGGTCGATTAGAAACTGGGTTATTTTTTAAAAACTTCGTTCCAAGTTACGCAGGCTGCTTATGACAAAACGTCACTTTTAGTGTGGCACGCGCCCCCCTCCGACTTGCCAACTTCGGAAAAGATCGAAGTTGGGAAAACAACGTTACACTTACTGCGAGTGGAACTAGTGTCGAGGCTGTCCCGTTTCCGGTTTGAACGAAGTCTCTGACGATGTACTGTACCTACGTCGATGTGTATGGCACGCCGCGCAACTGTGTCGCGTTCACGAGGCAGTACACATCCACGGGCGCTTTACCTACTGTAGCAGATGTGTACGAGAAGTTTTGCACCGACTCTGCCGACGTCGTATTGATTTTTTCACTTCTCTTTCTCTTGAATCAACCAGCGTAGCAGTTGCGACTGTGCCCAGACCTTGGCCTATCGCGACTCCAGAGATCGAGTCTAGCGCATTGCTTGGGCTGCACGGGTGGTCGCGAGGTTGTATGAGGAAGATATGTGTACCAGGAAGTTTTTATTCGAAAAACAACTACCTAATAAGCAAGTTAAAACAATTTTTCGAGAAAATTTTGTGAAAAATATGTTGATTTGTTGAAAATATTGCTAATTATAGGTAATTTGGCCGTCCAGTCTAGGATCAGATCATTTGTCGCCGACTGATTAGCCGTACTGCGCTCGTTAATCGGCGGCGAAAGCAACTGTAAATTTTATCATCATGATTTCTTTGATCGCTGCTGCTGCTGCCGCCAACGAGAACGCTGCCACAGTTGCAGCTTTGGGTTCAATGCCTCTTTCAGCTTCGGCTCAACTTGGAGCCAATTTTTATGCCGGTAACGCCAGTCAACATTTACCTTTAGCCTCGAACTACTCTGATCGAGCGTCGGCACTAAGTTCCGTTATTCGATCGGGCGCAAATTTTGGCGATTTTCCAGTCGATATAACTCAAAGAAATCTTCTCGCTGGAACGTATCCACGCGGGGAGTGTACTAACGACGACGAATCTAATCGCATGAAATTCAAGTCATCCGCAGATGATCGAGATGACGATGAATCCTATCTATCTATTCCCGGTGATGAAAAATTTGCCGCTTTTCGACAAATGGCCATTAGTGGAAAAATGGCCAATAAAATTTGTCGTGTTTGCGGCGATCGAGCATTAGGCTACAACTTCAATGTGGTTTCATGCGAATCTTGCAAAGCATTTTTTAGAAGAAACGCTCTTAAGAAAAAGGTAAGTTACAGTATTCTTTTATAATTTTTTCCTTTTTTCTGGATTTACGTCAATATGATATACTGTAAATGCGAATTTTCACCCTTGTTCTCCCAATGGGTCTGCCCGTCCCCTGGAAGCTTTGCTTTGCGTACGCATTTTATCCGCTTTTTTCTTTTTGTGCGCTGACCGCGTTACAGCGAAAATGATGCGAGTTTTTAGTAGCGCTGTAGTTATTACCACATCTTTTTTAAATTTCGAGCGGCCAATTGAGTTCCACACTACAACACTTTTCGTAATCGCGACCTCAGAATCGAAGGCCGGTTTCACAATCGCCTTAGACCTTCTGATGCGTCTTTCAAGGTTGAACAGATTTCCTAAAAGAAATTGTACCAACTTCCATATTTGTCGCGCTTCGTCTTGACGGACAAAATGTTACGTCTAAAAATAAGCGAAGACGGACTATAAGAAATTGGGCTTCGGTTATGAGATTTTTATTTTTTAAAGCCAAGGTTGGCTATAGGAAATGTTGATAACAAGCTTCATTCCTTTGCTAAGGAGATTTGAGTGGGAGCTTGATTGGGATAATTGTTTTGGTGCTGGAACGCCTGACTCTAGTTCATTATTTCAGACTATCGGGATTCTCTTTTTGTCTACTTTCTTTCTCAATGCTCTTATTCCATTTGGTTTGTAAAAGTTACGGCGCGCAGAGATATGCACTGTAGATTGCGATAAGAAACAAATATCATGCTAGCCGGCAACTTTCGGACGCGTAATAGAAAGATAGGAGTCTGTTAACGTGATAGGGAGAATTTTTAAACAAGATTTAGTTGTTTGCGCATTTTGTGCTTGGTTGTTGAGGAGCGAGTGTCGTCATTAAACCAGCAGAACTTGATTGGGAAAGACGAATGCGCGCGTTCAACTTTATCTATTCGCTCGAGTCGAAAGGAGACTTTCCTTCTGAAGAGGGGCCAGAGCGGGTGGGTGTTTCTTGGCGGATGAGGTTTTTTCGGTTTGGGTATTTTCCATCAGCAGCCGAATGTTGCTGTATATTTTTAGACTTGTAAATGTACGGATCGTAGCTTCATGTAATTAATTTTTTCCAGGAGTTCCGTTGCCCGTTCAATGATAATTGCGACGTTACGGCGCTGTCGCGTCGATTTTGTCAAAAATGTCGCCTGAGGAAATGTTTCGAGGTGAGTACATTTCTTCTTGTGTATTGATTTTAAACATATGGAAGCGATAGGGTTTCTTTGTGAAATGTCAGGGACCGCGGTTCAATATGCTCTAAACAAAATGACCTTTACGTAGGCTTATATTGTAATAGTTATGTTCTATTTAGGTTGGAATGAAAAAAGAATGGATTATGAGCGAAGAGCAAAGATTACAAAAACGCAAACGTATCGAAGAAAATCGTCAAAAACGAAGGGCCGTGACGGAAAAAGGGTCAAAGTCAATCAACGATGAACCATTATCCGACGATCCGTCCACTGAAGATCCGCCGCCGTCGGGCAAAAACGCGCAGACGACTGATCAACATCATACAATGACGAATGCTGGTTTTTCTCCAGGTATGGTATTGTAGCTAGGATGTACTGTAAGGATCGTTCGATGCTTACTGACTTGTGTTATTCGGGTTTCAGGCAGCAACCCGCCGACGCCGATGCCGACAGCTTTGGGTAATGATTTCAGTCCACCCGACAGTAATGGTCCATCGCAAGTTGATTGCAAGCGTATTTCGGACGGGCGTACGATGTCTACGACAATCAACAATGCATCGCTGGGCAAGGCGAAGAATGCGTCCGAATCTTGTCCGTAAGTTATTGTGTTGAAAATTAGCTAAATGGACTGGGTGGGTCCTCTTATTATCAACGTTAATATTATGTTGTATTCTTACTGTAGTGCCCTTTGGTAGACGAAAGTGCTTTTATCTTGAATTAGCAATTGACTAGAAACAGGACTTCCCTGCCTCGCAGTATACACGGAGGGTAACGTTAGTTTGTCTTGCGAATTTTTTTAGAGGGATAACGAAGCTGGAAAGTTGCAAAAATTGCTTTATGGCCGACAAGAAAAGTTCGATGGATGGGAAAAGGATTGAATCGTGTGATGAATTTTTGAACTCGTTGGATTTGAAATTTGGGTTGGATGGAATGGACACATCGAATGCAAGGAAACACGGTTTGGAGGCGGATGAGTCGGCGATCACGATCCCGAAATCAGTATTAATGAATTTAATTAATCAGTGCCATCAGAAACAACGAATGCCGTTTGATATATCAAACTTGGATGAACCGTCACCGATCGTAGTTCGAGCGCATCGATTATACACCGAGGATGGAATGAACAACGATCACGAACTATACAAGTGTATTTGCCGCTGTACGTGCGGAGCCAAGGTGATTGGTTCGCATATTGGTCCGAAAATGGTCGATCGAGGAATTGGCCCCGATGGGGATGAATACGAAGAACCGGAAGGTCAAGCAAAGAAATTAAGAGTATCAGAAATGATGTGCGATACGGAGTCAGTGGTTTCGGAGTCGCCGTCAGGATGGCAAACTGGTATGGAAATTGTTGAGGCTCGACGATCACCAGTTATTGAAAAAATCGAATCTTACGGTTTGACAATTTTGGACGAATTGAAATTACAAGAATTATTTTATGCCAATCAAGTAATGACGGATGATTTGAGCAGTAGCGAAGCTGCATTTCGTAATGCGTCGTCGAACTCGTTGGCAACTTGTTCTGCTTCGTCTCCCGACGACCCTATTGTTGGCCAATGTAATGGCCAGCCGACGCAGCCTATTGATCCTGCTGACGTAATTCACATGGTAAGAAAGCTTGTTGTCATGGGAAGGGGATGAAAGGGGTGTTGGAAAGGCGGGGGTCGATAGAGCCTTTGAAGCATAGTAAATGGAATTAAAGGGTAGAACGTGCGGAAAAGGAAGAAGTGACCGCGTCACAAAGATGCCTATGATGAGAGCAGGTGGGGATCATATCATGAAAATTTTTAATTTTAGACTGATGTGTGCGTTCGTCGGATAATCAAAATGTGTAAACGGCTTAGCGCTTTCAAGAGTCTGTGTCAAGATGACCAAATTGCACTTTTGAAAGGTAAGAAGATGGTGATCTGATGTATTGGCTGGATCGGGAGAGAAGTAAAAAATTTTATTGCAGGCGGATGTATGGAAATGATGATCCTTCGCGGTGTCATGACGTTTATACCCGCTAAAGAATGTTGGCGGCCAGTTGGGTGGAAGAATTCGTTGCTGAGTTTGGATGTTATGAAGGGCGTGAAAGGGAATGTGTACGAAGAACATAAGAAGTATGCTGATGGGTTTTGGCGACGAGTTTGAGGGGTTAATAGGTTTTTTGTTTTGATTAGATATTTACATTCATTCCGAGACGAGTGGCGAACGAGTGACTCGGTAATGTTATGCCTGGCGGCGATTACGTTGTTTAATCCGGAAAGACCAAGTATTGTGCACGTGCAGTCGGTACGAGAAGAGCAAGACTTGTATATAAGTCTGTTGAAACGGTATGATGAATTTGAGAATGATTTTGGGTGAGAATTTTATACTTAATGTACGTATTTTTCGTTCTAGTTACCTCGATGTGATGTACGGTTTTGAAAAAGCGGTGAGCGACGAGGCGTTTAAAGAATTATTGAATCGCGTGACTGCCGTGGGAAGGTTGAATGATTACGCGGCTACAATATTTGTCGATGTGAATCCCAGGGACGTAGAACCGTTGTTGATCGAAATCTTCGATTTGAAGTGAATCGGCGGGTCGATGGACACTGCACTAGGAATGGCAGGCGTGTGATGGAGATGTGAGAGGTGGTATTGGACGGGTATGTTGTGGGATATGTGAAGTGGTTTTTTTACGAATAGTATTGTGATATTGCCTCTCGATCAGTGGTCGTGGCGGGGCAGTTTTTATGTTTTATAGTCAGGTTTTTGTGATGTATTGAAATATTATCTTTGTGATCTTGGTTATATCATCATATCGAGTACCTCTGTTTGTGATAGGGTTGCCCAGTTGTATGACAATGCTGCGTGGGTTGGGTGAGTGGATCGGATAGGAACAGTTATAGAATGTTGACATTCTAAACTGTGGACCTCGCGTTCTTTGTTGCTACTCTGGCTCGCGTTTGGGTATACTGCTTGTATGCGGGTCGTAGTGGGTGGAAAGGGGGATGGTGTGTGGTCAGTGATGGAACACTCATGTTACTCTCGTGTTTGTTTGCTGTGATGTGTAGTAGCGGTGGACTGTTAGTGATCGAAAATAAAAAGTAGTGTCAACATTTTTGTGGATGCAAGAGCCATGGTAAAGAGCTAGATTTCTGTAAAGTGTGGAAATTCGAAATTCCCGCGTGATTAGCAGGCTGGCGATGTTTACGTCAGAGGAGCCTGATTTGTGCGCTATGAATGACTGTTGGATGCACTCATCGTCAGTCCAGGTCGATGCACTGAGGTACAGTCGTACTCCTTCTGTTCGTGGGGCTGTAGGTTTGGTGGTTTGTTTATCGATAGCTCACAAGACCGAAAGCGAGTATTGATAAGGTGATGAGTATGTAATGTAATGGACAACTCAAATTCGGGTGACGTTCAAAGGAATCAAATAATTTCCGGCAATCAAGCACCATCGCCATTTTTTCATTCGTCTTCCAGCGATGAGGAAGGCGAATCGGGGGAGACATCGTCTTTAGAAATAGCAGGGAATCACCAAAGTCAGCCCTCGGGAGCTGCGAGTGAGTCCACGGTTGCGCGACATCGTAAAAATGCGGAGTCGACGAGCGGAGGCAGCAAAGTTTGTCGTGTGTGTGGAGACAAGGCTTTGGGTTACAATTTCAATGTGATTTCGTGCGAATCGTGCAAAGCTTTTTTTCGACGAAATGCGTTAAAGAAAAAGGTAAGATAAGTTTTTTAAAGTCTTAATGTTTTTCGAAACTTTTGGGTTTCAGGAATTTGTATGCCCGTTTAACAACACATGCGATGTTACTTACGTGTCTAGACGATTCTGCCAAAAGTGTCGACTGAAAAAGTGTTTCGATGTAAGTGACGAATTCTCGCAGATTCTTCAAGAAAGGGAAGAATTAATAACGTTTGGATACTTTTCAATGGCGGGTTTTTGAGGTGTTCAGAGCATTTTCAGTCGGCGAGCTGTATCTATTTTTGTATCTGATTCGAATTGTGGTTCTAAATTGTTTAAAGAAACCCTTATTATATTCTCTTTTAACGCATAATCAGATTTTTCAGGCTGGCATGAATCCTGATTGGATAATGAGCGAAGAAGCGTTAGCTGCAAAGCGACGACGTCGCGCTGAATCAAACAGTGCTGCTAGTGACAAATTACGAAAACTATCACCAGAACCGAAAAGATTAACGCCGAGCATTATTTATCCCCGCGTCGGCAGTGTGGATCCGATCGTGATTGCGGCCAGTGCTGCGGATGGCTTAGCGATGTTGACCAGTTGTGCATCGCCTGCACCAACGTCACAGCAACAGTTCGCCTTAGTAACCCAGCAGACTGGCGCGGGGCCGAAAGTGATTACTCTGGTGCCTGTTCAGCAGCTGCAGCAGGCAAAGGCAAAGTCGGACAGGTATGTCGATTTTATTTGGCCTCTTTAACCTGTTTTAGTATTTAGGCACAAGCAAAGTGAAATAGACTTGTTTGCGCATAGGCTGTCGCTCGGCGGGTTCAGATGAGGGTATTTTACCGTATTGCATAAACTAGTGCCAGCCAGACACGTAAATGGTTAAGATAAAAAATATGTAAGCTTGTCATTGAATAGTAGCGACTGAAAAAGTGGAGGTACTATTATCTACCATGGCTTAGCGCTCGTTTGGGATCACTTTTTTCGGGATCGGGATGGGGATTTTCAGTGTTTTTTTCACTTTTAATTCGCTGTTGGTAGGTAACCTACAACCCACCGCAAGTAGCCAGCAAATATAATCTTTTTTTGCGCAGTATTTATAATTGCATTAAAAATCAGGCAAGCAAAAAAGGGGAGAATCAGTCACCAATGAGCAAACAAATCCCTTCCCACACTTTACCAATTCAATCATCCGCCAAAATTTCTCCAGCTTACTCTTTTTGAACACTCCCTTCCCGATCCCTTCCTCTCCCATTCCCCTTCCTCACTCATATCCACAACATTCAATCCCGACCAATTTTTATTGGAATCGGGTTCGGGAGGGGCGATCCCGACCGGGATCGGGATTCCGAACGAACGCTACTACGGATCCTTTCTATTGCCCGAAAATGCAGTTTATCAATCTTAACATTTTCAGTAATTCAAGTGCAGTATATTGCTATGGAACGCCATCACCGAATGTTATTGTGGCTGGAAACGCTCAATCAAGTTCTCCATCAGTGGCTCCATTGCAGACGTCGATCGTGAATTCGTTGTTGGGTCAACATACATCCAGTACGAAATCGGATGACGATACGATCAATATTCCCAAGAATGTTCTTATTAACTTAATTACAAAATGTCATTCCGGAAAGGATTCGTTAACTCTTAGCCAAGAAACGAGTACGAAAATGGTCTCAACGAATACTGGTCAATCAACGCAAGTCAAGAATCCACCGAGGCAATGTTGTTGTAAATGCATTTGCGGGGCAAAAGCGGAAAATGATCCGATTGGAATTGAGAAGAGTGACAAGATGATTAGTACGGATGATATTGGATATTATGATCGATTTGCACATTTTCAACACGGAACAAATGGATATTCGAATACGCCGCCAGCAATGCCTCCTTCGAGTGGTTCGGGCTCGACGATGAGACGAGTCACTTCTGCGTCGCCATTAGATTTCAGTGCTGGCGGCAATGTGGCGCGAGGTTGTCGAGCGTTGTCCCAACATCATATGGCGTCGTCGTTGGGTCAACAGGAACATCAACAAGAAATTAGTAATCGTCAGCAGCAATCGATGTACGAAGAAATGTTGGATGCGGCTATAATTTCCGTATTCCACGATGGCAATGGGAGTATGACGACGCCCGATTTTGGAGTTCATCATTCGATCGCAAACAGTGCTTCCGATAATATTAGCCTGATATTTAATCCTAATCCTTATCGACAGTTGAGTCACGTCGAAAGGCAACGATTGGAGGAATTATTGGCTGCAAATGAAGTTATGAAAGAGCCATTGGAGGGAATTAGTGAGCGAAGAATTTACGAAGGACATAACGTCGATCCTAAATTGATGGATGTCATTAATATGGTAAGCCGCTTCCTCTCATAGGAGATTGATCTGATTTTTGTTGGGTTTTAGTTTGACAGGACTTTAGACAAAATTTTTGTTCCCCGTGCATGCTAGGCTAGGCTATGACATGTGCCAGCCAGACGTCGATCGTGACCTCCTTACTTGGTGACCTAACATTCATTATGAAATTAAATTTGTCATGAAAAAATGAAATGAACATGGATTTGGAAATTTTATTTTAAATGAGGAATTTTCTTTGTTTTCTGCTCACCAAGTGCACGAATTCGTGTGTCCTAAATGAGCGTGTTGTGTATTGGGTTACCATAAAATGACCCTATTGATTTTCAGACCGACATTGCTGTCCGACGGATTATCAAAATGAACAAGCGAATCGAAGCGTTTAGAAATTTGTGTCAAGGGGACCAAATTGCATTATTGAAAGGTGAGTTGGTGAAAGTAGGGTAAGCTTTAGCACAGCATCGACCGATCCACTGATGCAGGGGGTGGATCCAACTGCTGGATCGGCCGGATCGGCAACTAAATTTTTTCTCGCTTTATCTGCTGGGGAATGATAAGGTGTGGCATAATATGATGAGAAAGTCCCGTTTTTTCTTTCAAATCAGCATTTGATCCCACTTCAGGCTCCGGTTAGCTCTCCTGTGCAAGTATGGGCAAGGTCGGCTGGGTTGGGGGGGGGGGTAGGGGTAGAGATCAGATCAGATCGCCTAAGCCTGATCTGATTGCGTGTAAGACAGGTCAGGCCAGGTCAGATTTGGGTCGAGTCGAGTGAGTGAGTGAGTTGTTGTGTGTTTACATAGAGTACTGTTGGCTGGCTGGACAATTGGCTTGTGCTTGGAGGCCAGGGCTTGGTCAGTCAGGTCAGGTCTTGGTCCTGCCCAGATACAGTTTGATCACTTTTGCTTGCTTCCTTTTCTTTCTTTCCTGCTGGACCTGAGGTGGAAAGAGGTTCGAGAGGAAGGGTCCAATGTCCTGGCCGGCCCAACAAGGGGGGGGAGTTGCCTCCTTGCCCATACTTGCTTCTTTGTCTTTAGAATGGTCTAATAGAGAGGTGCAGTGAAGAAACAGGGCAGGTTGGCGAGGACTCAGTGCCAAAGACGTCACGTCATCCCCACCAATCTTGTATTCTATGAAGCGGATCAGCCGCCGGATCAGATCGGGATCCAGGCCTAGGATCGGATCAGTCGATGCTGGGCTGCAGCTGGATGGATGCTTGGGTGGATTGGGAAAGGGTGCAGCAATAACAGGGTGAACATAAGATTTGTAAACCTGGCAAGGACAGGGAATCAATCGTAAAAGTGCCTAGAGAAATGGGAAACTTGCTGCATTCTAAGGCTTCAAATTTTGAATCCCCGCCTTTTCGATCATGCTGGACTGGAAATCAGTTAAAATTGGTTCAAAGTGCTGAGGCGGTATAAAATTAATCATGGAAAATATCGAATTAATTTTGGAGACATGGACAAATCGAGGAAAATCATTTTTTCCGCTCCTTGTATAAAACCTGGATAAGTAGATATTTTTCAGGTGGTTGCACGGAATTGATGATCCTCCGCGGCATTATGACTTACGACCCAGAGAAGGACTCGTGGTTGACACGAGTTCATAATACGGGCCACGAATATATTAAATTGGAAGTGCTCAAAGGTGTGAAAGGCAATGTTTATGAGGAACATAAAAAGTAAGATGAGCGAAAATTTGAAAATTGTGAGCGGTTTATAATATATTTCTGTTTCAGATATGTACAATCATTTCGAGCCGCCTGGCGTACGAGTGAACCGATTATGCTAATTCTTGGTGCCATTACTTTATTCAATCCCAGCCGACAGAATGTTGTGCACAAGGAAATGATCAGAGTGGAACAACAATTTTATTATGAACTGCTCAAAAGGTAAGTCTGCTTGGATTTTGTACATTTCGTGATTTTTTAGTTGTCATGTCCTGCTCTTTTCTGATTCCCAGTTAACGGCTTCTCACGTCAGCTGTGTCTACTCATTTTCGGGGGTGGGAGGCTGCTCAACGTTAAAAACCAGGTTAATGTGATATCGATTTTCAGCTATCTGTCGACGGTCTACGATGCGCGGGAAGCCGAAGAAGCCCACGCTGGTTTAGTGGAACGACTGTCATTGTTACACAGGGTGAACGAATATGCGGCGAGTATATTTTTGGATATAAATCCCAAGGATGTCGAGCCGCTTTTGATTGAAATATTTGATTTAAAAAAGGGGTCATGATCCCACTTCCGTTTGCATTGCCTATACGAGCTGTATGTCATATCTTTCCATGTTGCTGATAATTATCTAGTCGGGTCTAGCTATGATTTCGTCAACCCTAAACTATACAGTATAGGTTGTAGGAGATTGTGTGATTTTATTCTGTGCAATCATCGAGTCATTCCAAATTGAGAAAAGATGGAATAATGGATTTGGTCAATGTGGCAACCCGAGTAGTTCCATCACAGTGCACATGTTAGATTATTACCCAAACATAACATGCAACTATCACCACTCAAAACACCCCAAATAAAATCCCGAATTAAGAAATTAAAAGACTATCTATCACCTCCCTCGTGCCGTTCAATTTAGTTCCTATCCACAAACGCCTGTTACCCTTTGAAAAACAGTTCCTCCAATTGGCGTCTAGTATCCTCTGGCGAAGTGACAGTATGCCCGACAGTTCTAGGATCTTCGTAAATTTCGTAGTCATTTCCGCCCTGTAATAATTTTTCGTGCAATAATGTCATAAATTAATTAAATTTTCTTACTGGCATTGTCTTATCGCCAAAAAAGTGAATTTCCTCGAACCCATCTTTCTCCAAATACTGTACGCAATAACGTTTATCCCAACCCATCGGGAACACGTCGATGCTAATTTGGCCACCTAAACTGCGCCATCATGCACATACAACGTATAAAGATTGAAGACCAGGCAGAAATCCACTTACCTATCGAAAATTGCAATCCGTATTCGTCCACGGGGAAATTGGCTCGCATAGCATCCACAAATTTCTGTCGAATATGTTCATTCTGAAAAGAAAGGTTTCTGGATATATCGGCACAAGGACACTTGGTAAGACCCCTCTCAGGGCACGCTAGCGTGGCTGTCCCAGCTCCCCATCCAAGGACCCCATTAATCTTGCTTTTTTAAACCGCCTGTTAGGTTGGCAGTGGCCCTCAAGTCAGGTTTCAGAGAAGAAATCAGGTGCCCAGGGTTAGAACACCGGACCTGCCGACTGACCTGAGGTACTCTCCGCAAACGTGTTGAAAAGAGGGTATGTGAGGACACTGAATACCCTACCCTGGCTGGATCTCCCAGGCGGGCCCTTTACTGTAAAAAATCATGACCTAATTATTCAATAGCGATTTTCAGGCCCCTTTCAGGCTCGACAATTTTTGCATATTTTCTAGATTTCAAAAACATTTTTACAATTAAGCTACCTCGAACTCTTGAAAATAGAATGGACCCATTTTTTTCTGATGATTAGTGACCCCTTTTGGAAACAGACTCCAAGACTCCTGACTCGTGCCCCCGTCGATAGTGGATTTAATTGACAGCAGTGTGCGACGAAATTGTACAGGGTACAATCACACAAAATTCCGATCCACACCATGCAGTACATAGGTACTTTTAAAAGAGTTTTGTGGACTCTGCCCACTTGAGCAGAGCTCCTTTTCCCTATGGCTGATCAGCAGTCAAACCTTACAAGCAAGGTTGTGGCGGGGACCAGCACACACAGCAGCGTCCCTCCGTGCGTCTCCACTAGGTAGGAGGATCTTCTCCACGCGAGGGCATCCTGGACTCCCTCGGACGATGGATGGCGATGTCGGTGTTCGACAGCCGAGACTGTCTACTCGCTTGGCTTCCGTCTCTCCACTCGAAGAACCTCTAGGGTACCGGGTGAGTCACCCACAGCCTGGTGTGCCAGGTCAGCGACGATTTATGGTTAGCAAACCGACCTCCCTCACTAAGGATCGAACCCGGGACGAGTCCAGCCACTCGCTCCCAAGCAATACGGAGAGACCGATGCCGAACCGCTGCAACACGGCGGGCGCAATATTGGACAAAACTGACCTAGCGGGTCTCACCTGATCCAATGCATAGAACTGATCCCGTTCCTGTTGACTACAGCTCCGTCCGATTGGCGATATGTTAAGCATACCTTTGCGAAATTCCACAAAAGTACCCCTAAAAGGTCAATGACAAATCCGCACGTGACAAAAGTATAAAAGCTCAACAGCAGCAACCTACTCACCGCTTCACTGGCAAGGTCAAATTGGCCATGTATCCCAAACAGAAATTAATAAATTTTTGCAATTTTTCTTCGCCTAAGTAGTCTTGAATGGTTTTAATTGGATAAGAATAATCGCCTTTAAACGATACCAGGCCATTCTCCGAGAAGACATAATCGTATTTTTCATTCACTAAAATCGAATACAGCCAAATTAGGTTCGACTGATAAGCTATCACAGCCAGCTGTTAGCAGATAGCGACAAGTGGGCAAGGTCTCATACTGAAGGGGCGGGGGCTGCAAAGTAAATTCCTAACCTTTTTAAAGAATAAACTGTACTTCTGGCCTGCCTGGTTTTAAAAGCGCTTTCAGCAACAATTAAGTCTTTTTCCTACATCATTTTAGACATGACTTTTTCATGAACACCTACAGGGGGTACGGGAGAGACTCTCAACAAACTTTTAACTGTTAGCCCACCGACTAAGCACAGGGGAGGGCGCAGGGGTTGCTCCATGCCTACATACCATGCCATGCTATATGTACATGACTACTAGCTGACACGATATTGGAGGAAGGTGACTTAAAATCGGGGAAACGCCCTGCCTTTATCTCGAGCCAAAGACCTGACGAAAAGATACTTACGCTGTTCCAACGTGGACCCCATTTGCTCAATGATCTTGGCAATATCAGACCCACCGACCAATGCTATCGGCACTTTCTCCGCTTTTAAACGTTGCAAAAATTCGTGCATTGATGGATCTATTCTCTAAAATGAATCGGTTTTTTGCCTCCACAATTTCCCATTCACACATGGCAAACACAAAACTCCCTATTCTTGGATATTGGTGGTGCTTTGCAGCAAGCCTAGGAATCGACATTGCCACTGCAGAGTACGAAAGGTGTAAGAGAATGGGTGTCGGGAGGGGGACCAACATCTTGCCCATATTTGCCTCCCACTGACATCATGCAAGCCATCATGACCATTCTTTGAACGCAGGTGCTACCCTGGAGCCCCTGATGCGTGAAAATCTGGACACCTGACAACATTTTTATGAAGACTGCACTGCACACAATACTCTAGCTCATTTTGTTCCAACTAGGCGCTTTGTGTTATTTGAACGGCGAGAACGTCTTGACTGCATGTGCTGTAGAACAGGCCCCAGAGGCCACCCCATCAACTCAGCAGCCCCCCCCAATCGACCCACTCCTAAAACCACCACATGGCTCCCACTGCATTATTTACCTGTCTCGCCTTCGTCAACGTCCCGTCCACGTCGAACAAGCAAATAGTTTTCTTTGCCGCCATTCTATCAACAAATTCCTAAAATGGCAGTTACATCACATTCTTCCAGGTCCACTAGAAACCACCAGGCACACAACCCGTCATATCACAAGCCCACTTCCGACGCAAATGCATCATTTACTATGCATATCATAGATGAGCCAACAGTCTTCTACCCAGACCACACCTAGCCCCAAGCACGACTAACCTACCAGAGCATATACGCAACGGCCCCTAGTGAAATATGGGTGCACACAAAAAACCATCAAGGCACACACTTCGTAAGCGCACTGCACTCGGGTCCAAATTCACCCCCCGCAATACAGTACATTAAGGCACAAAAAAACCTTGCTTTTAATCTGAATTACAAAACTCGGGCATAAAGCCATAACAAAGCTGGTTGGTCCAAACAGAAAGATGTGCTTGTATGGGAATGACCATAAAGGACCCATGAAAACAGAAACTCGTGCGTAGACAACTGACCAAAGTGACCAGAAATGACTATTCGTAAAAGGGTGCTAGTAGCAAGCACCTAGGCCGTAGCATTGTCTCCCAGAATGGCTAATAGCAGCGACTAGCTAACGAAGAGCCACAAAAAACTTTTCTCAAATGCAAAGAAAGTACAAGTTTAAAAAATGCCATCACTCGTTTGCATAAAATCTCAGATTTCAAACCTGAGCCACGCGCTCCATTTTTATTGAAGCATAAGCGATCGAAGATTTTGTTCCAAAATAATTTCTTTGCAATCGAAAAATACGCGTCTGATATTTTCCGTATCGATGGCCGTTGTAAAATGGTAAAAAAATTGGCGCGATCTGTCATGTCGAATTTCATCAAACCGGTCCAAAATAAATTTTTGTACATCTTCCACTTTTTGATGATCGCCATAAAAGTTTGGAAAGTATTGTCGAATATCCGAATAAGCAACTTTTTCTAAAAATGTTTTAACTCATTAATAAAGAATGTTCGAAATAAGCACTATTTACCAGAAAGCAGATCAGTTTTGTTCAAAAAAAGAATAATCGATATTTTTTCGTATTGCCGATTATTGACAATTGTATCAAACACATTAATCGCCTCGTTTAATCGATTTGTACGTCGATCTTCCAATAAAGCCTAAATTGAGGATTTAAAAATAAAGTAGTGCTAGAAAAATTGAATGTACCACACAAAAAATGGAAAATGGAGAATTACCTGATCGTATTCATTGCTGGCAACCAAAAATAAAATGGAAGTAATTCCTTCGAAATACTGAAACCATTTGTGCCTTTGCGGACGTTGGCCCCCGACGTCAGTGAACCTGAAACAGAACAGCAATATCCTCAAAAACTGCTTCCCAAAATTTCTTTCTGGACAACTTCAGAAATACGTTTCCGAACTTACATGAATGGCACTTTCTGAATATAAAATAGATGCTCGGACATTGATCGAGTCGCTTTACGGCATAGCAAAATGTCGAGATTTGTAGGGACATACTCCTGAAACAGCTAGAATAGGAAAAAATTGAACAAACAAAAAATTTATTTTTACTGGCTGACTTATGCGAAATATATTCTCGAAGAAATATTTGACCGAATCCGTCTAAAACGAGAACATACGCGCTTAAAACTGGTACTGTACAAAAAGGGGTCTTGTGCTTAATAAAAACCACCAAGCGTGACGGCACCCACGAAGATAAACAGAAGACCCTGCACACGTGCTTGCTGCGCCAACCATACGCAAAACCAGATCAGAGTACACCTACCTTTCAGGTCCATGGAAGACTGTAAAGCAAGTCAAGAAAGGTTCCCACATAAACATTACAAGCAACGGGTGATTTGTATTGGACGTAAGTTACTTACCAGCTGAAATTCTCTTCTTCGACCATAGCACTCTTGAACAGCTTTATCCGACCATAATTCTTTTACGGTGGGCGCTAATTGACAAAATTTTGACATTTCAATCGTGCGAAGCGGCAATGACAATCTGAAATGAAAAACACAAAACATAGCGGCATAAAATGTCAAGTTACGAAAAGCTTATTTACGTCTCGATAGATTGTGCCGCCTGATTCAATAGGGCGATTACGCTCGGTTGTGTTGCATCCCAAGGTAAACCAAATCGTTGACGCGCGTGCAGCAAAGTACCCATGCCGTTCACAATATTCAAATAAATTTGATTACGATATTCGCGTAATTCCTCTGCCGTGAAATCTCGATTTCCATGAATAATGATCATTTGTTTAAGAAACGTGGACTTGCCCGATTCACCGCTGCCAAGTAACAAAATGTTTACCTAAAAAAATGACTGTTCAGAAAAAGTTGAATACCCGGCGCCAGCATCCGAAACCTAGCGCTCGGCCAGAGGGGGTCTAAAATTTTTTGGGGCCTTAAAAAGGGGGGTCCAGGAAGCAAAATGACAAATTTTTTACTAATGCGTTATACACTTGTTGGATTAATAAGGTTCACACACGGCGCGTAGGATGATTTTTCCAAACCCCTGGTAAAATTAAAATTTTCTTATTTTCCCAGTTTGAAACCTCGAAATGCAACCTTTAAGTTTTCCCTGTAAGATTATTTTTTCCCCTGATTTTTACATGTTTTCTAGACAAAAATCAAAATTATTCTCAGAGTTTTCACGACTTGAACCCTGGAATGCAATTTTTTTAGTTTTTGCTGATTTTGGCTCACAGATTCTTATTTTCCCTGATTTTCGCAGTTTTCACACTGTTTTTAAGGTTTTTAAACCGGAACCAACCCGGGATAGCCTGAGCCCTGTAATCGTACTGCATTTCACTGCTTGCACGCACGTTTTGGGGGCAGCAATATTCATTCGACAGAGCTCTCACGCTGGTTGTAGCGTCCCCATTTTCTAGCAGGGGCACAAGTTTTAAGTCTGACAGTGTTGCCGGCACTGGAGTTCAGTCCTCTGTTATAATGTTGTTACAGCTCCTTGAGTATCGGTTATTCCGCGCAAGCAAAACTCAATAAGAGGCGTTTCGCGCAAACCTCTCACTGCGCTAGCCAAGTTTACCTCTTGACTATCATAATTCTTGCACCTGAGCATCAGTGCGCGCGGCAAATTTTAAAATATTTGATTATCAGCGAGCTGACTCCTATAAAGTTACAGAGCAGCCTCTGTTCGCTGATTCTTCTTTACTTCGAGAATGTGACTTGTACTTTATAGCTTGACCCTGTATACTTGCACCCTTGGTCCAGAACCAGCCGCGCCAAAAGTCGCGGCTGGGTCAGGATTGCGGCGGGTCTCACCAACTTTTGGCTCACGAGGATGGAAGAGGGGGGGGGGGTCGGGATCTCCTAAGCTTTCCCTAGGGGGGTCACCAATTTTTGGCTTGTCTAGAGGGGGGTCAGAGCAGTTTTTCAAAATTTTAACATTCAGAAATTGACAATTTGTCTAGCGTGGAGGGGGGTCACGGGGGCTACCCCCCCCCCCCCCAGTTTCGGATGCTGCCCGGCGCGACAACGTTTTGCACGGCGGTACATGGGGATACCAAAAAACGATTTCTTTAGTTACCTGCCGTTTCCTCCGTTTACAATCGTTGCGCAGCAGCTGATCGATTTGCTGACTTCGTTTTTGGGCAGGATCCACCCCGCACGGAGAGCATTCAAAGAGCCAAGACAGTGGCATTTCGAAAACACAGTACTTTTCGAAAATATCGAATTACATAGACAGTATAGTATATCGGTACTCCGCTAGGTACGAGAACTCTAGAGCCGCCGAAAGCACATGAGCTTTAGTCAGTTAGTCAAAGTAATTGATTCGGCTGACTCATCCGTCGTCGCGTGGTGTTGAATTAACTATTTCAGGCGCTATCAGTCATCCGGAAGAAGGACCGACGTCAAGTCCCCACGAACTCCAAGAAATGTTTACTCAGCTTGTCGGCCGCCAGCAAATAGCTGGCAAGACCAAGTCAGCATCCCACGTATTCATCACTCGCTACAACTAATTTTGGCTTACCTTTGCGAGCTGAGGTAAGCAATATTTTTAGCTTTATGGTTTTATTAAAGAAACTAGCTTGAAACTGAATTATTATTTAATTTTATTGTTCAAACGTAGCTTTAAGCGAGTGATAAATAGCAAAATCTCTTGCTTATGTTATGCACACTTGCGCAAGTCGCTCCGCAAAAAAATGGCGCGAATTTTAAATTTGTTACCATCTCACTGGGCAATGCTTCAAAATGTTCTGCAGGGGAGTCGTGTCTGAGCAGATAATAATCCATTGTCACTGTATGATACTGATCGCGAACACAGTCATTTTGTATCGCGATAGTCACTGACCGGAGAGCACTAACATATGGAGCTCTAGGATGAGTTTGAGCTCTTCTCACCCTCGTCTACTTCCACCTGACCAGACTGGTCTATGTCTAGTCATGTAGGACAGGAGTGGGTACATTGTATTTTCACAATCGTAAATGATTTTTACTGCTGTCAGTGTTTCCACTTGACTAGCCTCAAAGTTCATCCCTTCTTCACCTCGTCACTACACCACACCCCACTGCCGACTCGACCACCGCACCACCCTCCGCCAACCAACAGCCATTTAAGGATTGCAAAGTGGCCTTAATTTTGATTTGATGGAAAATGTTGTTTTACATTTCAACGCGTCAAAGAGTGTGCGAGTCATTTGCGGACACTTTGGGCGAGTGGCAGGTGTTGTAAGTGAGATTGCATGAGGCAATGGAAGGTGACACATTCCACACACCAGCCCATGCATAGACTCGTCAAACTATCTGTACCCTATTTCAATCGAGTGTTGAAATAAGGTGATTATATGGTAAGAATGTTTTTCAAAGTGCCCATAGTTCTGGTGCTTGGATTTCATATTTGCAATGTCATTGGCCAAGTGGAAAAAACGGAACGACTCAAATTGAAGAAGCCGAGTGACGAATGCGTGGAGAATGTGATGCGAATTTGGTACGAGCAATTGACTGAGGGACAATTTGCAAAGTTTAAAAACTTCACGCAATCCATGTATCCGTCGAGGAGATTGTACGCGAATTTGTTCAATGCTAATTTTACAGCAGACGAATTTGAAGAGTTCTGCCAGTAAGTCTCCAGTGCACTAGCTGATCTTGCGGACTGACACTTAGTTACCACGTCTCTATTTTGCCTGAACCATCTGACGATGGCCACATGTAGGTGGTGCGGTGACAGGCGTGTGTCACAGTTTGCTTGGCAGAGCTGGTGGGTCGGCCTGGGTTCAACTAGGGCCGTCTGAGAATTTGGTGAAGTTCTCTCTGCCCCTTGCACGCCAGGCGGTGAGTGACTCACCCTACATCCTTCTAAGGTCGATACACGAGGAGAGGTCTTATGGGGCGGGGGCCCGCAAATCTGGGTCCCCTCACGGGGCACGGGATGGGTAAACCGCCGACGTCGCGGGGCAGCGACGAATACGCACCCTTTCCCGGTCTGCGTCCCCTAGTGACCCTAGTCGATGGCAAGATGCGCGGGGGAAAGGAACCAAAAGTTGACCCTCCCCTGGATGGGTAAAAAATCTTACGATAAGTCTCATCGTCAGCCCTGACTCTGAGCCTAGGGCCAACTAGGAAACATAGGAGCCAGCCCAAGGCTAGGTCAAGGACTAACAGTAAGTGTTAAGTACACAAAATCGTGCAGAAAGCCATCCAAGCTTTGGCAGAATAGGAGAAACAGCGGGCATGAGGGCTGAAATGCGTGAACAGAGTGCGTATTTTTAGGATGCATCGAACATCGCGATCGAGAATAGATAAGTGTCCAGAAACACCGTATCGGAAAATGATATCGAGCGGATTCGGACTGGCTGATCACATTTGTGTGAAGAGAGTCAAAGGTCTGTTGAATAAGCCTTATCATGCTCCTGCTCCCAACATCGACCGATCCGATCTTGAGCCATCACTGTCCATTAGACCACTCCAACGTGGTAGAGGGTCTAAAACCCGCTACCGAGCAGCCTAAAATGGGATTTCATACCGATGTAATAGGCGTGGACACTTGTCTGCACCTATCAGCTGATAGGTGCAGACAAGTGTATCCACGCCTGTTACACCGATCTGGCGGGAGGGTGTGCGGATGGTCAGTGACAGTGTGCTACCCCGCCCACAGCAGCCTTCGTTCCTGACTAATGATGGTGGGGGAGGGGAATCGACCAATTTCAATAAGTATTAAAATCAATATAGCAAACCAAGAACCGCCGAGTTTTATAGATTTCTCTAATGGCCTGCCTTGTCTGCAAGAACACTTCGCACAGGCGAATTTGAGTTGTCGATTGAATTGTTCCCAAAACGAGAATCGATCGTTGGGCTACGCGCATACCTTGGCCGGTCATATTATTACTAATATATTGCCATTCTACATGGCTGGGGATTGCTCGTAAGTGTATGATATTTGTGATAAGTCTGGGCCCGTAGCACTGGAGGCAGTAACTGGTGGAGCCATGACAAAGCTGAAACAGCAGGCCAGGATGGGGAACGCATCTGAAGGACTGATCGACAAGCCTGCGACTCGTCAAACTGCCATTAAATTCTCGTGGCTAAAAATGCCTTGTGATGCTTTCTGCTCTCAAGACTGTGAGAGTCGTGCGCATGCGTGTCAGTATCGACCTCGTGAGACCACAACATTGTCCCTCACATTTTAATTAGTAAACGACCACACGATCCAAGCATCGAGCGAGCACATGTAATAGGCGGAACAGCCCTACATTGGAGAAGATACCGCGGGGAGCGGACGACACAAAACCCCCCAAGGCAGCCCACCGGGGCCCCCCACACCCCCCCCCGCGGCCCCCCCCCCCGGGGGCGCGCCCCCCCGGCCACCAAAGACACCCACACCCCCGCCGCCCCGCCACCCCCCCCCCACCCCCCCCAAGCCGCCCAACACCACCCCCCCCACCCCCCCCCCCCCCCCCCCCCGCCCACTACACACATCTGGCACCACATCACAATTCCATCACTCATCACCAGTCAAGAGTAGCCTTTCTCCTTCGCCTCCGCCGCCGACCTCAACTTCGCCTCGATGTTCACTTGTTTCATGCGATACAGTCGCAGGGCCTCCTGAAACAGAGCGGTTCATGCAGTAAACTGCTATGTCAAAGCCAGGCGGAATTACTAAACGAGTATCGACTCTGGAAGTTCCGGAAGCGCCGTTCAACGTGGCTTCGGCTTGTTGGCGGCGGAACTCGGCCATCTTGACAGCGTACTGTTCCCGCTCCTGATCGCCGAACTCCCTGCAACAGTAAAGAGACTATGGAGACTGATTGTGAGTGGAGGGCGAGACGGACTGACTCACCGGTACTTCTTCTCCACTTCTTCGGGCGACTGGCGCCAGCGTTCGGCCATGATTCGAATCTTCTCCGTCTGCTCCAAGTCCGGATGCATCTGACTGATGTCCTTCAACTTGCCCATCAGGAACAGAATGAACAGCGACTGGGGACGTTTCTGAAAAGACTCTGGTTCGGCCTCTCGTAGGCGATGCCAGAAAAAAAACTTACCAGGGCATCGAGCGGATTTCGTCGACGGCGAATTCGAAGGACCTGGGGTTCTCTAATTCCACTCCGAGATCAATTCTAGAACGATTCTCGCGAGAAGAGATGCAAAGTCGCACTAAAGAGTGAGAAGGGTTCTAGAGCGGTATTGCGACCTCCCGGTCAGGATTGCTGGCCCAAGCAATACCACCACCTTGACCAAGTGAGCCACCGCGGTTACCTCCATATTGTACATATGTATTTTGTACAAAAGGCTGGAATCGTTAGGTTAACTGGCTGTGGGTCCCTCCCTCTTCCCTGCTGCCACATGACGCGTTGCAAATTGCTTCTCGGGAGACAGGTCACACTCAGTAGCTGGAAGCAGTGGGTTCCTGTAACTTGGTTTCAGGCAGTGGGCGTGGACCCACTTGCCGGCCAGCACTTCTCTTCCAGATACCTCCTCCGCCTCTCCACTCCCTCCACTCTTGCTCTCTTTTCAGGTACCTGAAATGCATGGCCATCTGCCGTCGGTCCTTGCTTCAAGGGAAATGTGGTCCCCGAATTGGCTCCTTGGACACGGAGGCCCTTTATGCCGCCTACGCAACATCGTGGGATATTTACGAGCCAGTCGAAATTCGTCGCCTCTTACCACGTGGCCTCAAATCTCTCTACCCTCACGAGTGCAGGTCGATTGCGGAGGCAGCAGCATGCGATACAGGTTACGATTCCACGACTGCAACATCGGCATTGACTTCAGGGCCAGCTTTGGAAACTAGAATCTTAATAGCAGTGTGGACCACTGATTCTGTGGTCGAGAGCCTGCCTCCAAGCTGCAATCTGGAGAGGCGTGCCCGGAAGATCCTTTGCCACTTCAATTCTACTACAGGCATCGATGGTTGTGTCCCGTAGGCTAAGATCGGGCGGCTGAGGGACTGTAGCCTCACTTCCTTGTCGCGATGATGACTCGTTCTTTTGAATGTGCAGTTGTTGACACTGAAAATATTTCCGACAATCTGACCCGTCAGAATAAAACTAAATCATAAGTTTAGAAGGAAGGCAGTCACGTCGAGAAGGTGAGGCGATACGCTCACAATTCACGGCCGGATCAGATGGGGGGTTTGTTGGATCGGATCATGTGAAATACATGAATTTTTTGGCCAATCGATAACGCATCAACTTTTTTCGAAAGAATGCGCCCCACAGAAACATACAAATGTATATATCATGGTGCCATGGCACAAGCAGCGCCCCCTCACAGATAAAGTAAAGTAAAGAAGGTCCATGCTGCTCATTAATGACTGACCATGACTTAAAATCTTTTATAAAAGCGGATATTTCCGCTTTATTTTTACTCCTCACTAATATATTTCTGTCATCCGACTCCAAACATTTGCAAAACCTGACAAGGCAACTTGTCCAATCATTAATCGAACTTAACAAAACCAAAAATTGTAATTTGTTTCTAGGTGCAAAAGAAAGCACTTCGAAAAATATCACAGGAGTCGGTGGCCAACTAATCAGCAGTGGTCAGCGACTTAAGTCTGAAACCGAAACCCGAGTGTTGGAAGTTTAAACTCAAAGCCCAAAATCCGAAAAGCGGGTTTGGAAAGAACCCTGCGTGTTTATCTCAACGCTCGGGCAAGAATTCAAAAATTCTCAGGACTATAGGCCATCGCTGATCAGTTGGCGAAATGCCTCTGCTATTTTGCAGAAAGCTTTGTTTTGCACCTAGGAACAATCAACAAATTACAATTTTTTGTTTTGTAAAGTTTAATTACGGTTGGCGATGTTCCCTTGTGAGTCATCCATGTTTTCTCCGGTCTCAAAGAACAATAAGATGACTTGTAGCTCTAATTATCAGCAGAAAAAAGGAAGCATCAAAGCAAAATATAGATCGCGTCTCATTCATTACAGTATAGTGTGTAATAGTTACGACTGGGTCCGTATTACTGTAGGGGTGACTGGTGGAGCTTATGCACCACGCCAAAAATACAGGGCAGCCTACCAAGTCTTCCGACTTAGTCCATGGCTGAAATGTCGCCCTGACGATTGCGCTCTCAGAGTGTCGGTTGCCAGTCGAGTCTCTACAAGACACGATAAGACTCCTCAGTTAACTCACGCCAGCCCTGCAATAAATTTGTAAGCCCAATTTAATCACCGAAGAAAATGCATTCGACTAGGATGTTGCTGGCCGCTTCGGACCAGAGTTACGATATAGCTATCTGTTCTCAAGTTTGAGGCGGGCTGCAGAGCTGGCTTTGACACCCATCAGCTGCACGCGTGAAGCAACCGAGGCGCGACTATGAACCGCAGTTATCACTCGACATCCCGTCCACATCCACATATTGTATGCCTACAAGCACGAGCGCACTACAAAGCATCGTTCAAGCAAGGTCATTTGAACGTGATCACATTCCCTCTACGCACGGTCGCATGGTGCTCCCGACTTTGTCATGCGTATTTTGAGGGCAGTCGCTGAAAAGAGCGAGGACAAGTTGAGAACCGACGTCAGGAAAGTTTTCAGTACACCCGGATTCTGCATTTCAGACGCTCACTCACGCACATGACAGCGCCCGCATTTCTGAACTGGTCGCAGTAATCGGGGGCCGAAAACAACGTGACTAGGCGGTAATCAGCGAGAAACTCGAACCCTTCTTGAACGACCTGAAAAAAACTAATTCAGAGATTGCAAAATCCGACGGCCTTATCTGATGCTAACCTGGTGTGCACGGGCGACGAGGTCCAAACCCAACGAATCGCACAGCTCTGTGACCGTTTCTGGTCCAAACAAGTACGATATTCCTCGGCTGCTTGGTATGGAACCTGCAAAATTCAGACACTAAGCAAACCGAAATGATTCGAAGAAACTAATCTAAAAGTTACCTGTGGCTTCGTTGTCTGGATCAGCCCACAGCAAGTCTGCGACGAGTTAATTGTCGGGCGCGTCCAGGATCGGTCGTTCGATCAAGGTCGTTGATTGATCAGGTCGTCGAGGTCGGGCGAAATGCCGCCGCGCCAGCTAATCAACAAAAATCAACAGCCTGTACTCCTGTTTTGGAGGTAAAGAGGTTTGCTCACAGGCGGATTGTGTATGCAGCTCACAATTATTGTTTCTCTTTTCAGGGCTTACTGCGCAATTTTCAATTCAAACCGAACGCGTTCCCGTTGACGCATGCTCAGGAGGAACCATTTCGACCTGCGTTTCCAGCCCCGGTGCCATTTCAAGAAAAACCAGAGGACTATCCGCGAGCCTTGATCGAACGACTGCTGAACGCGGTGGCGCCTGATGTGGCTCGTTTCTTACTCGAAAAGGCCATTCGTAATCTGGCCAAGGCAGCGGCTTGCATTGGTCAGTCGAGCACACCGTCCGTTCCTACCATCGAGAGTGTCACTGGGTCGGTGTCTGTGGTCGATCTCGTCAGGCAGCTTCCTCCCATTACCAGCGTACCAAGGACAGTGTCGAGTAAAAGCAATCTTCCTACGATGGTTGTCCAAGCCCCCAAACAAACCAACGGACTAACAGCAGGTAAGGGCATTAGATGTCGGAGTCAGCTAGCCCTCGCGTAATTGTGTTTCGTTACAGCCGTGAACCGTCTTCGGGACCGATTGGGAAATTGGGTACGTTCAAAGGTCCCGAATGCCAAGCCGTCTTCAAACTTCGACGATATATATGGAACGCCACATTCGAGCCAGGCATCGATTGCACTGTTATCGGTGCACCATGATTAGATGCCCATTTACGAATGCTCGAGAATTGTGGTACGTCCGACGACACCACACCAAACATCACGCCGACGAAACCGTTTTGAAATGCCGTTACTGCTCCAAGCTATTCCCTAATGCCGACGAATTGACCAACCGTTTTCACAAGTGTTGCTCGAGTGAGGAGGTCTGCTATACTTATGGGGTACTCGTATTAGGGCTGCGCCTGTAATGCGACTGGGCGCGGTTGCTCAAGCCATCAATGGGTATCGTCAATTGGTGTCCTTGAAATAATCTCCTTTTGTCTTATCGTTAGTGCTGCCGTCGAAAGTGAAGCAAGCGATTGTCCATAGTCCAGTTGGTCAGACGGATAAATGACGTTTGTTGATTTAATCGATATCGAGACACATGTGATTCTCTTCTTTGCCGTACATACAAAGGCGAATTTTTCTTTTCAAAATATTCGTTCCTTGCAGTACTGTAGTATCGCGTGAGCAAGGGGTATGTTCAAACGGTAGTTTACTGGAGGAAAAATGTGTTCGGCATGACTCGTGGTGCAAATGAGTACAAGAGACTAAAGGTTCGTCGTGCCACTGCTGCAGTCCAGGAACTGCAGATATTTCATACAGTACTTTTATCGAGGATTTTCTGACTCATTTAGCCCTTCAGCAAAATCAATCACAATCAGTACGGGATCGCACATGTTTTCACCATGTATAGTTGCACCAGTTTCTGCTTAAGCAGTCTCGAGTACGCTGGCTGCCGCGGATAAGCACCCAAAAAATCCATGCTGATGGAAGAGTGATGTACCCGGGCGGCGGAATATAGAAGAGACCAAAGTCTCTGGGACAAATACTCCGGCTGAAGCAAGGCAAGTCTCGCGACTGTACCTGCGGCTGAAACATCAACCCTAGAGGTTGACGTCTTCCAGCCAGGGGAGGTATCGATCTCCTGACCGAGGAATGCTGATTCACAATGACAAACCAGAGCTGATGCAAAGCGTCTGGGTCCGTATTACTCATATTTTACTCACTGCATTTACAAAATAGGCACATGCACTCAAGGAGCGAGAGACACAGGAAAAACATACACATATTAAAAGCGCAGCGTAGAACTGTCAGAATGAAAACGTGAAAACCCCCAAAAATAGTCTTACGGTCAGCGGACACAGCATAAAACGGTCGACGAATATATAAAGCTCTCCTTTCATGACTCAGTCAAGTGCTTGGGGTTATTGAAGGGAGCAGCCAATAGAGCATCTACCGATAAGCCAAGCACCTAGGGCAGGGAGCAAAGTTTTCCGGCCTAGTCCGCGACTGAAACATCACCCTAACTGGTGATCAACTACCACTTGCCGAATCCGAGCAGAGGATCGATCACCAGACGAGCCTCTAACCTAGGGCAACTTCTGAGCCACATAGCCCCAACGCAAATTTTTATAATGGAGTGGAGTCCTGTGGAACAGGATCGCTGGTCCTGAATTCGAGGTCACTGGGCCGTCCCGAGCTCCATCCGCAGTGACGGAAGTCGGTGTGTAAACCATAAAACCTGACTTTTCGCACCAGGCCGAGTGTGACTCACCCCTCGCCAGTACCCAATGGAGATGGAAGAAAAAAGGGAAGCCAATCTCGGGCTGACGAGCACTGACAGGGTTCACCGCCCACCCGCCATCGTCAGAGAATGTAGGTGTCTGCCTCAGGTTACCCTCGTGTGGAGGGCCTCCTAGTAGGTGGGACGCTGCTGTGTGCGCTTAGACTCGCTAAAAGGTTTGATTTCTGCCCGAATATAGGCAATATGGAGAAAACTTTATTTTAAAAATACTGTATTGTTTATGGTTGTTTACCTGTGTTTGCCTCTGTTGGGCCCACAAATACTGTTGCCGCACATGTCCAATGCCCTCCTGTTATCTGCGCAAATGCCCCATGTTCCCCCTAGGCACCCAGCTCATTCGAATTCCCGCTTCTTCCCAATAAGTGCATCCTTCCTTATAGCCTCTCGCTAGGTTTCGCTCGCTTCGAGCCAGCTAGTCTTGTTTCGAACGTCGACTTTCTCGTGCGGCTGTCAGAAGGCACCGGGTGCCAGTCGTCGTCTAATTTGTGCTTCGAGCCAGCCGGTGAAAGTCTTGAATAAGAGAAGGACGTTAGCTGGCACAAATTTGAGGAGTTTTTCTCTTGTTTTCAATTGAGGCCGTTTTGGGTGAATTAGGGGTGAGTATGGAGGTTCAGCCCTACAGCCGTATAGAGAATACGTAATCACTGATTTGTAGGCCAGTTCTCCGAGTCATCATCAATTTGTGAGAAGAACAGAATGGTTTACGGGTGTGGCAATAAGTGTGTCAAGTACCTGGTGTTCACATTCAACTTTCTGGTCTGCGTAAGTTATATTTATGGCCTTCAAGTCACGGTGTGATCTGGCTGCGTCCTCTCACCGACACGGCCCCATACTGCTTTGGGGCTTGTTTCACCCCAGAAGCAGGTCCCCGACATGTGCCAGGAAGCTGACTGCAGGAAATGAGGCAAATACCTCCCTAATTCCTTGGACTAGACCCCTCGTCAAGGAGAGCACCCCTCGAAGGCACTGTAGCTTTTGCACTTTAGAAGCTTTTCCAGACACAAATATTTTAGCACCTGATGCTTCGCAGAATGTCTGTTTATCTTTTCTACGCCTTCGCCTAACGAAGAGCCTTTGCACAGGTAGCATGCCATTCTACTTCGACTTATGGTAGCGTTCGCATGGCAATAACAGCATCTGTTTATTCAGCTTGAGCATAGCTGGTCTTTCAAGTGGCGCTTTTCATCCTTCACGCCAATCTGAACTTGAATGAATGCAAATTAGTATTTGATGTATATCCGTGGGATGGTCCTAGAAACTAGACTCTTCGCATACCCTAACACTTTTTCAGACTTTGCTTACATGTGACACAAATACGCCCCCCCCCCCCCCGAACTTGGTATGCCCACTCCGACTGGTGATTTGTCAACGCTCACTTTTTTCCTAAGGCCTTTATATTCTTTCAGATAGTAGGCGCGGCAGTTTTGGGCGTTTCATTAGCCGTCCGCTTCAGCAATGCTGCTCAGAAATATCTTCAAGATATACTGGATCGAAATGAAGCTGGCATTACTGTGGACAAGGTAAGTCCACACGGATTTGCTATGGTAACCATGAACCTTATTTGCCTTGTCCTCGAACGTTACTGTTTTAATATTGATGAGTGTTTTCGTTCAGGTGAGCTCCTTTCCTGTCGCATTCTTATAAAGAGAAGAACTATAGGTTTGGTTCGTCGGAGAGAGTTGCCATAGAGACGAGAGGCGAATTCGTGTTTTGGCTTTGCGCCCTGCTCGAACGGTCATTTTGATTAGCACGTATAAACTGCTGGCAAAGAACACATTGCGGACGCATTTTTGACGATTCTAGCCGTCGTCATAAATGGCGGCATTACAAGGGCAAATTACGATCAATATCTTGTTCATACAAGCTGCAGTATGAGACAGGCTTAGCAAAAAGCGAACTCGCTTAGTGCTGGTTAAGAAAAGTAGATGGCATTATGGTATTGATCATAGGTTAATAGGCAGGCGGCGAGAAAAGAAGTGAAGGCTGAGAAGTTTTTTTCTCGCCGTTGCGGTGACTGAAGACAAATTGAAGTGGTTTTGGACATTGGCTTTAAGCCAGCATAGGCCAGGCTTCTAAATATGGGAGAGAGTCTTGCCGCGTCAGAGGACTTCCTGAATAGGCTCTATCCACAATGAACAGCATGATATAAGAGCCAGTCCTTACTGGCTTACCTGATTTTTTCTACTCAGTCAATCAGTTACCAAAAAAACATTTATTTTAACTTTGTTTTAGATGTACATCGCTCTCTATGTTTTGGCCGCTGTTGGGGGCTTTCTATTCTTGACTGGCTTCTTGGGCTGCTGCGGCGCGTGCTGCGAAAGCACCTGCTTATTGGCCCTATTTTTCACCATCATCTTGATCTTATTCGTGGCCGAACTGGCTTGCGGCATCGCCATACTGATCAAGAAGAATGAAGTCAGCTTTGTGCGGCTATGAGACTGGAATTAGCCCAACTCCTATGTTTTTGTTTCAGTTCAAAGAAACTTTAGAAAATGCCGTCACCAAGCAAATCCATAAATACTATGATCCAGCATTGTCCCGTGATGTGCACGAGGCCATCGACAGAATGCAGAAAGATGTAAGCTAGACTGCTTACTCGAGCCTGTTTTATCCATTGAACCACTCTTCTTTCAGTTGGTCTGCTGCGGTTGCAAAGGAATGAGTGATTATCCGACAGGCAAAGTACCCAGCAGCTGCCCCACCATACCACCAGTCATTGTAAGCCGGTGCTTCTTTGTTGTGTCTCCCTCTCATGAGCACCGCTCGTTGTAGGGTTGCTGCGAGAAAGTATGGAGGGATATGGAATCGAACATTGGGGCCGTGGCTGGAGTGGCTATCGGAATTTTGGTGGTAGAATTGCTCGCAATGATATTCAGTTGCATTTTGTGCCAAGCGTTCCGACGAGGAGATTACCAAATGCCCTAGGCCATTGGACAAGGTATTATCAGGTGATGCATGGTTTCCTCTTTTGCTAGAAAGGCATAAATTCTGATCATGGTTTAGATATATGCTAATTATCGTGAATTTAGAAAAGCGGGTGTCCATTTTTTGTATTTTTATATTTGAATCTTTTTTATACGGTCAGTAGATGTTTTTCGCTCATGTGTATACGGAGCCTATGGTTTATATATCCTCAACGAATTGGACGGGGTCTGCCTCGTACCCGAATGCAGTGGGTGAGTATATGAGCAAGTGTGCACGCGTGGTTCCGTCTGCTTCTATCAATTTAGTTTTCAACGAGTTAAGCTGAAATCAGTTGAGATGAGGTTTCAACTGGAAGATGGAGACCAAAACGCTTTTGTGCATGGCTGTATTGTTTGATACGAAATATTCTTCAGTACATTTCATATTTAGCTAGCCCCAACTTTTTTACGCGGTGGGAGCTTTGATATGGTCGATGTGATAAGATTTGGAGAAGTGTGGAGCGTACTTATAGCTACAGCTTACGACATTATGTGATTGTGGTTTGGTCGTGTATGTTATCCGGGCCGTAAAATGGATACGATGCTCTTGGTGGCAATGGCGCAAGGAATGACGGGGGGGGGGGGGGGCACGGGTTGGAAGGATGCTTTGAAAAGAGCAGCTGCTGCGTCAAAAACGATGCCAACCTAGGTGCGGTTGATTTAGGTTTCAGAGCGGAAGATGTATTTGAGAAAGAAGAAAAGTATTTTCTTCGCGAAGAGTTTGTGTAAAATATGAACAAATGGGGTTCGCAGAAAAGAGTCGAGTTGAAAAAAGAAAATGTTTGAGCAGTACCACAAATGCTCACTTGGTGAAGGAAGGTGAGAAAAGTGAGCTCACTTGCTTAAGGAGATTTAGATCTTGTTGAAGTGTCATCTCGACTCGCATGCCAGTGCAAAGCGGAAGCTCGTGCCGCGAGTTTCTTCGAGATGTGTCTCCTAAGCCAGTGAAAAGTCTTGCCAATGATGTCAGTGCTTATGGCGGGGGCCACTGTTCGCCTAATCATCGCCCCTCTTTCCCTCGGTCGACTCGCACAAAATGAGTTGACGTGACGAACGCATGCTTCGCTACCCGCACAAGGTATAATGCCACGGCTGGCACTGATCGATATCACGTACCTAACCAAACTCACTAGCTGCCTTGCGAATTCAATGATAATAGAAACACAGACTACGAATGGCTCGAGCCCGACGGGGACATGTCCATACGTGCACAGAGGTAACGTATGGCCATGCACTGATCGTTTAATCATCAGGATGTCAGCCCTGATAAATCGACCTGACCCACTGCTTATCCAGACAAGCCTTCCTTGTTTAATCCTGTGGCTTTCCACTCTACGACTTGCCAGAGACCAGAAACTTCACACCTCGAGTCTGGTTTACGGATATTAGCTACACGACAGTGACCACGCACTGGTACCCAAGGTCTTGTTGATGTGCCTGCCTGTCATGGCAGGTTGGCAGCTACTGCAACAGCGAGCGTTTGACTCGCGGCTGGGTAAATCATTTGGTGTATACATGAGTTCCTTGAACCTCAAGTGGGCATACCCGCATTTGGCGAAGAGGTGAAACGTGAGCATTAACACAAGGGCTGGTTAGTCTCAATGGACACCGTGGTGCTAACGCTCTGCGATGTGGGAATGCCTGTGCAATCAGCATTCCTGACGATCAGGAGATCACTACTTTCCCCTAGCTGGGAGACGTCAACCACTCCACTAGATGTCTCGCGATCAGCCGCAGGTGCAGTCCACCTTGTCCATACATGTAGTATAGGTATCCTAGAAACAGCGTGCGAATCAAGCCCCAATATTTTTAACATATTACAGATACATTTTCCCTGTTGCCACGTTTTGAGACTACCACTATATTCAAGCAGCTGACATATTCGTCCTCTGAACTTTATGTGGCCTAGACCCCACGCTCGGTCATTTTAGGGACTTTTATTCGCAATATATACTGATACAGCGCGCGGTAATGCAGCTATCCCCTGCTGCCCTGTCAAACCAAAATCAAATCAGAAATATGCGCGCTGAAGACAAATCCACCCAAAACAAAAACTGCAATGCACACACAAATCTTTTTCAGGTCAGACGAACAAACGTTTCACTCAAAACTCAAACACCCCCCCCCGGAATGTATTTTATTTTTCCAAACACACACTTCCCTCCTTCGTGGTTTAAGATTAACCATATATCCAGTTTTACATTAACTCAAATAACCCATCAATCGATAGATTTGGCCACCAAGACATGACAGGAGCACACACATTTGAATACTTAATGCTTCTATACTTGAATACTTTTTACTTTGAACGATGCTTTTTTTTCGGTTTCGACTCCACTTTGGTCGGAGAGCATTCGCCACAGGTCCATGTCCACTCATCTTGGCGGCGAGATAACGAACCGAATTCCAAACGTTTGGCGCAGCGTCTATGCGACGCGATCGAGCCGCAAGTGTCGCAGATAAGCAAGTCCCATTTACGTTCCGAGGGACCAGCCTGGCTGTCTTGCACGAGAAATAGACACTTTGGTGCCGAACAATTTCTTGGACGCCCTTCCAACAAATAATCGAACTCGTGTTGCCTTTCCCATTCAGCGTCTCTAAAAACCAAACCAAAAAACTTACGGAAGCTGCTACCCTACAAATGTGTTTCTGTTATCACAACCGGCATTCAAAACCAGTGTGGGGGAGCTAACGGTGACCCCTTTGGCTCGAAATATCTAATTTTGTATTGTTAAACTTTAGAAAAATGGTTTGACCCGGAATGCACTGACCGCTCCAGAAAACCATAGACAATGCAAACCCCTTCTTGGCCTGACTGCTAGACCCTGCCAAGCGAACCAATCGCAGATAGATCGTCCCCCATAGCCCTTCTATCGATGATCACAAGTTTCCTTCTCGAGCGCCATTCTGACTTTGAGATAATCTTTAATATTACGTCAACTTAACTTGAAACATCAAGGATTATTTGGTTCAAATTATGCTCAGAGCCTCCTTATTTTGCCCTTCAAAACATGATTTGATTCAGTTTGCATGTTATCATAGCCAGCACCCGACAAGCTTACCTGATCGGTACGTAGACACCATTAGCCAAAACGTCTTGCATAAACGTCATTTTGTCGCCACATAACGGGCAACGAATGTGATAGTGACCAGCCTTTAAAGCGTATTCCTGAAATAACGCAAGTTTACCAATGAAAATTTTCAAAAACGACACCAAACGACGTGTCAATTTACTTGAATGCACTTATGATGGAAATAGGATCTGGAACAACAGGTGGCCCATAAAACCGATCGTCCTCGTGCTGGCATACAACCCATGCAAAGCAGGCATCGAATCATGGCTGTTCCATAAAATACCCCTCGATTCGGGTTACGCAGTGCCCTCGCTTTCACTCGGATTGGCATTTCGGGAATATGTAGCGGGCAAAACGATCTAAAATTCGAAACCATGCAAAAAATTAACAAAATAGTAAGTCACGCCCAACCGAACCTAAACTTTCCGAAAAACTCGTGAAAAGTATCATTTTCCCGACCACACGGCAAATGGAACGTAACCTTGCATTTCTTCTCGCAACAACCGACCGTGGCTCCTTTTTTATTGCAGTAAACGCAAGACTAAAACAAATATTGGTTGTAATAATTGTATAGCCAACTAATCCATTCGCTTTATTCATCTTCCAAACACATGCTTCTGATCAGTAAACAAGAACTTACTAATCGATTTCCACGCCGTTGCTCGGCTATAATATCAGGCGGGGAAAATCCAACCAAGATGCCGTCTTCATCGCCTGTTTGACGCAAATTAGCGGCAAACATCTGAAATGTAAGACAACTTTCGAGACAAACTACGCACAGCATTCAATACCTGAAGAAAGTATTACCAAACATAACAAGTGGGCTGTTATTCCAGATTCTGAATCGTGTTTTAATTCGCCGCATACGAGATCAGATTCATCGCTCCGATTACAGAAAATGCAAGAGGGCTTGGTCTTTTTAGTTCCTGAGCCCAATTCGTCTACAAGCAGAAAAGGTATCAATCCATGAGGGGAGTAGGGTACGTAGGCCTATATACTCGTACTGTTAATCGAAGACCAACACAAACGGTAGCTCACAGACCTAACAGCCTAGGTACGTACCGATAGTCTCATCTCTAGCCTATGCCTGCTGTAAATATACCATAATCCTGGCTTACGCTCGGGTAGCGATTGAATGTGGTGTCTAAGGAAATTCTAACGGACATGTTGCCAAACAAAAGAAAAACCTGAAGTTAATAACCTGAACTTACTCAATAATTTCCTACCAATTGTCCGCTCCATAGTTTGGACATACACCTGTTGCTTTTGCAACGCGTCACCTACAGCTTTTTTCGAATTTAGAATTTTAAAACAAACAGGAAGCAAAGGAAAGGAAGAATTTAAGCGGAAGTGAATCTCCGCTGAACTCAAAAAGATAACAAGAACCACCAAGAAAGCGCAACGTGATATGACTTGCCCATTGGTTGCCTCGCGTATTCCCGCTCTTAGCAGACAACGTAAGCGATGAGGCGGTAATTCAAATCCCCAGTTTCATAATGCAGAGTATTCATGCGGGGGCGATGTCGAACAGGGTGTGCACGTGCGATATCCAATTTATAAAACCATTATGTAGATTTATTTACCACACATCAATCTTACAAGCAGTATATATTTTCACTTCACCTTTTCTTAGAATGTCAGTTTATCCCCAGTAACGAGTTGTTGATCTTCGTGTTGTCAGCCTTCGGGTCGTTTGTCTTCGGGTAGTCGGTCTTCGAGTTGTCGGTTGTAAGGTTTTGCGACGGGACCACGGCCATTTGATCGCCGGGTAGAGTCGCACTGCCTTCGTATTCACACATGCACAGGCGGCGGGTGGTCGGGCGCATGACCTGTTCCCAGATGACACGCACACGGAGTGCTCTGCACAGTAGTTCTTGCATGTTTCTGCCAGCGTGCACGGTATCGTTAGCAGGCAGGCCAGTAACAGGACAATGACGAATTTGGAATTCATGTCTGGAAAGAGGAGAATGTTAGGCTGTGACGACTTACCTGAGCCAGACCTCACCTGCTGTTGGAACAATTCTTCTCACTTTGTGGCAGTCAGGGGACACTGACAGTCCACAGCTCTCAACGATGCCTTATATTGGCGCCCACTAATAGTTCAGGAAACGTGATGAATTTTTGTTCAACTAACTTTCAATGAACAATCTAACGGACAGAATTGGACACGATCAGTTCTGATTCATCAGCTGAATTTGGCTCAGGTCAGAAATTGCTATGGTACAAAGTTGTTTGTCAGCAATAATGATGGAAAAGCTCACTTTACATGTAGATCACTGGCTGATTTTGTTGGGAGATGCCCAACGAGGTGTAAAAGGTGTCATCACCACTGAAATGGATAGTTCTGATTCTACGCTAGCTCGACAAATCACAAAATCATACAGAAAATAGGTTTTGGGTCCCTTTGCTCTTTTTGTCAGTAGCAGGTACGGAGAAAACTCGTTTGAGCCATCTGATGGAATCACAGTCGGCAGCTTTCAATTTTCTGTTCCTTGTTCTGCCTTCTCCCGCACGCGTGTAACCAGCGCACGAAACTCCGACTGGACTTTGGCAAGTCTCGCGACTAATATCAAGGGGAGTAATTTTTTTGTTTGATCTATCCTGGTCGGTTTAGGGGAGGGTCGGTTTTTTGGGGCCTTTACCCGCGGGCTAGGGGGCTTCTTAATCGACCCTATCTTGCCATCGACTAGGGTCCATCCAGGATACATGCAGGGCAAGGGCGCGTGTTAGTCGCAACCCCGCGATGTCGGTGGTTACCCCGCGGGGCAACCATACCCAGCCCGTGCCCCGTGACGGGACCCGAATTCGAGAGCCTCCCGCCTCCTAAGGCCCTCCTCGTTTATCGACCCCGGAGGGATGAAGGGTGAGTCGCCCACCGCCAGGTGTGCTGCGCAGAGAGAAGTTCACCAAGTTCTCAGACGGCCAAAGTTGAACCCGGGCAGACCAGTTTCGAGGTCTGCCAAGCAAACTGTGACTCACGCCTGTCGCCGCTACGCCACCGAGGCGGCTAATAACCGAAGTAGTTGATGTTTACAGTCGCGAGACTATAAACAGCAACAAGTTGACATCTCCCAGCCGGGAGGGAGTATCGAGCTGCCGGCCGCCAGGAATACTGGTCACACGTAGAGTATACTGTACATGTGGTTCACAATCAGATTAGGCCCCAAAAACTTATGACAGTCGGTGCCTTAGTGCCAAAAGGTGCATTGAGTCCTGCCATAGGGCACTGAACATACTTCTGTTTGCACACGATAGTGTGCTGTGTATGTTGCCGATGTGCATATGTAAAACAGTGCGCATAGGTCTGTGCAAATGCATGCCGAACCAGTCACTGACGCAAATTTTTGCAGAGTCACTGAAATCAATCCACGCTGGATTCCCAGGAAGTCAATGAATTTGTTCATACATTTTCAAAGTATATATCATATTTGGTACACTGTACCTGTAGTAGCGTCGGAGGGGCTCGATTCCTGCTCAGCTGGGCTCATGTTCTTCGTTGTCTTTCAATCTCTCAATACAAAGCTACGACACTTCCTCTTTCTAAAAAGTTTTATAGAGAAAAAACCTCTAAGATATGGGGCAGTTATTGATTTCGAACCCGGTGCTAGTGCAGCCAGCAGGGATGTTTATCCAAATTCAGGGCAACACGTTGTTATCCTACAGTATACCTAAACGTGATAGCTGAAACCTCCGCATTCCACCGCTGTGCATGATCGCACTGATGATAGTGACCACTTGACCGCCACTGGCGCAACGCGAAGAGCGATCGAGCATCAATAGACTCGAACCTGTAAACGATGATCGAAGCCTTTTATGCGCAGTTTAGCACAAACAAAGTGACTTCTAAATCGAAATGGCCACCACGCGGTCTTATGCCCTGACAAGCCTCAAGCAATGGGTGGCAGCATTGTTACGGAATAAGGCGTTCGTTGTTATGCGACGCTATGGCAATCTCTAGGGCGTTCATTCTGCTCTTCGCACTTGTTGACGCTGGTACCAAAGCGACCGAGATCAAACTGGTGGAGAGCAATCGACATTGCGTCCCTTGTTGGACTCGTATATCGAGCCATGGACATACCTTGACCCGCCCGAGCGATTGAAGGGGGATTTTGGATTTACATACTTTAACTGTAGATAGTGCAATCATGTGGCGGACGGTATGCGCTATCATAGCATTTATGAACGCGCTCGAAGCAGGTAGGCGAATTAGACTGCAACGTGCCCCCCTCGGCTAACCAAATCGTATTTCAGAGACGGGCATAGCGCCAAACTGTACGAAGCTAAGTAAGTCGTGTCCTCGTTTTGGCTTTTTAGGATTTGAGGGCCATTTCTTTTGAAGGTTCAATTCCGACCACTACCAGCTGTAGTGTGTCAGATTCGATATTACGAGTAGAATGCACATCGGGGACGTGCCAGACTTATACGTATTCTTTGAACACTTGTAACAAAGCATGTACTTCTAGTGGAGGCGGTATGTTAGTATCTCCTTAGGATGACAGACTAGTTGTCACACTTCGATTTTCAGCACCTAGCACGGCGACTGGCTATGTGTGCCCCGACTGTAAGATGTCATCTACACCGTCAGGATGTTCTGGTGGATCCGTCTCATGTGAGCATATTCGAATTTGAAAAAAGCCAGCTCGTGAACTCAATCTTTTTTGACTTTTTCAGCACTAAGCCCTCCAATGCTATGCCAAACCTCGACTACATTTGCAGTGTCGACAAAGCCAAGTACGATATCTTCAGAGAGCACTTCTAGCAGAGTGAGGCGTGCAGGCACTGCGACTAACACTAATACTAGCACTATCACCAACCCCTCTGTCGAAAAACCATGATTATCCATAAAAAATTGATTCGGCCGTGGCCATTTTAATGTCTCATACAACAGAGGACGATAAGAACGATTTTGCCAAGTCGATTATTGCCTCGGTTACGATGACGTCGTTTAAAGAAAAGAAGACTGACTATGGCAACAAGCTCATTACGGATGCTCGTGGGTACTATTTGAGCTTTACTGGCGACTGGGCTGGAGCTGTTGGCCTAATTGAATTCCCAAGCGACCAATTTCCTAGCTCGGGCAATTCACCTGTGCCAATTGCCGACTGGACGGCTTCAATAGCGAGGTAGTTATCTCGGGCTCTCCACCGGAACCGTCGCCCAATCAACCTGCAGCGGCTACAGTATCGCAAAAAATTGATTCGAGTGCTACTGCTTCGACAGTACTTCTTGATCTGCCAGATTCATCCTTTTCTACCTCTTCACTCGCTTGCAGTCTTAGTATTCACGTAGATGATGCACTCGATTAGGTACGTCACGTCGGTTTGTCCGAGACTGGCACAGAATCAGACTCGACAGAGAGCACGAGCCGGTGGTGCCACGACACCAATCGGCTTTCCACTCAAGTCTGATAGAATAGTACCTACTGCTTTTCTGTTTCTGAAAAACACTCTTCGCTTCCAACCTTGCCACTCACCAATGCGCGGAAGAAAGGTAATGAGATGGCAAAATTAAACGGAAGCACTAGCGCTCTAAGACCACTTGACACTTCAAAACTAATAAGTCTTCTTACACTACCAGCGCGAACATCTTCATTGGTACACACAAAATAAAGGGAAAGACACGCCAGAAAACCGTGCTCCCTGTACGAGCACAGAGGCTCAAGCCTCTTTGAACAGTGTAAGACAGAGTCAGCCGGTTCCCGGTTTACTTATCGCTAGTCCTCCCTCAGAGCAAATTAAGAGAAGACAAGATGGAAACACACAACATCGCCCTACACACATAGGCTTGACCACGGAAATAACGAGCCATCAGCAAGGACCCCAAGAGGACGCTAAAAATCTAGTGTTCAAAGGAAGCTAGCAAGCAATTACCGGCAGGTTAATCGCTCTCGAGGATTCCATTAGATGACACCCAGTCCTGAACCCAATAGTCGGCAGCGATTGACATGAAAGAGCACACCAAACGAGTGGTAAAGATCATGGGTCACACGAAGCAAAGGCCTACAAGCATGGCACGATTCAGGGCTGACCAATCATTACAGCTTACATGAAGCAAGCGGCCACCGTCAAGGTTTGAAGTCGGTAGTAAACCATCATTAAGTCTCGCATGAGAAAAACTGATCTCGCACTACTGCAACAAGGAGATTTGCAGGCCACCAACTGGACTCGGATCATTTCGTGTAAAATGTGTCCCTTCACCCTTGAGTGCGCATAAGCGTTTGGTGATGTGGTAAAACATGAACAGGAAGGAGACTTGCAGGCCACCAACTGGACTCGGATTCCTCAACAGATAGTAGAAAGTAATATCCCTACTATGCCACAAGCCTTAGCTAGTCATTGCCAGCCAGTATGACGGCTAGTTTGCTTTCGAACTTACCTGCAACAATCAGACGAAATCTGAAGTATCCGTGCTTGCTGACCCCTTTACACGAAGAAATTCCTAATTTCACTAAAACGACACTAAAAAAAACAACGTCACAAGTTACTGCCACGCTCAGCGGGCAATCTACAGTATGACAGTTTTTAAAACCCATTAACAAGTCTGCACATAATTCTAGCTCTAAATAGAAAGCCCTAATGACAGGGTGGTCAGTAAGACGCCAAAAAATGCCAGTAGCCCGGATGTTGCTTCATCCACGGAGTTTTTGAAACTGAAACAAAACCCTCAAGCTGCTCAGACAAGGTCCTGCTTACCTTATCATCTCAATGAGAAGTGCTTATGAATCAGTCACAATGAGTCGAATACGACAGAAGAAACTCTGCCTGAAGCTTGCTCTAGCAAGACTACGCTATCAAGCAAAGCACAGCAGCAAGCACCACAATAAAAACACTTTTCTCACTTTCCCGTACTAGGCCCTCACCTTTGATGTCTTCGTCAAGAAATCTTGACCTGAACAGCACTGCGGTCACGAGCTTGGGGAATCTCTAGCTCGGCCGCAGTAAAGCACTGCAGTGTCACCAAGTAATTGAAGCAAGTTGTCACCGGTGACAAAACACTTTGCTGCACACTGCAGTTTTGCCTCTTGCACACGCTCTAGCTAACACACTTTGACTTGGCACTGGTATTGCTGGTATTGCTTCTGCACAGGTGGGCTGTAACTATAGAGCTGACGGGAACCTGCTTCTGTATCTAACTTTCTGCGCTAGAACCCCAGAGATTTAATAAGAGGGGCTGCAAGAAGCCTTCGCTCAACAGGTCGTCTTCAGCAAGTCATATCTTCCTTTTTAGGCAATGCGACCACTCCTCCTGGCGGAACGACAAAGCTAGGTAAGTGAACTTTGCATAGTTTACCTTTCCTGCTGGCAACAGTATGATTCTTTCAATATCTGTCATCCCAGGAACCCCAGGTATTAGCATACGTCTTGCTTCTATGCATACACTTGCATCACATAGCACTGAAAGCACACATCCTGACAGTATGTACCCAGGCAGGGCACCAGAGTTTGTAAAAGATCCATCAGGCTGCGCGAAGACCACCCATGATTCTAGCTCTACCTAATAAGCACTAATAGAATACATGGCACTACAGCAAATTCGCCTGATACTGTAGTTCGGTACTGTAGTACGACTGGTGCAGTCAATGGGTGTAGTCAATAGTCAATAGTCAATAGTCAATAGTGCCAGCAGAATATCAGATTTAACAGAGACAATGACTCAATAAACCAATGCTGTACCAGGGTTAATTACCGCTGCAAAAGCGCCACGGTCCCTGACCCCACCCACACGGTTAACAGCGCTATGGGTATCACTCATCCCTGTTCTTTCACAAACAGTTTTTAGCCACAGCACCCCTTAGTTTGCATGACGCAAAGGCCAAGGCCCACACGTCACCGAGTGATATCCAAGAAGCCACATTATCATTTGCCTTTTCCCCTAGCACCATGTTTTCAATACTAATTTGTTAACTAACGACTGGTCAGACTATACCGCTTCGTCACTGTCCTCATACTCTGGCACTTTGACGAGTGGCTTTAGCAATCAGGAGTTTGTGTTCACAATTCTTATTGATACCCGTACTAGCTCTTACTATTATCACACAGGTCCGAATGCCACCCCTGGTCCAGGTCAGTCGACACCCGGGTCGTGTCCAACTATTGGTAAGGCGCCAAGCCTAGCTGCAGCTCCATTGTTTCACACATGTAAACCCTTCTGCATAGATATTAGCACAAGAGTGCCTGGCAACTGTCCGACGGGTGATGGTAAGCTGCGAATGCAATGCGGCGATGGCACTTGCGTTTTGTATAATTCAAGTTACATGGACTGCAAGAAAGATTGCAATGATGGAGTAGATGAAAGTAAGAAGAGCGACTTCGATAAGCTGAGCCAGGTATGACCTAATCACTTCTAGTGTGTTGGCCTGGCTACGTGAAATGCGACCAATGTAAATGCGTCAGACCAAGCGAGACATCACAATGCACTGTTCCACCAAGTAAGACTGTGACTCGCTGTCAGAGCTACCAGCTGTCAAATGTTTGACTTGTAGCGCAAACTTCCTGTCCGACGCCATCTGCAACACCGGCGCCTGGACAATCAATTACGTCTGGCCCTACGACGAAATTGACTGGTCCAACTGGACCTACCACAAAACCTCCTCCTGGACTGTCCCTTCCGACCAGTGCGCCAGCGAGTGGTAAATCAGAGAATAATCTTACTCCCTCTACGTACAATATTCCCTAGAACTTCACTGGCCTCTAGTACAGCTTGTGTCTCCCACACTAGGGTCCCTAAGCGAACCCTAGCGTGGGAGGTCGAATCCTCTGGCCCAGCACTGTAAACACATTTTGGTCTGCTGCATCTTCATCGACTTCTCATAACCATGTCCATCATAACATGAGATGACGCTGACTGGTAATACATAGTCTGCCATGGCAGGCCGTGGAAAATCCTTTTGTGTTCAATGAGTCCCTTCACCCTCCAGTGCGCATAGCCGCGTTGAGTGAGCTGGTGAAACAACATGTCGTTGAAGGTGCAAGTACGATCAAGAATCCAAATGCCACACTAGGTCCGGGACAGTCACCAGCGACATCAAGTGGCACACCCAGTCCATGCCCAAGTATTGGTAAGTCTGTTTACACATGCCCATATATCTAATATTAGTAGTTTCAAACGATGTTGGCTGTGCTTCGTAGACATAAGCACAAGAGTGCCAGGCAATTGCCCCACCAGTGATGGCAAGTTGCGAATGCAATGTGGAGACGGTACATGCGTCTTGTATAATTCGAGTTACATGGATTGCAAGAAGGACTGCAATGACGGGGTAGATGAAAGTAAGGACATGGTTCAAGTAAAAAGTAAAAGCAAATGATTAGAACGTTTTTCAGTGTGCTGGCCTGGCTATGTGAAATGCGACGAATGCAAATGTGTCCGCCCAAATGAAACATCATCGTGTACTGTTCGGCCAAGTATGCTACTTGCAGTTTTCAATTAGCCTAGACATAAAGACCAAGTTGAGATTTCAGCTCAAACATCGTGTCCAACACCTACTGCAACGCCACCCACGGGGCAATCGACTACGAAGCCTACGACCAAACTGACAGGCCCATCAGGCCCCACAACGAAGCCATCATCAGGCATAACTGGTCCAACGACAAAGCCTCCACTTGACGCATCAGGTCCAACAACAAAGCCTCCAACAGGAGTGTCAGGTCCAACAACAAAACCTTCACCAGGCGTGTCAGGACCAACGACCAAACCGACAAGCGGTAAGTCGCCACTCACTCGTAATTTTGTTTTTTATATGCCCTTAAATTGTAGGTGGCAGTACAACGAAAAAACCCTCTCTAGGTCCGGGACAGTCACCAGCGACATCCAGTGTCACGCCAGCTTCATGCCCCACCATTGGTGAGTCTTTGAAGTCATGTGACCAGAACAAAAGCTTTTTGAATGGCTATTCCTTTAGACATTAGTACAAGAGTGCCAGGCAATTGTCCCACCAGTGATAACAAACTACGAATGCAATGCGGAGACGGCACATGCGTCCTGTACAACTCAAGTTATTTGGACTGCAAGAAGGATTGCAATGACGGGGTCGATGAAAGTAAGAATACAAATGGACTGAACTTACTTACGGATAATTGCTTCTCGCCTTTTAGTGTGTTGGCCTGGATACGTGAAGTGTGATGAATGCAAATGCGTTAGGCCGAATGAAATTTCCTTGTGCACCGTTCCACCAAGTGCGTTTCTTTTTCTGCCAGCTTTTGATGCAGCATACGGCAGCTAACCGTTTCTATGTTTAGAGCAAACATCATGCCCAACACCCACAGCCACACCATTGCCTGCGCAGTCAACGTCAAAACCTACAACAAGACCGCCTGGACAAAGCACACCAACCACTAAACCAGCTTCTGGACCAACGACCAAATCAGCCCAGTCAGGCCCCACCACCAAACCTGCTTCAGGCCCCACAACTAAACCAGTATCAACTACCAAGCCAGTATCAACTACCAAACCAGTATCAACTACTAAACCAGTATCAACAACCAAGCCAGTATCCACATCAAAGCCAGTATCAACAACCAGGCCAGTATCAACAACCAGGCCAGTATCAACAACCAGGCCAGTATCGACTACCAAGCCAGTATCCACATCCAAGCCAGTATCCACATCCAAGCCAGTATCAACAACCAAGCCAGTGGCAACCACAAAGCCAGTTCCTACAACCAAGCCAGGGCCAACAACCAAACCAGGACGTAAGTCATGCTAAACAGCTGCTCGTGCTGCAGCTGAATCTTATCTTTCGACACTGTCAAGGATCTCAATAAACTGTAATCTCCTCAAATCTGTTATTTCAGCACCAGTCACTTCCCGGTCACCCGGACCTCCAGGGCCAACACCACCAAGTAAGTTTTTATCACATTTGCATATTGCTCTGTACTTCCACTCTACTGCTTACATGGTGATTAGAAATAGGAAGATGGGTTAAAAATGGGTTAAAAAGCTTTAACCACTGCGTAAAAACTCTTCACTGCGCTACTTACGCCACACTAGAGACTACCAGAATCAGCCAAAATATATAAGGCTTCTTACGAACGATGAAAACGCAATTGCATAACTGCATAGATAATAATTAGGTACATAGCTTTTCGGGGTACGACATGGTAACCTTATACCTCCACAAGCTCTTTCGTAACTCGCTGTTCACAGTGTCTATAGTACACTACTTAGCAGTCCTCCCCTTCTTGATTCCACTTTTCCAAACCGGGTGGTAAAAAATCGGAATCCTCGAAAGCCAGTTTATCCATATCCACGTGTGGACTCGGGCCAAGAATGTCGACCAACATATCCAAAGTTATCAAGTCTTTTTTGGCCAATAGCTTGGTTACCTAGCTAAGCGGGCAGGTCAAAAAGTGCCAGAGATTAAGATTACCGCATTCACTCACCTCCTCCAAATGCTCACGATGATGCATAAGAACGGACTTTGCGATTTCGTAGCATCCATCCAAGGTCTTCTTCACTTCATCGAATACTTTCCCAAAGGTGCTATCGTTCAATTTGAATTTCTCGTTTTTATCGTACCAATTGCTATATATGCTTTTCAAATAACACTTGCCCAACAATTCAGTCATGCCGCATTCGGTCACCTGGAAAGGTCCACAATAATTACACGCTTATTAGCGCAAGATAATGAAGAGCTTACGAATTGTAGCGCGAGACTAGTGGCGATGCGAAGATCACTAGAGGCATTAGTACGATACTCGCCATACACGATCTCTTCGGCAGCGATCCCAGCCATTGCGGTAGCGATAATATTCAAGGCTTCTTGGCGAGTAGCAGTCGACAGTAAAAGGCAACCGTTTTGAGAGCACTCCACCTTGTTCGACGCGTTTGGCAAAATGCAAAGCTGGAAAGATACCCGCGCTTCAGTCGATTCAGCGATCCCAAGTTCTGTCATTCCAAGTCCTTACCTTAGTTGGAGGGGTGCCACCAACTAAAAACCAACCTGCCACAGCGTGAGCAGCATCGTGATAGGCGAATCTTAGTTTTTCTTCTTCGCTAAATGGCCGTCGTTTCTTGATACCCGATCGGACACGATCCAAAGCTTGTTCGAAATGCTCCATGCCAATCTCATCGTTCAAATCTCGAGCAGCGATCATGGCAGCTTCGTTGCATACGGCCGCGATTTGGGCGCCTGAAACGGATTAAACTGTTGTTGTGCGAAGGACTTCCACATCTGATGGAAGAAATGCAGATTACCCCACACCTCAAGGGGAGGGCCCTGATACCTCCCCCCGCCCCCAAAAGAATGAAACCAAGGCTCACCAGTGAAATTGGCAGTCAAAATAGCGAATCGTTTTGCTAAAATCGTTTTATCCAAGCTCGTTGTCAATGGTTTTAAATGAACCCGCATAATCGACAGCCGAGCCGGTAAATCAGGCAATGGCATTTGTATCACTCGATCGAATCTTCCAGGACGCAATAAAGCTTCATCCAAATCATATTGGTGATTGGTAGAGGCCAAAATGATAAGTAGTTTATCAACGTGTTGTTCGAAGCCTACAGTACGAAGTGACCAGAGATTACGAAACCGATTGGAATTAATAAAAACATCCTCACCATCTAATTGAACCAGCAGTTCTTCAGTCAAGCATTGAGTTTCTGGTTTCGCCAGTTCATGATTCCTCGATCTACCAATGCAATCGATTTCGTCAAAAAATAATACGCAAGGAGCTTTTCCGTAAGCGAATTTAAAAATCTCACGAAGTTTCTCAGCTCCGTCGCAACCCAACAAAAGCGAAGCAGATGAGACCGAAATGAACGGAATATTAGCTTCGCCAGCCGTTGCACGAGCTAACAAAGTCTTGCCCGTTCCGGGTGGACCAACCAACAGGGCGCCCTAAAAGTGAGCAAAGGTTACTTTCGGTCAAGTCCACGGACACGAAAGTCATACCTTCGGCATGCGTGCTCCCAATTTCTTGTATCTTTCTTGATGATTCACGAAATTGATGTACTCGATCACTTCCAATTTGGCTTCTTCATATCCTCCGATATCCCTTAAGCATTAGGTTCGAGATTCTTGCAGTCACTCCCCTCCCCTCTCCGCATCGCAGACTTACTTCATATTACATTTGATCTCTCCGGGGCTTAGGTACTTGAGAGGCAACCTAAAAAACATATTTCTCAGATCTGAATGCTCTCCCTAATTGAATTTTTATTCGCCAACTCCAGAAATCAAACCTTTTTGCGACAGTGACTTGCAATAGTCTGACTCACCTCTCTTGACTCGGTTTCTCAGCTTCCGCGCATTCTTGCGATTCCTCTCGATAAATCGACGAGTCTTTTGTGTGACAACAACTAAAATGAGAAAACTTGCTTGATTTGTTGCAATCAAACTGGCAAAGCATAGATTCACCAAGTTTTATTCTCCATTGCTGAATCGTTCGAACTCCGTCCAACAAACGGCAGACCAGCGCGAGTTCCCTTTTTCCTGCCGCGGCTCTTTATAGACGCGCGATGACTCATAAAACACGCTCAGTCGTCGTCGAGGAGACGTCGGGTTGCACAACCAGCCGTAAACTCCCCGCTCATGGCGAATATTGATTAAGTTTTCTATCATTCCTGCTGAACTGAAAAAGGGATTTCTGCTTGTTTGCGTAAGCGGACAGCAATCAGTATGTGTTCAGTGAGTCCTGTACGCCCCTGTAGTTGCCCACGGGTACCCTGCATAGCGGAACAGCGGATATAGATCAGCGAAACCTGTGAGGCAGGTGGACTTGACGCTGCATATCATGTACCGTTCTACGTATACTGTAGGTATGAGATCTTCCATCGTCTTGCTACTTCGGGGTCATCTCACAGCTGTATAAGGGAGAAGGGGACAAAGCACAAAGATCGAGCTGGAGGCCTTTAACGGTCCTAAATGTTGATTATAAGATCTTGGCGAAGGTTCTAGTGATGAGATTGAGGAAGGTTATGGGCAAGATAGTACATCCTGACCAAACCTGTGCGGTGCCTGGCAGAGATATCAGGGATGGGGTGCTCACCCTTTATAACGCGGTCGAGTATATAAATGAAGCTGACAAAGCAGCTATGCTTTTGTCGGTTGACCATATGACTGCTTTTGACATTGTGGAATGGGAGTACTTGCACAAAGTCCTAGAGCATTTTAGACTTGGGGAGGGCTTTCAAAACTGGATTAAAGTGATCTATTGTCCAGGTATGGTCAAAACGGCAGTGCAGGTGAATGGGTACATCTCATCGCCGTTCTTGCCTAGCAGGGGGATCAGGCAAGGCTGCCCTTTGTCGGCCTTGTTGTACGTCCTTGTGTCAGAGACGGTAACCAATCTTATAAGAAGGGACAGGACTGTGCAAGGGGTAGACTTACTAGGCGAAGAAATAAAAATTAGTAATTACGCGGATGATACCAATTTCATAGTGGCTGATTCAAGATCAATACATCGTGTGGTTGAGATTTACGATAAGTTTAGAAATGCGTCAGGCGCAACACTCAAACCGGCAAAAACAAAAATCTTGGCTCTAGGCTCCATGAACGAAAAGGAAATATCTAATGACTTGGTAGACCTGCTGGTGGACCAGGTCAAAGTGTACGGGTTTGTGTTTTCCAGGGCTGGGATGGAAATAACGGACAATTGGAGGGCAGTGAGAGAGCATATAGGGACGCTAAGCAGCAAGACACCACACAGCGACATGTCTTATTTTGGAAGGATTCATGTGGTAAACACATACTTTCTCTCCAAAGTTTGGTATTTAGCATCTGTAATTGCTCCAGAACTCGATTTTCAGCGTAGTGTTGAGAAGCACATAGATGGATATTTCTGGTATCCATCGAAAGTTAATATGATAAATAAGTTGATACTAAAAAGGGGCAAGGAGCAGGGTGGAGTTGCGTACCCGGATATAAACACCAGAATAATGGCTTTCAGGCTGATGCTCCTTATGCGAAGACTATTGGCAAAACAAAAGGCAGCTTGGCATTCAGCCTTTGATTATTTCTTTGAAAAGGTGCGACATGCCAAGCTGAGGGACCTAAAAAATATCCGAGCTCCAAATCTTTATAAGGATGTTCGCAGGGCTGTAATAGCTTCCAATTTCTCTATGATTGACCTTGACAGAATAAGTTTGGACGAAAAGAGTTACCGAGCAAAGTGCCTTAAGACAAAGTTGTTCTACGAACATATGATGGGGAAAAAGGTCGGAAAGGCCACAAAGGCAATGCAGGACTACTGGAAGGAAAAGTTGAGAAGTGAGAAAATCGATTTTTCCTCATATTGGAGACTGAATAAAACGAAATACGTTGATGGTCTTACACGCAGTATACACTTTTCTATGCTCTACAAAGCATTATACACCAGAAGCAAGATTTCGCACTTCTCGGAGGTTGATGCAAACTGTAAATACTGTAGGACAGCGCTTGGTCTGCTTAAACATGAGGATGTGTACCATGTTTTCGTTCAATGTCCACGAGCAGAGCATTTCTGGGAAAGGGTGCAGCGCCTCTTGCGCGAAATGGACCCGTCCCTGATGGTCAGTGAGGAGAATAAAATTTTTGGCGTAGCAAGTAAAAATTGCAACCATGTCACCTCGATCGCAAACATGGTTGTGCAGTCGGCCCAAAGGTGTATATGGTTTGCCAGAACCAATTACGAGAATAAAGGGGATGTAGTAGATCTGTGGGACTCCTTGGTAACACGATTAAAAGTTTTAACGAAACGAGCTAGATATATCCTGACACCAAGCATGTTCCAAGAACGTTTTGCAAAGTTGTCATCTCTAAAGTGTATTGAGTAGTTATGTAGTTATCTTAGTTTTTTCCCTTTCTGTGTTTGGGTAGGCCGTTTTGTGAATCCTAATATGTTGAGCCAAACCTATAAATTAGTAGTTTGCTTGAAATTGTCGATTGTCTGTCGATTACGCCGATAAATGTTCGAGAATAAAAAAAAAAAAAGATATACATGCAGCATATATCATGTACCTGCAGTATACCTTCAGCGCAAATGACCTGCATGATGGGCTGCATACACCTCAGTACAAATTATAAGAGTGTGTGCATGGGGTTGCTGTTATAAATGTACATTGGGTCTTATTTTACACCACATCAAAGATCCGCAGTCACATGCAGTCTTTATGCCTATTATAGAGACAACTCCATCGTCCACATCATCGACAAAGTCATTGCCGCCAGTTCCCACCATATACGCTAATTGCTCTATGAACAGTAAGTGGATCGACTTTGCGATAATGGGCGCTCCAGAAATATTCTTCTTTCCTTTTTTAGCAATCACTGGGAACGTGGTCGACTGCGAAGGCGAGCTAGGAATTAACTGTGGCGATGGCACATGCGTCCCTCTCGAGGCATCACATATGAATGGTCGAGATGACTGTCCGAATGGGGTCGACGAAACGTGCTTCGAAGGCCAAGTGCAGTGTGTTATGAAAACTGGTGAGATTGAGTGCAATTAGTGCCGGCAGAATGCAGAACTGATGCAAGTCGATCCTCTTAGGAGCCACGACATGCAAGGAGCATAATCAGGCGTCTCAATGTGTCAATGTGTCGCGTAAGTATGCCTCTCATGGTTTGTTTTAAGTTCATCGTACTTTAACTATTAGAGTCTGACAATTTTTAGGTATCGTCGTTTATCCTTTTTGCCCGCCACCAACACCACCGCCACCGCCGCCGCCGCCTCCTCCACCTCCACCACCACCTCCACCGCCCCCGCCAACACCGCAAAAGACACCACCACCACCTCCCCCGCCAAGTAAAGCTCCGCCACCACCGCCACCCACAGCACCTCCGCCCCCAACGCCCAGCAAAGCTCCGCCCCCGCCCCCGCCGCCGCCTCCGCCGCCACCGCCACCGCCGCCACCACCTCCACCACCACCGCCACCACCACCACCACCGCCGCCGCCACCACCACCACCAACTTCCAGCTCTAGTTCATCCTCGACAACATCACGATCAACTTCATCTTCATCAACTTCAAGTTCTACATCAAGTTCCACATCAACCAGAACATCAACCTCCACTTCCACGTCAACCCCAACTTCTTCGAGCTCGACGTCAAGTTCGTCGAGCTCGACCTCGAGTTCAACATCGTCTTCAACGTCTAGCAGTACCAGCAGGCCGAGCACCTCTAGTTCCACGTCGTCTTCATCGACCACCGTAAGTCACAGTAGCGTAAGCTTCGCGATTTTTTGCTTATTTTGCGTCTCTTGCGAAACTGTAGAAGCCCGACGAAGCGAATGGGCCTGCTTCTAATCGCAAGTCAACCACACCATTTGATGAAGCAGGAGGACCTGCATCTAATCGCAAATCGACTACCCCACCCGACGACGAAGCCCTCGGCGGTGCATCTGGTCGCAAGTCAACCACGCCATCGGACGATGCTGCTGGTGGAAACAACAAGAAAACAAAGGCAACCACGCCGGCCGAGGAGGCCAATGGAGGAGTTCGCAAGACAAGTACGTGACTTGCTGAGTCCTTGCTGTAATGGTAATAAGTATGCGCCTGTGTTTTATGCAGAAGCCTCGACCCGTGCTCCATTCACTCTGGCGATGTTTTCTGGCAAACCCATCTACGAGTACAGAAATGCATCGATTTGTGAGGGTGATATTTGTCGTTGCATGGAAGGCTACATCGGAGACGGCGTTAGCTGTGTCATCGGTAAGTCAGCCTGTTATAATTCGGTCCCTCGTATGCTCCATATCTTTAATTACAGACCAATGCGCTAACATGGCTTGCGGAGACAATGCTTATTGCCAGGGCAAATGGTACAGGACAGTAGCTGGTCAGTTTTCGGCCTCCTTCCAATGCATGTGCGATGCAGGTTTTATCGGAGATGGAAAGACTTGTGAACGTAATGACCACCTGGCCAACGACTTCTTCGTTTTAAGAGTTCAACATTTTAGATCCATGCTCGGCTGATCCATCGCCGTGCGACGATAATGCAATGTGTGTGCCAATGGATGAAGACGAAGAGCAGAATTATCAATGCTTTTGCATCTGGCCATACAATGGGAATGGAAAGACGTGCACCAAAGGTACGCTTGGACTTGTAGTTTGATTAGCTCAGTACCTATAGCAGACGTGGTATACCTACGAGTATGCTTTACGCTTTAGGTTCAACTGCGAATCCACCATGCGGCAAGACAGACTTCGCGTGCCCGTCGGATCGTTCTTGTGTTCCATGTGGATGGGTATGGTCTGACATTGCGCCGCTAAGCCTCCTGGTAACATGCCACGCATTTCAGGTTAGCGACAGAGTCAACGACTGTCCCTATGGCGAAGATGAATTAACTGCGGCCATACCATTGGCCTGCAACGGCAACGTCTCACGTTGCGATGCCAATGCGAGACGGTCGAGCCAATCGGAGATGCAGTACACATGTTCGTGCATCCCTCCCTATGTCGGGGATGGATTCCGTTGTACCATAGTGACACCAGGAAGCGGAGTTGTGACTAGAAGACCAACCAAACCACCAACGACTAGTAAGAACTGTCTTGTAGTCAGTATTGGTAGTTCAAAACATCAAGGCCCCACTTTAGGGAAGCCCACGACGATGACACCGCCAGCGTCATGCGGAGCTAATCAGTTCCGCTGTCCAACCTCGACTATCAAGTGCATTCCATGTGCATGGGTTGCCGACCAAGTGGCGGACTGTGATAACGGAGAAGATGAAGGCGACGACGCTATCGAGGTCTGTGGTTTGAAAACGTCTCAATCTGGCGCCAAACCAACGGTAGGTGGTCCAATCAGTGGCGCAGTAACGCATCGACCTCGACGAACCACTGTTGCGCCTATACCTGTTCCCGCGCCAGCACCGTCCCCATCAACAGGTAGCATACGAACAAAGTGGAGTGTGTGCAGGTTTACAACAAGCATGTGATTTTAGCCGTATGCACCAGCACCCAATATAAATGCCCATCGGACGGCCAGTGCGTTCCTTGCGCATGGGTCAATGATGGAGTCAGAGATTGCGCGAATGGCGACGACGAAGCTTCAGTTGCCGCGCTATCATGCGGAAAATCTGGTGTCGATTCAGGTATCAAATTTCCGAAACTCATTTTAGGGGCCGCGCATTAAACTGTGAGCGCCTTCTTTTCAGCAAGCATCGTTGACCAAAGTGGCACGGGTATCGGAGGCGGTATATCAGGATCGGGCAGTGGAGCCAGCTCGAATTCAGGTGTATGCAATCCAGGGACGATGTTCCGCTGTCCCAGTGATGGCACCTGCATTCCAATCCAATGGGTCGATGATTCTGTTCGAGATTGTCCGAATGGAGACGATGAAAGTTCATCGGCTGGCATCAATCCAGATTCCAATCCCGAAAACGAACCTTGTCGAGTGGATGGTCTGACTTGCGATCTGCACGCCAAATGCGTCAAGACGACCAACGGAGGGCACACGTGCCAATGCCAATTACCGTAAGCGCTTGTGCTCATGAGTCCAAAATATGTTTTCCCATGGTGTAGTTTTGTTTAGATTCTATGGCAACGGTTACACGTGCTGGTTACCTCAGCAAGAGGCTTCTTCGTTAGGTAAGTGTTACTATCTGCACAGGCCCACTGGAGTAGAAAGTCAGTTGTCAGTCAAGGGAAATACCCACTTGAGAGACACTAACAATATCTTCTTCTCAGCTCCTCGGCCGATCGCAGTAGCGGAGGGCGCATCAGGGCGCGCAGCAGTCGTCGATCCATCCAAATGCAGTATTTCACAATACATGTGTCCCAGCGACGGATCCTGCATTCCAGTTTCTTACATTCTGGACGGACGCAAGGACTGCAAAAACGGGGAGGACGAAAGTGCGTTGTGCCATGGATATGTGCTTAAATAGGAAGTAATAAGATTTGTATTTTTCAGATGCAGCCTACTTCGACGAATGCGCTTTGGGCATTGCGCTATGTCACAAGGAGTATGGCGTTTGTTCCAACATAGCCAGTGGCACTTATCAATGCTGGTGTGCCGATGGATACGAAGGAAACGGTATCGACTGCCGCCCATGCAAAGGCGCCTGCGTGGCCAAGTCGATCGCTGTGGCACCAGCATTAGGAACGAGTAAGATACCGCCTGGCGGTTGGTCACCTTGCCCAGATAAGAGTATGCACCAATGTCAATCCAGCGGGAATTGCATCAGACGTAACTATATCTTGGATGGGATAGTGGACTGCGATGATGGATCGGACGAAGGTAAACTGAATTTTGTGTTAACTCTAGGTTTCCTTTTTTCAGACGAGAGACGAAATCGTCGAAGGCGTTTTGCCAATTCACAAAGACACCGTGACCTAAAAACATTGATGAGAGCGAAAACTTCAAAGCACAAACCTCTTACTCGTACGGGTTAAGGTTGCACCTAAGAGTGGACCTTCGCTTGCAGTATAGTGACCTGAGAACAAAAGATTCTATATGCACATTTGAAATACGGGCAATGAGTACGAGTAAGGAATAAATACGAGTAGTAGTTAGTGGCCTGGTTATATGATAGGCTATTGTATTTCTATAAATAAATTCTCGCCTTTCATTGTCCCTTTAACGATAAGACCTGGTTCGAATCAGGTAGTGTGATGCAGTGTGGGCACGTGTGCGCAGGCTCCCTCACTTTTTAGTCGGCTTTTCCCGACACCGATTGGCAAAACGCTACTTTTCCGTCTCTCGTCACCGCGCTATCATGCAGCGCATGCATATCTTATGTTCGTGTTTCAGACCCTGGCAACTTTGACGAATGCGATTTGGGTGTGCACGAGTGCGATATAAGTGCCATTTGCAGAAACGTTCCTCACAGCACTTACACGTGCACTTGCAAAGAAGGTTTCGAGGGTGATGGTCTAAGAGGCAATTGTACACAAGTCGTTCAATCAGATACTGATGCTTCAACCAAATTGCGATCGCCCTCAACTGCCACAATTACTTCTGTGGCAACGAATTCTACGAAAATCGATTCAAATACTGCTCTTAGTACATCAAACATGCGTTCAAGACAGACTTCGATATCGACGCTGAGCGTGAAAATCAGTAGTTCTGAAACTTTTCGTTGTCCTATGGATTACCTGCCGAAGAGTATATTTAAATGCGACGGCAACAGTCCAGCATTGTGTCTGCATGCTAGTTCCGTTTTGAATGACGTGAAAGACTGTCCGGGTGGAGAAGACGAAGGTGAGAGCCATGTTGAGTTTTATGGGTCAGTATAGGCACAGCAGAAGCGTGCGAATGGACGATAAGTTACGTGGTACTTTGCGACGGGCGCAGCACCAGAGACCTATTTAAAGTCCGTGAAGGCAGACTCTATATACAATATCTGAAGTGTATTTAAGGGGTATAGGAAAGTTTTAGTCAGGGCATTTCTCAAAAACTTGATCCTTGCGTGGGGATCGACCCCAGATTTACCTAAGCCGTTTACTCGTATCCTTAAAATCTCAAAAAACAAAGGCCATCCAATGGTCTATTTTATGCTCTGATGATAAGCTACCCCGTCAAAGAATTCTGATTTTAGACCCAGCCCAAGTCGACGAATGCTCGCTAGGGATAGCCGTCTGTCCTGATCGTATGACTTGCATAAATGACCCACTCGGAAGTTACAAATGCGTTGGAAAAATGGACGACGAAAAACCATCGAGCACCCCAAGTATGCTGCTCTTGATCGTCATTGGCATCTAGTTAATTAATTTTCTTCTAGTGCCCTTGTGGTGGCCGCAAATCAGGCAGTGCTTATCAGCCATTGAAGAACTGGCAAAACAGCGACATCAGCTCGAAGAGAAACGTAGAGAATTTGCCCCGTCTTGCCTGTGCCCACTTGGAGAAATGGAGGTGACCGGAAAGTGCTACGAAGGTAGGGTTACTACTTTTTAGAGGGCGGGCACATAAGCCCTACAAACAAGGCAGGTCTACAGCTCAGTATATTGCTCCTTTTGCAGACGACTACATAGCCGTGGCATACCTGCGCATTACAAACATCTGCCACGGAAAACCAGCCACATTCCAGTCGACTTTGGCAGACGCAAGTAGCAGTGATTTCAAGACCATGTCCGCGGCTATTGTATTTGAAGTATGTCCCGTTCTTGCTGCATTGGTAGTTCACGCTTACCGAGTTTATTTCAGGCATCCAAACGCTTGGCCTTGGCTGGACTGCTCGCTCCGCTCTCTGCCTTCTGCGTACCCAAAGGAGGGTTGAGCCAAGGAAGTATCAACGTTCAGATTAGCGTAAACTGCAACGCGACGGACGCCTGCGATCCGGTCCTGTTCCGAGACGCATTCGCGAGTGATAAAATAGCGTCAATGGCTGGTGATATGATAACGTTCGACAAAAAAGCCAACATTAGCGTGAATAAGAGATCCAAACGAGACGAGAGCGCCAGCCTTACGTCCGACAACGTGTCCCCTTCTGGACAGCCTGGCAAGAAAGGTCTGTTTGCGTTTATTCTGATCCGTAATGATATCGAAGGCCAGTTTCATTCTTTTTCAGGCGACTCGTTTTTGGACTGCTTGTACAACGCAGCTGAACTGGCAAAAATGGACATGAATGCCCGAGAGGATGGCCGCTGTCCGTGTCCACTCGATCATGGGCCGTCTGCAAAAGCGTGCGAGAGTTACTACACAGCAGGTACCGCGCACCTAATTTGCTACTAAAAATGCAGCGTTTACCCCTTTTAGGGAGTGGGATGGGCTTAGCGAGGCTACCAGTCGCTCTGCAGTGTGAATCTTCAATTAGTAGCTTTCATACGACTAGTTTGAGCGATGGTAAAACTGGCGAATACAATGCCTTGGCTTTGGTAATAGTCGATACGGTATGTCCTGTGTGAACCCCCTGCCCGCGCAATTCTCGTACACTGACTCTTTAGGTAACGAAATCTTTTCTGAATGATGGTGTTTCGACTGCAGCCGACTTCGCGTTTTGCGTTTTTAAAATAGAAGCTTGGACTAATGCTATCATAGTGAACTTGGCCATTGACTGTTCTCACCTTTCTGAGGCTTGTAATATTGAGCATTTGAAACACGCTCTACGCCGAGCATCACCTGAGGGGCCAATCCTTTTCGATGTCGACAACACAACGCTAACTTTGGGCAACATTGGAGGATGCGATTTGGTAACCAGCATTCCATGTGATCACAACGCCAAATGCTTTGCTACTGGAGATATCAGACAAACCGCTTGCCGTTGTAATCATGGATATGTGGATATTTCGCCGAATAAGGAGACGCTGCCAGGCAGAAAGTGCCAGTGGGCGGTTGAGGAAGCAGACCTGAGGAAAATGCGTGAGGAAGTGCATGCCGTCCATGATGAAAGTGGGAATACGAATGGTAAGTCTATTGCAATAAGTACTTGTTTTTTTTTCAGCCATAATTTTCATTTCAGATCCATGGAAGTGCATTTCCGCAGCATCCTTACGAGCTCGAAGAGATGCTGGTAACGGTACAATGTCAGTTGATGCACGATGCCCATGTGAACCTGGTCACACAATGAAAGATGGAATGTGTGTGCAAGCCCCGGAGGGTACCGATAGTTTTCTGCCTGCGAGTGCATGCTGGCCAAGCATATCTCGTTTTAGGTACCAACTCCATGGTTGCAAAACTAAGGATTCTACGCTTTTGTGACTCCTCATTGAAACCGTTCCGAAGTACGCTTGCGAACCCGGAAAGCAGCGATTTCAAAATGGTCTCCAACGTCTTGGTGGACCAGGTAATCGATTGGTGCTTACATGGGTATTTCCAATTCATACTATGGTTTTAAGGTTGTGCGAGCTTTCAAGCAAGTCAATAATGTTATAATTTCACCCAGTACCATGTGTGTGCACAAAGTTCCAATGACTACTTACGATGGCGACATCCGAGCCCATTTGGTCATAAATAACTGCCTGATTACAGAGAATGAGGCTTGCCACATAGATAGCATAAGGGATGCCTTGAGTGCTTCTGTAACTGATGATATCATGACCTTCGATGAATTCTATATCCGCGAATTAGAAATGACGGAATGCGATAAGGCAAACAGGACTTGTGACATTGCTGCGGAATGTACGAATACCACTTGCCAGTGCTTACCGGCCTATACAGACAAATCGGATGATGTGGTCAGTGCGCCTGGACAAAAGTGCGAATTGAACAAGTACATTGTGGCTGATAACGGTGACGGTAAGGTTGATATGATTTGTGAGCTACTTAAATGAGGCAGTGGAGCTATTTCAGACCCTTGGTCATGTATGCAGGAAGCAGCTGTCACTGCCTCAATGGAGATGGATGGCCGTCTCGATGCAGCGTGCTCATGTCCAGTCAATGCCCAAGGAAGATGTGTTAACGGTTAGACAATTGATTGATTCAAATCTGATCCTTCAACCGAAACTATGATTTTAGATTCACAAGTGGCCACCACCAGTTTCCGCATAACCAACCTTTGCGGCTCCAACAAAGATCCATTCCGTTTTTCATTAGAAAATCCAGGCAGCTTCGACTACAGGAGATTAGCGTTAAGTGTGGTCGCCGTAATGTCCAAATACTTGCGCGCCAGTGGCAGTCGGGTGTCGCATGAGACGCTGTGCATTCCGAAAGCGGCCATGATGAAAGGCAGCGTCATGGTCAACATGGCAATCAACTGCACAACGGCTGCAGACTTCTGTTCGAATAGCAGTCGCTTGCAAGATGCGGTTGCGAAGTTGAATAATGACAGCGGAGCCCCGATGACTTTGGATCCCTATCATCCAGCGCCACTCATTTTCCCTACCGAGTGCGACTGGGCTGGTAAAAACTGCGCTATTGGGGCAGAATGCGTAAATAAGACATTGTATGAGGAGAACGGCACAGTCCTTTACGATTGGGACTGTAAATGCAATGACGGAATGATCGACCAATCGTTTGATCCTGTGCATGCGCCAGGAAGAAAATGTGCGTCCATGCCAGTCCCATTGATCAATCGTGAACCTTGCAAAGGCACCTGGGTCGATGGAAACTGCATGTCGGATGGAGTCTGTAAGTAATGACTTGTGCTGTGTTGGTCACGCCTTACGTTGCCCATGCTTTTTCAGTAGCCCTGATTATCGTCGGAGTAATCGTGGCTGTTGCCCTCCTTCTTTGCTGCATTTGGTATCTGTTTTGTCGCCGTGGAAAGAAGCAGAAGCGAAAGACGTAACTTAATATCTTCCTGAAAGGCCTGTATTTGCTTCAAGTTCTTTTTATGATAATATAGAGCAGACAAAGTGGTACCCGAAGGACACGACGAGCTGCAAGAAGCCTGGAAGGCGCACGATAATCCTGAGAGAGGGCCCAATAGCCGCGACGGGACGCCGCCACGAGTAACGAGCCCGATGGTAAGTGCTTGATACTCCCTAGACTGCTTATTTTTCCAAGCATTTTTATCCTTTTAGCCTCGGGTTCTGAGTGCCCCGCCGGTAAGTTAAAAATCCTTTGACCAGGTGCCCGCAAGAGCATTACGTAGAATTTCTTGTTCTTGTTGTTAGCCTCCAATAAATCTGCCTGCTAGTGACATCGGCGAAGCCATTCAAAGAGAACCAACATTGACCATCACAGGTAAACGTACCGCTTGTACTGTAGTCAGGTCCTATCGCTGTGATCAAAAGCGATTCCCACATTTGATTTACAGGGCAAGAAAGCAAGCGAAGCGTTCGTGTGATTTCGCCAGTCACTTTCTATAGCGATCGTTCAAGGAGCAGAGGTTTGATTTTTTTTATAGGAATAAGTTACGATGCCAGCAAGGGTTGATCTCTCTTTTCATTCCGCATAAATACGGAGTCCGAAACTGAAATTACGGGGTGCGATGGAAATCTCCTTTGCAAGTCACGTTCGATTATTTGCATTAAGGCCAAATAACATACAGAGCAAAGATGATGTACAAGCAGTGCACCAGGCATCAGTCGTGGGAAGCAGCGATGCTACTGCTTTGAATCTAGTTTACATAAAATCATGTTGACGAGCATGATACTCGTAAGATAGAATCATCCTCACTCTGTGAGAATGATTCGATCTGTGAGGATGATTCGTGTGTATAGTCAGGCTCGCTACGATTCCTTTCTTTCTTTTCCCTTTCCCTTTTTTGCGTCTATGCCTATGGTACTGACCACTTCGTAGCTAAGGAGCTCTAGCTGCCCGTGCAAGTTTGTGATACCTTTAGTCTGGTAAAGGCAAGATGTCAAGAAGGAATCGGAGAAACTGGCTTTGGTATATAAAATGTAAAGAGCTTTTACAAAATACAGACCGGAAGTGTCACATTCTTGCATGGTGTGCGTGAAGTGTACTCGACGGAGAGTTTCATATTAGCACGGCTTTTACCTACAAGGTTCAAGTACCTTCCAGCAGGTTAGGTCTAACTATACGCGATCACTCTACACTCATTCCTCGATTCGGTTTTAGCCGGAACAGCTGCGGAAGAGAGCAGTCGCGCACCAAGTGCCCATTCTTCCCATTCTCTACCAGATGTGGAAATACCAGCAGAAGATAATGTGCCAATAGCACCTGTTCGTGATGATAAGGTTTGTGGTGGATTTGTATATACGTATTGGCTACAGAAAAGCAGCATTTTTTTGATAGGTTGTTCATGCCAAGCAGCGGGCATCTGTGCCACACAGCAATCATGACGAAGAAGAATTCAGAAAGTAAGCTCACCTATGCATAGCAGTTGCACGCCTTGATAATTTAAATCAACATTTTCAGATGGCGTGACCGTATGAACGTTCGATCGCCAGACCCGGAAAGATCTGATACTCGATTACTGAGGTAACAGCTATGCGTTCGATTACTGACCGAGGTTTAGTGTTGATCTTGTCTTGAGCAGGCAATTGGATAGTCAGGCTCGCTACGATCAAGCTCGTACATCCCGTTTCGACGAAGAGATCGAGTTGGATAGTCAGATCAGGGTTGCAACAAAAAGGCCGAAGAAGAAACGATACAAGGAGAGCCTTTGGTTTACTAAAAAGTGATATTTGATCGCATGATTGATATTGCAGTCGTGTCTCTATTTTCTGGATGGTACCAAATATCCTGGCACTTTTGTCAGGAGAACTCATGGAGTTGTGTATGGCCATGGGTAAAATCCAAGCACTTTTTGTCTCGCTGATTGACTTTACTGTGCCAAAAAACCAAGCATACCGTTCAATTTATACTCGTACATTATATAGAATCTATGCATCAATTGCAATCACTTCATCGACCGTACGGATATTACGAGCTTGTGCTGACTGGACGTTAGGACCTGACCTTAATACATTTTTCGATCACGCTAAGGCTGGGCGTAGACGCTACGCCGCCGACATTAGGACGTAGGGCAATTGGCCGCGAGCAATGATCAGTGAAATGCATGAGCACGAATCTTTTGCGCGCTGGTGTTTGAATTTGAGGACATAAGTGACTCGCAGCGAAATAGTGATCTCAGTACTTTATAGGTGGACAAAGACGAGCAATATTGTACCGCTACAGAAGACGGACATACAGATACTGTAGATAAGAAAAGAAAGAGGATGGAAATGAAAGAAGAAAAAAAAAAAACAGAAAAAAAAAAAAACCCCCAACCCAAAACTAAACCACCCACAAAAAAAACCCCAAACACCCCCAGGGCTACGGCCAGAGCAGGCGACCTGTGTAGAGTATAGAAGACCGTAATATAATTCTCGTCTAGTCCGGTTGGTCTCGAGATTACTCTTCTCCACACGCGGTCACGTCGGACAGCAACGTGACACGGACAGCGTCGTGACGCGGACAGCGTCGGACATTTACGGCCACGAATCAGACGGTTCGGGATAATGACTGGCCTATATGCGAAATGTATGTCGCAGGATTGCAAAACACGATTCAGAAGAGGTTCGCAGAGATAACCCGGATAGGTTATCAGTGGCGAGGGCGATCGCGGAAAGAGCCGAGTCATGCTCTACTCTGTGTGGCGAGATAGTGGTGAAGCAACGAAATGATAGCCAACTCTCGCATGTCGGAGAAGCCAGGAATGGTAGTACAAAAAACAAGGCGGGCTGCCGGCGGGGCGGGGTGGGGCCAAAAACCAGGGGAAGGGGGGGACCCCGGAAACGACAACCGGGGGGGCCGCCAAGGCCCGGTGGTGGTTACCGGCGGAGAAGCCGAAAAGACAGGCCGAAGAGCACAGAAACAAACGACGCGGCCAGATGGCCGCAGGGAGTTACAAAGCAGTAGAGGACGACATAGTCCAGGTCGCAGAGACCAGTACGGTCGAGGACGACGTGTTTCGTCTCGGGAAAATAGTAGCAACAGTTACAGTCGTGGTAACTATCAGAATGATCGCGGACGGTCGGGTTACCGGGGGGGGAGAGAGAAGCCCTCTCTGATGGCGGCCCGCCGTCCGAAAATATTGGGTGGAGGGGGGAGGGGGGGGGGGGGGGGCGGGGGGAGGGGGGCAAAAAACTGGGTGGCGGAAGGTGTAATACAGTGCTGGGCACGCACAAGGATGCAAAATAAAAAAAAAAAAAAAAAAAAAAAAAAAAAAACACAAAAACAAAAAAAAACCCACAAGCCGCATAAGAGGATCGGCACCAGTTTCGCAGGAGGCGAATGCAGTAAAACGGAAAATTGGTCAGTTGAGTTACGTGTTATGCCAGGTTAATGGGCAGGACGTACCCATGATGCTGGATAGTGGCGCTACCGTAACCCTGATAAGCAAGGCAGTGGCGGAGAAAATCATACCGCGTAAAGATTGGAGGCCTAGTTCGGCTAGCCCGAAAGGTTTAGGTGGAGACGGCACGCTAGAAATCGAGGCAGAGGTTGGAGTTGACCTCAAGGTTGGTTCGATAGTCGAACGACACGTAGTGCTGATATCGAGCACGATGGGTGGAATACCCGCCATCTTGGGCACAGATTTTACAGGCCCATGCCATAGCGAGCGGTACAGGTACTGTGCAGATTTGTCGCACGCTCAGGAAAAGCAGGGGCTCGTGGGAGTAGTGTTGAACTCTGAGTGCTCTGTGTATGTGTGCGCCGACGTTGTGATTCCGGCGAGGAGCGAAATAATAATTGAGGCTGAGCTGCGAGCGCTGCCCAATGAGGTATCTGTTGACCAAGGGTGGTTGGAACCCAGTACGAACGTAGGAGCGGAAAAGAGGCTATTTGTGGCTCGTTCGTTGGTTAAACTGAAGGGAGACGGCCTCGTGCCAGTGATGGTAGCTAATACAGCTACGGACGATAAGGTATTGCATAAAAATACACGAATCGGCCAGTTCACGGTCATCGATAAGGGTGACCAAGTGGTGGCAGCTTGCGGTTCTGCCGAGGGTAAACCGGTGTCCATTAGGGACCCAATCGCGAAGATCGATTGGAGGGAGTCAGAGTTGACTGAGGATCAACGGAAACGCGTTGTTAGCGTATTACGTCAATACGAAGATGCTTTTGCTAAGCATGAAGGTGATATCGGAAAGACGACGTTGCTACAACACAAAATCGTGTTGACAGGGGCGCCTCCGCCCAAGATGAGAGCTCGGAGAATACCAGAGGCAGTGAAGCCAGAGGTTGAGCGGCAATTGAAGGTGATGCAAACGCACGGTTGGATCAAACCGTCGTGCAGCCCAGTATCGGCTCCGCTAGTTATAGTGCCAAAGAAGGATGGAGGCACTAGGATTTGTATTGACTTCCGGGCATTGAATGCTGTAACAAAGAAGGACTTGTACCCCATGCCACGCGTAGACGAAGCGTTGGATGCATTGGGAGGTGCGAAGTGGTTCACAAGTTTGGACCTTCAGAGTGGGTACTGGCAGGTACCACTGAGCCCAGAGTCACAAGAATTGACGGCATTTTCAGCGCCAGGTGGACAATTCGAGTTCACAGTAATGCCATTTGGGTTAGTGAATGCGGGAGCGACATGTGAACGACTACTGGAGATGGTCCTATCGGGACTGCAGTGGGATCACTGTTTGGTGTATATCGATGATATACTGATCTACAGTAAAACGTTTGACGATCACTTGCGGCATATCGGCAATGTGTTTGATCGGTTGGTGAAAGCGGGCTTGAAGGTTAAGCCATCAAAATGTCACTTCGCGAGGGCTGAAGTACCTTTCCTGGGTCATGTGGTCTCGAAGGCTGGGATCCACATGGACGAGAAGAAGGTTGCAGCAGTGCGGAAGTTTCCAGGCCCACAGAACATCAAGGATGTGTGGCGGTTCCTGGGTATGTGCAACTTCTATCGGGATTTCATCCCTCGATTTGCCATGATAGCGGCTCCGTTGTACAAACTGCTATGCAAAGAGAAGCGGCGGGGACCACAGACCAACCACACCACACCACCCAAACCGGGGCGAAGGGCGAAACGATCGCGGCGCCAGGAAAGGGAAAAAAAAAAACACCCCAACCCCCCCCCCCAAAGATCAGAGCTTCGTCTGGGATACCCAGTGCGAGGACGCGTTTATGGCGTTAAAGGAGATGTTGGTGTCCAAACCGATCTTGCGGTTCCCTGATTTCAAAAGGCAGTTCATACTGCAGACAGATGCGTCGAATGTCGGCATCGGGGCAGTGCTGTATCAACAGCATGGGAACGACAAATGGGTCGTAGCATACGCGTCAAGGACGCTAACGAAAGCTGAAAAGAATTATTCAGCGCTGGAGAAGGAATGCTTAGCGGTTGTTGAATATGTTAAGCACTTTCGACCATACCTTTATGGGGCAAAGTTCCTGTTGAGGACAGACCATCAACCGCTGAAATGGCTGATGGCACACAAGGAACCCACAGGTCGGATTGCACGGTGGGTATACCAGTTGTCGGAATACACGTTTGATGTAGAGCATGTGCCGGGGAAGACCAATGTTGTGGCAGATGCACTTTCTCGAAGCCCGATGTGCATGGTTTGCCCAGTGGCTGTAGAGACAGTCGGACAAAAAGCAGTGGAGTTGTCGGACCAGACACTTAAGGAAGCGCAGAGGGCAGATCAGTTCTGTCGAGCGCTAATTGACTATTTGGAACAAAGAATGTTGCCCAAAGATCCGCGGGATGCGAGGCGGCTAAAAAAGCTTGCGCAGAGCTTTAGTCTTTCGGAAATGGGCGTATTGCTACATTTTCCATTGGGGCAAGAACGGAGAAAAGAGGATTGGATACAGATGGTAGTTCCATTATCCTTGCAGCGCTTGGTGTTTGACGCACTGCATGGTGATGCCATGGCAGGTCATTTGGGTTTCACGAAGACCTTTGTCAAGCTGAGGCAACGGTTCTTTTGGCCAGGCATGTACAAGGACACTTTTCGCTGGTGTCAAAGTTGTTTGCCATGTGCGAAGAACAAATCGTATGGTCAAACGGGTCGGGCACCCTTGAAACCACTGTGTGTGGAGAATCCGTTCGAGTTGGTGGCGATCGATGCCACGGGTCCATTCCCTACAGATAGGGATGGCAGTAAATACGTCGTAATCGTGAGCGACTACTTGACGAAGTACATCGAGGCGTTCGCAGTGCCAGACATCAAGGCAGCGACGGTAGCCCAGATCTTGGTAGACAAGATCATATGTCGGTGGGGAGCACCACGACGATTGCTGTCGGACAGAGGGGCTAATTTTACCTCAGAGTTGGTGCAGGGCGTGTGCGAGGCATTGCGCATCAAACGATCCCTGACGGTAGCGTACAGACCTCAGACTGATGGTCAGGTGGAGAGAGTGAATCGCGTGTTTCGCGATATGCTGAGAATGTACGTAGACCAAGATCACCAGGACAATTGGAGTGGTTTTGTTCCGTTTGCCCGATTCGCGTACAATACGTCAGTCCATGAAGCGACGGGTGAGACTCCGTTCTTTCTGATGCATGGTTTTGATGCACGGTTGGTGATCGATACGGGTATCTCGAGTTCAGCTAACAAATTTGGCAGCGCGATCGAATATCGCGAGAACGTGGTGCAGCAGCTCGAGCGAGCTCGGAGGTAAGCTTATGAGAGCATAGAACTAGTGCAAGAACAGCGTAAGGAACGTTGGGATAAGAATACGAAACTGGAGAAGGAGTTTCAGGCTGGTGATATGGTGATGTATAAGCGAATGCATACACCGGCAGGCTTATCATCGAAGCTGTTGGGCTCCTGGACTGAACCCTATCGTGTCACGCAAGTGATATCGGCTCACAACTTGATTATCCGTCCGCAAGGAGGATTAGTTGGCGAAGAGAAGCGTGTTCACGTAGAACAGGTGAAGCGGTATGTGCTAGAGGTGGATAGGCCACGCAAACCAAGACTGCCGAAGGTCGGTGATGCAGTGTGGGCCAAAATGAAGTACCACCCATATTTGCCAGCACGTATAGTGGATGAAACAGAATTCCCGGATAAGAGGCCTATAAAACCAAATTGGGTTCGTGTTCACTTCTTCGGCGAGAAGAAGTACGGACTAGTCGAGCGCGATAACATCTTCGACTACAGGCAGTATAAGGAGGTGTTAGCCTCCAAGGCGGCAGGTTTGCCTCGTGCGATGCGAGACACGGAGAGGTACTTGGAGGAGGAGAAGGACACGCGCAGTCGTGTGGCTTTGGGGAAGGAGAGAAGGAAGTGGGTGCAATAGGAATCGGAGACGTCGGTCAAACTCAATCAACAGCGTACAATACGGTCGTACGATGTCAATGGAGATGGGCGACTTACGACGCCAATGATCATGATTTTTGCGTTTCGATATTTTGTGTTTCGTGTAGGAGTTCGTGTAAACTGAGGGGGAGGTGAATGTCACGGTTAAGTTTGTATCTCCCGCGTGGATATCATGTAGTGTAGTGTGCGTTATTCTCGCCAGGGCTACGGCCAGAGCAGGCGACCTGTGTAGAGTATAGAAGACCGTAATATAATTCTCGTCTAGTCCGGTTGGTCTCGAGATTACTCTTCTCCGCACGCGGTCACGTCGGACAGCAACGTGACACTGGTGCATGCATCAGTTTTATTGGCTCTCGTGTAGAATGACACTTTGATCAGCCGTCTAGGTGGCTGGATGGCTTTGAGGTTTCAGAGCTCCCTACGCCATAGCGCAATATTTGCTACGGAGCAGTCAGTGTCTATTTGTGCTGGGGTCTCTCTAGAACGGCCTTAGTAGCACTGATGTTCTATTGATCTTAGGCTTCCTGAGTCGAAGGTCAATCACTAATGAGAAGTTTCACAAGGAGCCATTGTAAGATCTTGTGTCTCACAACAAGTCGAACGTCGATATTGTTTTACTACGACTACGGCCGCACCGTACGAGGCACTGTAGACGAGACTGACTAGGATACCAACAGAAGGTTAGCGGTGTAATTCACGAAAACAAAAGACAAGGGGACCAGTCAGCAGGACTTGTACCCGATATTGACATAGGCCTAATAGGGCAAATGTAACAGGAACGCATACGACATGGTTATCATAGTGCTCGAACTATAGTCTTTTCAATCTATCTGTGGCCGCCGCCAGCGTGGCGCCAGGCCGTCGGCTGCACACTTAAACCGGGAGAATCAAAAGTTGAGAAACGTGGAGGACATGGATCCCGCGCATCTTTATGCTAGGACCGCGTAAGATTTCAAATGCCGTACCACGTCTGCTGCATGAAGAATCGTCGAATATACATAGTATAGCAGCCTACAATGTCTGTCAAGCTGACAATGAGTGAGATTCTTCAGATATGAATCAAACATATTCCAAAGAGAATTGACAAGTATAAAACTGAGGGTGCAGAAGCAATGTCACGGCAAAGGCCCGCTAGTGCCTGGACTTCTTATCGACCTTCCTTGGAAAGAGCTGGCCCAGCTGAATGCTGACGATAAGTACATGCCACCCAAGACCAGTCTGTGCAGAGATTGGCGTGCTATGGTTGTTTTGCCGCTGCTCTGAGACTGCACTTTCGGTGATAATTCTGTATACATGAACTCACTGTAGATGCGAGCATTGGTGAAGACGATGTACAGGCACTAACTGAAACGAAGACTTACGATTAGACACGCTTTCTAATTTTGATTCAGGGATATGAATGCCAAGTAGAAGACCAGCAACCAGAGTGTGGTGCCATGACAAACGAGGCCGGGCGGGCAACCAAAAACCTGACTTTGTCCTTTGGTCTGCGAGGTGCAAGCCCCTGATATTTGTCAAATTGTCAAGTGATACGTCGTGACTATTATGGATATAAATTGGCATAAGCACCAAAGAAGTCTTCTCTGAAACCTAAAGCCCAACAAATTATCCCCTTACGAATGCTGAAAACGCCCTGTGACAGTCCAAGAAAAAACCTCCCTTACAACTGGCCTCAAGCCTAGCCCTGCCCAGAGGTGGGCTACTTCGCTCTTTACTTGATCGACCACTAGCAGTCGAGCAAACATCAAAAGCAAAGGATTATGGAGCTTTTGATTCAAGTATTAAGGAGCGATTGACTGAAAATTCAGTATTGGCTTACACCAATATCACTGCTTTCTCAACTCAATGGATATGCTTTGACCTAATCAGGAGGACTGGGCACAAAATCTAGAAAATATATATGAACCGTGATGCTATGAAATATGAACTGTGATATGAGATTTGCCAGGCGAATTTGTGTGATCCTCAAGATCGGAGCTCCGATCTTGAGGATCGCTTATTTCGATCGCTTATTTTAAAACAGCAATATTGGACGTTGGACAGTTGGGACGGATAGAAGGAGTAGTTCTTGTAATCAGGGCAGTGTGCCTGGTTATGTACATAAAATCACATAAAAGTAAAAAATATGAAATATGCGAGTTGGCCAAGGTCATTAGCGGTCTCATACTTTAAATTACTCCTTGAAATACTGACTTGGCGAATCACAGAACTAGTTCCACTCCAGTAGCTGCCAGGTGGCTGGAAAATTACATGCAGCCGACGGCCTGGCGCCACGCTGGCGGCGGCCACAGATAGATTGAAAAGACTATAGATCTAAAAGTTCCCCCTAACAGTATAGCGAGCCCCGCGATTCTGCCCTAGCTTTGCCACTGTTGATCCACCTTTGACTCACAATCAGCGAGATACCATCACGGAGTGAGAGCAGTAAATTTCAAGGTGGTTCATTCTGGCGAGGCGAGTACCGAGTGACAGTTGGCTAAGGCCTCAGGCAGATTGCACTATATCTATCCGTAAGTAAAAGGCTATTAGTCGGCCTTTTACGCCACCTCCCTTTTAGCAGGCAGAGTCCGCTACCCGTCGAATGTCCTTCGCTTGTGACGCAGAAGTTGAAAGTTGATTCCTCTCGAGAACTTATTGTTCCGTTCGTCAATAATTGTTGTCTCCATGGAGTGTGTGACCAGGTGGACCGTCTCTGGCCAGTCAGCTAGTTATGGTAGCATAGGCAACGGGCCCATCGTGCTTTTAGAAATTGAACATCGATGCACTGGTGCGTGGACTAGGGTCGCATGTTCAAGATAAAACCTATCAAGAATTTATCTTTCTACTAGCTCGCGGACCAAGTGAGCCTGAAGATAAATTATTCTACCTGTCGGCGAGCTCAGGCGCAAGGCAAAAAACTCATTCGAGAAGTCATACTGGTACATTTGCTCGCTCGTGATGGCCTTTCCGAGTCTGCTAGGGTTGGTATGATTAAAATGATCCTCACTCGGGTGGTCAGTTCCATTGCTAGCGCGTCTGGTCTTTAATTAAATAGTAATATCCTTTTGAATCGGATGTGAGCAAGACAAGGTGCTCCCCTCGAGAAGCCGTCCCGCAGGTTGACTATCTTCCTGCGCAACGAGGGTCTCATGGCATGAGATTTGTGTTACTCTCAGATGAGGCGCCTTGATAGCAAGGACGAAGAGGCGTAGCTGTACGCTTTCTTGGTGAGAGCTGAGGGGCTGGATTAGGTAGGCTTAATTGTGTCTTGGCACTACCTAGTTACAAAGCGGTAGGGTAAAGTCGGGCAGTCGGCAGTCCTACCTTCTTTCTGAAGAAGGTTCGCTGGCACGCCACTGCACTGGTCGGAATGGAGCATCATGATTATAAGGATTTGGAACGTACCACCCTAAGAGTGCTCTATGTCGAAGTAAGCTCTTCACTGGTCTTATCTCCAACAAAATTGGGATCTTGCTCTTTTAGGAACCGCCATTCGTCAATAACGCTGATTTGCAGAGCGATTTTAATGAAGGCCACTTTCATGGGCCTGGGATTGTCATGGATATCTTAAAAATTGTTGGAGATCGATTTCACTTAAAGTAAGCAGATCTGTGAAGGATGATGTCTGGTGCTAACGCCCATGTACTTGTATGTCTCAGATACACGTTTAATAAAAGTCGTCCTGGCGCCTCGTATGGCAGACGTCAACCTGATGGAAGCTGGGATGGGATGATCGGACAGCTATATCGCAACGTAAAATCAAATAGCCTAAATTTCAAAGACCTTTTAGCCTCCTCGCTTGACATTTTTAGGAGGTGGACCTGATAGCTGGTTCTATGATAGTCGATGAAGACCGGAAGGAAGTAATCGATTTCACCACTGCTTTCATGACAACGGCCAGTGGCATGCTGATCCGATCGCCTGATCAGTTTATCGATAATCGGTTCCTGATAGTCACTGCCCCTTTGGAATGGCAGGTGTGGGCGTTGATCGCTCTCTCCATTGTCATCTCGGGTTTCATCTTCAAGGGTGTGTGCGTTGGTTTACGGAAACTAAACATGGAAATAAATTTCTCCCTTCTGGATTGCATCTGGATTTTTTACGCCATCTTCGTACAGCAAGGTAGGCCGAGATAATTTACCCTTCCGCTGAGGGCTAATAAACGCCTTTTAGATCTGTCACGGTTGCCATCGTGCGCTGCCACGCGTACAATGCTTTCGTTCTGGTGGCTGGCATCACTGAGCATATGTGGCTTCTTCACTGGAAACATGGTCGCTTTGTTCGCTGTCACCAAATCTACATTGCCGTTCAATACGCGAGATGACATGGTAGTCAAAGTGAAAGACTCGAATTACAAGATCGTTATGCAGAATACATCAGATGTGCGAATGAATTTCATACGGGTACGCGTACATACTGTTTGGACTGTACAGCTTACGATACGGACATGGGGCCAAGAGTTCCATTTTAGGACTCCAGATTGGAAGTTTTCCAAACTTTATGGTCTGAAATGAATCGAGCAAAATGGATTAACGTAACTACATTGGAAGAAGGCATTGCAGCCGTCATAAGCCAACCGAAGCTTGTGTTTATCGCCGCCAAGGAATCGCTGGAAGCATTAGCGTCAAAAATCTGCAGTGTGACCACATTGGATGGTGACTTGATTCCAGTGTGGTACGCCATCGGCATGCGAAAGAACTCGCCATATATACCCATGTTCAACGAAGTGTAAGTCCAGTGATCGTTCCGGGATATTCTGCATGCTCCCAGCTCGTAGGCCCTTCGGAACATGGCGTTTGCAAAAGAAATTTGGGGACTTCGTTTGGCATCAGCCAGCTCTAGCTTTGACTTGACACTTCAAAAGTCTCTCCCATCTCCGAGCTGCTTGATCTCCATTACACTCAAACCTTGTTCACTTTAGCATAAATAAGCTGGCCGAAAACGGGTTCGTGGAAAAGTGGCTTAACGATGCACGCATGATGCAAGCCTACTATCGAGGTACAAGGTGCAATACTTCGTTGGGAGCTGGTATTGGCACTGGAGGCAACATTGATATCGCTGGTGACGCCATTCCAATCGAGAAAGCCCAAGGTGTATTCTGGCTTTTGGTAGCTGGCGTTGTCATGGGTACATCATGTCTTATTCTGGAACGCCTGTGGCGCCTAGTTAGACCCTCCAACCATCATCCGACTCAGCCAACTCATAAAAACTCCAAATCACTACCAAATATTCAAGTGATCTCAGTGGCACCAGTCAAAAATTCTCAGCCACCATATCCGGTTGAGCCTGAGATGGAATCGATTGACAGCTATAAACCTAAGCCTAAGACCGACGCTTTTGTAACCGGAGCCGTGACCCATTACCAAAAGCCAAATGAATCAGCCCAAAGTAAGCCAGGCCCCCAGAATTCTACCATGTACCGCAGCTTTGAGGCGAATGTGTACGGCAACAATTACGCTAGCGTTTTGAACAACGAGGCCGCAGTGCCAAATGCCATCAGTGATGATCAGGATGGATTGAAACATAGGTCAGGCCGTATTCAGATAATAAGGTGAGGTCCTAATTGCAGCACCCTGGAGCCCCTGCTTGCTTGCACGTACTAGGTTTTTTTAGAGGATGGGAGGGGTAGCGAGAACACAAATCCCATGATAATTTGTATGTGTGGTGTGAGCTGTCGATAAGCCGGGCGGATAGCATGAGAGATGGTGCGTGGGAGCGTTATACGAGTAACATTTTTTTTAACAAGGGAGCACGGTATTTTGTCTCGGCACCCTCTGCACGGAGCCAAATCTTTCACTAACCCGTGCACGCAAGTAGTGCAGTCTAAAAATTCGAGTACACTGCTCTATTTTATTTTAGTGTTAGGAATTTAGTGCATCTATACCCTTTCTGCGTCGCATACCATGCATATCCACCCTACTAAATTGCATTATTCGTGATGATAATTTCTTCACTTTGTGCCCGTACAATAAATCTGCCAGCTTTGACTGCAAAACCATGCAACCGAGTCTAACCATTCCGAGACCATAAAACATTATATCTACATTTGAGCCCCAAACCATTATTCGACCTGAAACAAAGGTCTGCCTTCTTTTCTTTTTACGATACGATTAAAAACTAGTTACAATGAAACAGCCCAGAACGGTACTGGAAAAATGCGCCCAAAAACTTTGATTTGAGACGACGTATGAGGTAGTAGGGCTGTGGGCGACATGTACTTTGCCCCCAGGCATTGGTGGGAAACGACACAAGGGGTCTAATAAAATGAGAAAACAAAGATAGCCTAGCATTCTACAACCAAGACATTAACAAACACGCGCAAATCCATTTCTGCTCTACTTTCCACACAATCACTCACTCACACTCGAGTGAAAAGATAGCGAGTAAAATATATTTGTTTTTCTTACTTTACTAATGAAAATTTAACTTTTCCATCGCAACAATTGACAGGGGAGCTGAAGAACAAGTTTTTCGAGACAAAAAAAGGATATCTTGGTCATACGAATTGTTTGATATAAAAGGAAGAGCAAGGAGCATTTCACTGTAGTGCGCTTTCAATGAAATACGATCCCCATCAGCTAAGCTAGCCCTTTTGGACTGCGTACAACATCGGGTCTGATTTGGAGGACACAGCTTGAACTCTAGTCGATGCTTACCTCTACCCTAGGTAGAAACCAGTCTAAACATAGGGGAAAACATAGGGAAAATAGCTTCACCCCGCGTTGCTTACACTCTAACTAGTCTTTTTTTTCATAATACACACACTCCGATCAGTTAGAAAGTTTCATCATTCCCTAAGATCGCCAGAACAAGAAGCAGCCCGTTAAATTCGGCAAAGTAGAAAGAGAAGCGTGAAAACTAGGAGGCCTAAACAATGCGAGAAGACTTTTAACTGAAATTTGATGGTCGTTGGTACTGTATTTGTTGAGAGAAGATGCAGAAAGTTCTGTATTGCAACTCCTCCAAGTGGACAAAGGATATATTCGGAAATAAAAACAACTAACCTTTGCTCCTTTTTTCGTTGAACACGCCATTACAGGCAAAACGCAGCAGTTAGGGCATAAGAAGCGTTCACCGCCCGTTATTTTAGTGGGTTTCCACAGAAACAGGGACGCGATGTAAGAGTTAGAGGCATCTGCGGTCGAAATACATATCAATAGCATAGGATCCAATAGAACGTACAGAAACGGTGCCACACCAACCAATGAGCCACCGAGACCATTTACGCCATTCAACCTCCTTCCCCATTTCCGTACTGCTCGAACCAGTTTTGGCGACCCGCATGTCCGGTAGTTCTCCTATATAATCTCCAGTCGGAGTCTGTATCTTCACTGCCTCTTGAATTTCGTATCTGGAAGTAGTTCCTGCCCACTAAATCAATCCTTTCATCAGCCAAAGGTGAGCCAGAGCTTTTTTAGGCTGAAGACACGACTGGAGATTATATAGGAGAACTACCGGACATGCGGGTCGCCAAAACTGGTTCGAGCAGTACGGAAATGGGAACAGAAAAGCGGTAGGGCACCTTGTCCAAGTGGTTCGTTAACAATGTAGTCCTCGTTAGATGGTTATCGCTCAATTGGTTGGTGTCTCGGTCCGTTCACCGTTTCTGTACGTATCTAGTTGGATCCTTAGTGCACTATTTAGATAATGATATGGGGCTGATCGCGACACGCAGATGCCTCTAACTCTTACATCGCGTCCCTGTTTTCATGTTGGAAACCCACTTTAAAATCAAACGGCCCGCGGTGACACGCTTTCTTATGCCCTAACTGCTGCGTCTTTGCCTGTAATGGCGATGTTCAAACGAAAAAAGGAGCAAAGGTTCCAGTTGTTATTTCATTTCCGAATATATCCTTTGTCCACTTTGGAGGAGTCTTGCAATACAGAACATTTCTTGCATCATTCTCTCAACAAATACAGGTCGACCAACGACCATCAAATTTCAGTTAAAAGTCTTCTCGCATTGTTTCAGGCCTCCTAGTTTTCACGCTTCTCTGATTTCTACTTTGCCGAAACAATTTTAACGGGCTGTCGACTTCTTGTTCTGGCGATCATTCAGGGAATGTCAAATGAAACCTTTCTAACTAGATCGCCGAGTAGTGATGTCGGTATTATCAGAAAAGAAAAGACACCTTAGTTTATAGCAGTGTAAGCCAACCGCACGAGGGTGAACTTGCAAAGCTAATGCATTCTGCCCTATGTTTTCCCCATATTGCAATTTAGACTGGTGCACCTTACGTACCTCGAGCAGGTAAGCAGGTAAGCACATGCGACTAGAGTTCAAGCTGTACGTCCTCCACAATCCAGACCCGATGTTGTACGCCAGTCCAAAAGGGCTAGCTTAGCTGATGGGGATCGTATTTCATATGAAATGCGCACTACAGTGAAATGCTCCTTGCTCTTCCTTTTATATCAAACAATTCGTATGACCAAGATATCCTTTTTTTGCATCTCGAAAAACTTGTTCTTCAGCTCCCCTGTCAATTGTTGCGATGGAAAAGTTGAACATTTTTCATCTTAGTAAACGGTACAGAAAATACAAATAATTATTTTACTCGCCATATTCTTTTCACTCCGCAGTGTGAGTGAGTATGATTATTTTGTGTGGAAAGTAGAGCAGAAATGGTATCTCTTGCGCGTGTTTTGTTCAATGATTTCTTGGTTGTAGAATGACTTTCAAGGCTATCTTTGTTTTCAATCTCGATTTTAGTTAGACCCAGAACTTGGTGTCGTTTCCCACCAATGCCTGGGGGCAAAGTACATGTCCGCCCACAGCCCTACTCAAACCTCATACGTCGTCTCAAATCAAAGTTTTTGGGCGCATTTTTCCAGTACCGTTCTGTGGCCCTGTTTCATTGTAACTGGACCGTTTTTAATCGTATCGTAAAAAGAAAAGAAGGCAGACCTTTGTTTCAGGTCGAATAATAGGGTTTGGGGCTCAAATGTAGATATAATTGGTTCTGACTATGGTCATCCGGCAATGGTTAGACTCGGTTGCATGGTTTTGCAGTGCAGAAAAGTCTGGCCCAGATTTATTGTACCAGGGCACAAACGTGAACGAAATTATCACATCACGAATCAATGCACGATTTAGTCAGGGTCGGATATGCATGCCAGTATGCGACGCAGAAAGGGTATCAGATGCACTAAATTCCTAACACTAAAATAAAATAGAGCAGTGTACTCGAATTTTTAGACTGCACTACTTGCGTGCACGGGTTAGTGAAAGATTTGGCTCCGTGCAGAGGGTGCCGAGACAAAATACCGTGCTCCCTTGTTAAAAAAAATGTTACTCGTATAACGCTCCCACGCACCATCTCTCATGCTATCCGCCCGGCTTATCGACAGCTCACACCACACATACAAATTATCATGTTTGTGTTCTCGCTACCCCTCCCCATCCTCTAAAAAAACCTAGTACGTGCAAGCAAGCAGGGGCTCCAGGGTGCTGCAATTAGGACCTCACCTTATTATCTGAATACGGCCTACCTATGTTTCAATCCATCCTGATCATTACTGATGGCATTTGGCACTGCGGCCTCGTTGTTCAAAACGCTAGCGTAATTGTTGCCGTACACATTCGCCTCAAAGCTGCGGTACATGGTAGAATTCTGGGGGCCTGGCTTACTTTGGGCTGATTCATTTGGCTTTTGGTAATGGGTCACGGCTCCGGTTACAAAAGCGTCGGTCTTAGGCTTAGGTTTATAGCTGTCAATCGATTCCATCTCAGCTCACCGATATGGTGGCTGAGAATTTTTGACTGGTGCCACGAGATCACTTGAATATTTGGTAGTGATTTGGAGTTTTTATGAGTTGGCTGAGTCGGATGATGGTTGGAGGGTCTAACTAGGCGCCACAGGCGTTCCAGAATAAGACATGATGTACCCATGACAACGCCAGCTACCAAAAGCCAGAATACACCTTGGGCTTTCTCGATTGGAATGGCGTCACCAGCGATATCAATGTTGCCTCCAGTGCCAATACCAGCTCCCAACGAAGTATTGCACCTTGTACCTCGATAGTAGGCTTGCATCATGCGTGCATCGTTAAGCCACTTTTCCACGAACCCGTTTTCGGCCAGCTTATTTATGCTAAAGTGAACAAGGTTTGAGTGTAGAATGGAGATCAAGCAGCTCGGAGATGGGAGAGACTTTTGAAGTGTCAAGTCAAAGCTAGAGCTGGCTGATGCCAAACGAAGTCCCCAAATTTCTTTTGCAAACGCCATGTTCCGAAGGGCCTACGAGCTGGGAGCATGCAGAATATCCCCGGAACGATCACTGGACTTACACTTCGTTGAACATGGGTATATATGGCGAGTTCTTTCGCATGCCGATGGCGTACCACACTGGAATCAAGTCACCATCCAATGTGGTCACACTGCAGATTTTTGACGCTAATGCTTCCAGCGATTCCTTGGCGGCGATAAACACAAGCTTCGGTTGGCTTATGACGGCTGCAATGCCTTCTTCCAATGTAGTTACGTTAATCCATTTTGCTCGATTCATTTCAGACCATAAAGTTTGGAAAACTTCCAATCTGGAGTCCTAAAATGGAACTCTTGGCCCCATGTCCGTATCGTAAGCTGTACAGTCCAAACAGTATGTACGCGTACCCGTATGAAATTCATTCGCACATCTGATGTATTCTGCATAACGATCTTGTAATTCGAGTCTTTCACTTTGACTACCATGTCATCTCGCGTATTGAACGGCAATGTAGATTTGGCGACAGCGAACAAAGCGACCATGTTTCCAGTGAAGAAGCCACATATGCTCAGTGATGCCAGCCACCAGAACGAAAGCATTGTACGCGTGGCAGCGCACGATGGCAACCGTGACAGATCTAAAAGGCGTTTATTAGCCCTCAGCGGAAGGGTAAATTATCTCGGCCTACCTTGCTGTACGAAGATGGCGTAAAAAATCCAGATGCAATCCAGAAGGGAGAAATTTATTTCCATGTTTAGTTTCCGTAAACCAACGCACACACCCTTGAAGATGAAACCCGAGATGACAATGGAGAGAGCGATCAACGCCCACACCTGCCATTCCAAAGGGGCAGTGACTATCAGGAACCGATTATCGATAAACTGATCAGGCGATCGGATCAGCATGCCACTGGCCGTTGTCATGAAAGCAGTGGTGAAATCGATTACTTCCTTCCGGTCTTCATCGACTATCATAGAACCAGCTATCAGGTCCACCTCCTAAAAATGTCAAGCGAGGAGGCTAAAAGGTCTTTGAAATTTAGGCTATTTGATTTTACGTTGCGATATAGCTGTCCGATCATCCCATCCCAGCTTCCATCAGGTTGACGTCTGCCATACGAGGCGCCAGGACGACTTTTATTAAACGTGTATCTGAGACATACAAGTACATGGGCGTTAGCACCAGACATCATCCTTCACAGATCTGCTTACTTTAAGTGAAATCGATCTCCAACAATTTTTAAGATATCCATGACAATCCCAGGCCCATGAAAGTGGCCTTCATTAAAATCGCTCTGCAAATCAGCGTTATTGACGAATGGCGGTTCCTAAAAGAGCAAGATCCCAATTTTGTTGGAGATAAGACCAGTGAAGAGCTTACTTCGACATAGAGCACTCTTAGGGTGGTACGTTCCAAATCCTTATAATCATGATGCTCCATTCCGACCAGTGCAGTGGCGTGCCAGCGAACCTTCTTCAGAAAGAAGGTAGGACTGCCGACTGCCCGACTTTACCCTACCGCTTTGTAACTAGGTAGTGCCAAGACACAATTAAGCCTACCTAATCCAGCCCCTCAGCTCTCACCAAGAAAGCGTACAGCTACGCCTCTTCGTCCTTGCTATCAAGGCGCCTCATCTGAGAGTAACACAAATCTCATGCCATGAGACCCTCGTTGCGCAGGAAGATAGTCAACCTGCGGGACGGCTTCTCGAGGGGAGCACCTTGTCTTGCTCACATCCGATTCAAAAGGATATTACTATTTAATTAAAGACCAGACGCGCTAGCAATGGAACTGACCACCCGAGTGAGGATCATTTTAATCATACCAACCCTAGCAGACTCGGAAAGGCCATCACGAGCGAGCAAATGTACCAGTATGACTTCTCGAATGAGTTTTTTGCCTTGCGCCTGAGCTCGCCGACAGGTAGAATAATTTATCTTCAGGCTCACTTGGTCCGCGAGCTAGTAGAAAGATAAATTCTTGATAGGTTTTATCTTGAACATGCGACCCTAGTCCACGCACCAGTGCATCGATGTTCAATTTCTAAAAGCACGATGGGCCCGTTGCCTATGCTACCATAACTAGCTGACTGGCCAGAGACGGTCCACCTGGTCACACACTCCATGGAGACAACAATTATTGACGAACGGAACAATAAGTTCTCGAGAGGAATCAACTTTCAACTTCTGCGTCACAAGCGAAGGACATTCGACGGGTAGCGGACTCTGCCTGCTAAAAGGCAGGTGGCGTAAAAGGCCGACTAATAGCCTTTTACTTACGGATAGATATAGTGCAATCTGCCTGAGGCCTTAGCCAACTGTCACTCGGTACTCGCCTCGCCAGAATGAACCACCTTGAAATTTACTGCTCTCACTCCGTGATGGTATCTCGCTGATTGTGAGTCAAAAGGTGGATCAACAGTGGCAAAGCTAGGGCAGAATCGCGGGGCTCGCTATACTGTTAGGGGGAACTTTTAGATCTATAGTCTTTTCAATTTATCTGTGGCCGCCGCCAGCGTGGCGCCAGGCCGTCGGCTGCATGTAATTTTCCAGCCACCTGGCAGCTACTGGAGTGGAACTAGTTCTGTGATTCGCCAAGTCAGTATTTCAAGGAGTAATTTAAAGTATGAGACCGCTAATGACCTTGGCCAATTCGCATATTTCATATTTTTTACTTTTATGGGTATTTTATGTACATAATCAGGCACACTGCCCTGATTACAGGAACTACTGTACTCCTTCCATCCGTCCCAGCTGTCCAACGTCCAATATTCCTGTTTTAGAATAAGCGATTGAAGCGCTTGCTCCGATCTTGAGGATCACACAAATTCGCCTGGCAAATCTCATATCACAGTTCATATTTCATAGCATCACGGTTCATATATATTTTCTAGATTTTGTGCCCAGTCCTCCTGATTAGGTCAAAGCATATCCATTGAGTTGAGAAAGCAGTGATATTGGTGTAAGCCAATACTGAATTTTCAGTCAATCGCTCCTTAATACTTGAATCAAAAGCTCCATAATCCTTTGCTTTTGATGTTTGCTCGACTGCTAGTGGTCGATCAAGTAAAGAGCGAAGTAGCCCACCTCTGGGCAGGGCTAGGCTTGAGGCCAGTTGTAAGGGAGGTTTTTTCTTGGACTGTCACAGGGCGTTTTCAGCATTGCAAGAAGGGATAATTTGTTGGGCTTTAGGTTTCAGAGAAGACTTCTTTGGTGCTTATGCCAATTTATATCCATAATAGTCACGACGTATCACTTGACAATTTGACAAAATATCAGGGGCTTGCACCTCGCAGACCAAAGGACAAAGTCAGGTTTTTGGTTGCCCGCCCGGCCTCGTTTGTCATGGCACCACACTCTGGTTGCTGGTCTTCTACTTGGCATTCATATCCCTGAATCAAAATTAGAAAGCGTGTCTAATCGTAAGTCTTCGTTTCAGTTAGTGCCTGTACATCGTCTTCACCAATGCTCGCATCTACAGTGAGTTCATGTATACAGAATTATCACCGAAAGTGCAGTCTCAGAGCAGCGGCAAAACAACCATAGCACGCCAATCTCTGCACAGACTGGTCTTGGGTGGCATGTACTTATCGTCAGCATTCAGCTGGGCCAGCTCTTTCCAAGGAAGGTCGATAAGAAGTCCAGGCACTAGCGGGCCTTTGCCGTGACATTGCTTCTGCAACCCCCATTTCAAAACTTTCAATTTCTCTTATAAATATATTCTACACATTTAAGAATAATCACACACAGTGACCTCTACACAGACAGTATGGGGCTATACAACATGTATACTACCCCCCTCCACACAGAACAGGCGGGACAGCGCATGTGAAATACACGGGGGGCCAACAAAAAAATGGGGGGGGACCATTGCCCCCACCGTTCCCCAACTTTTATTTCTCCGGTTTAAGTGTGCAGCCGACGGCCTGGCGCCACGCTGGCGGCGGCCACAGATAGATTGAAAAGACTATAGTTCGAGCACTATGATAACCATGTCAGATGTTCCTGGTTACTTCTCCCCTAGCATACCTAAATAAATGTAGGAACCCTTCCTACCGGACCCGTCCCTTTTCTTTGCGCAACGCGAATCACCCCGCCCACCTTCTGGTAGCCTCCTAGGCCGCCTCTACTACGGCGCCTCGTACGGTGCGGCAGTAGTAGTAGTAAAACAACAACGACGGACTAGTTGTTAGGACAGAAAAGAATTTAGCACCTCTCCTTACTAAACATCAGATAAGGAACTTACATCAAAAACCGGAAGACCAATAGAAAAACAACACCAGTAATACCATTCCAAGAGAAAAGAGAGCAAAAACAAACAGAGACTGACCCCTACCAAACAAATCGCTCGGTAGGAGGGAGGGCGAAAACACAAAAAAACCAGCAACCAACAAGACTGATGAAAGAAGCATCATACAAGAGGGGAGCCAATAAAACTGAAGCTCCAGTGTCACGTTGCTGTCCGACGTGACCGCGTGTGGAGAAGAGTAATCTCGAGACCAACCGCACTAGACGAGCATTATATTACGGTCCTCTGTACTCTACACAGTTCGCCTGCTCTGGCCGTAGCCCTGGCGAGCAAGCTTTACAATAACGCACACTACACTACATGATATCCACGCGGGAGATACAAACTTAACCGTGACATTCACCTCCCCCTCAGTTTACACGAACTCCTACACGAAACACAAAATATCGAAACGCAAAAATCATGATCATTGGCGTCGTAAGTCGCCCATCTCCATTGACATCGTACGACCGTATTGTACGCTGTTGATTGAGTTTGACCGACGTCTCCGATTCCTATTGCACCCACTTCCGTCTCTCCTTCACCAAAGCCACACGACTGCGCGTGTCCTTCTCCTCCTCCAAGTACCTCTCCGCGTCTCGCATCGCACGAGGCAAACCTGCCGCCTTGGAGGCTAACACCTCCTTATACTGCCTGTAGTCGAAGATGTTATCGCGCTCGACTAGTCCGTACTTCTTCTCGCCGAAGAAGTGTACACGAACCCAATTTGGTTTTATAGGCCTCTTATCCGGGAATTCCGTTTCATCCACTATACGTGCTGGCAAATATGGGTGGTACTTCATTTTGGCCCACACTGCATCACCGACCTTCAGCAGTCTTGGTTTGCGTGGCCTATCCACCTCTGGCACATACCGCTTCACCTGTTCTACGTGAACACGCTTCTCTTCGCCAACTAATCCTCCTTGCGGACGGATAATCAAGTTGTGAGCCGATATCACTTGCGTGACACGATAGGGTCCAGTCCAGGAGCCCAACAGCTTCGATGATAAGCCTGCCGGTGTATGCATTCGCTTATACATCACCATATCACCAGCCTGAAACTCCTTCTCCAGTTTCGTATTCTTATCCCAACGTTCCTTACGCTGTTCTTGCACTCGTTCTATGCTCTCATAAGCTAACCTCCGAGCTCGCTCGAGCTGCTGCACCACGTTCTCGCGATATTCGATCGCGCTGCCAAATTTGTTAGCTGAACTCGAGATACCCGTATCGATCACCAACCGTGCATCAAAACCATGCATCAGAAAGAACGGAGTCTCACCCGTCGCTTCATGGACTGACGTATTGTACGCGAATCGGGCAAACGGAACAAAACCACTCCAATTGTCCTGGTGATCTTGGTCTACGTACATTCTCAGCATATCGCGAAACACGCGATTCACTCTCTCCACCTGACCATCAGTCTGAGGTCTGTACGCTACCGTCAGGGATCGTTTGATGCGCAATGCCTCGCACACGCCCTGCACCAACTCTGAGGTAAAATTAGCCCCTCTGTCCGACAACAATCGTCGTGGCGCTCCCCACCGACATATGATCTTGCTCTACCAAGATCTGGGCTACCGTCGCTGCCTTGATGTCTGGCACTGCGAACGCCTCGATGTACTTCGTCAAGTAGTCGCTCACGATTACGACGCATTCTCTCCCACACCTTTCTGTATAGAAAGCACCCGTGGCATCGCCCCCCCCCATCCACCCCCCTATTGCAGTGCGTCTAACACCAGCGCGCAAGGATAAAACCATCTATCCACCTCTCCCCCCACAAAACCCTCAAAATCCCCCCCCCGGACTTTGCGGCAGCATTCTTTTTCCAAATACCTTAGCGCCCGACAGAACTGATCTCCCTCTTCTCCTTAAGTCTGTCCGACAACTCCACTCTTTTTCCCCTACAGCCACGCAAACCATGCACATCGCTCCGAGAACCCCCACCTCCCCGCCCCCACCAACCCTTCCACTACCCCGCGACCACTGGTACTGCCCATACCCTCCCCTCACAACTTCCCCCCATGCCCCCACGCAACACAGACGACATACGCCACACCACAAAACTAAATACACACAACTAAAAAACTTACCCCTACCATACCACCACCACCACACCCCAACCGCCACCACCCACCCCACCCCACCGCCCCTACCAAACCATACACTAACTATACCAACCAACCCCTACCCCCCCCTCCCTCCAAGACACATAGACCACAACAAAACCACCCACAACCACCCCAGATGCGCTAATTGCCCCCCCACCCCAAACCACCCCCACACCAAACAACAAAAACACACAACACAAAAACTATTTGGAACAAAGAATGCTGCCCAAAGATCCGCGGGATGCGAGGCGGCTAAAAAAGCTTGCGCAGAGCTTTACTGTAGTCTTTCGGAAATGGGCGTATTGCTACATTTTCCATTGGGGCAAGAACGGAGAAAAGAGGATTGGATACAGATGGTAGTTCCATTATCCTTGCAGCGCTTGGTGTTTGACGCACTGCATGGTGATGCCATGGCAGGTCATTTGGGTTTCACGAAGACCTTTGTCAAGCTGAGGCAACGGTTCTTTTGGCCAGGCATGTACAAGGACACTTTTCGCTGGTGTCAAAGTTGTTTGCCATGTGCGAAGAATAAATCGTATGGTCAGACGGGTCGGGCACCCTTGAAACCACTGTGTGTGGAGAATCCGTTCGAGTTGGTGGCGATCGATGCCACGGGTCCATTCCCTACAGATAGGGATGGCAGTAAATACGTCGTAATCGTGAGCGACTACTTGACGAAGTACATCGAGGCGTTCGCAGTGCCAGATATCAAGGCAGCGACGGTAGCCCAGATCTTGGTAGACAAGATCATATGTCGGTGGGGAGCGCCACGACGATTGCTGTCGGACAGAGGGGCTAATTTTACCTCGGAGTTGGTGCAGGGCGTGTGCGAGGCATTGCGCATCAAACGATCCCTGACGGTAGCGTACAGACCTCAGACTGATGGTCAGGTGGAGAGAGTGAATCGCGTGTTTCGCGATATGCTGAGAATGTACGTAGACCAAGATCACCAGGACAATTGGAGTGGTTTTGTTCCGTTTGCCCGATTCGCGTACAATACGTCAGTCCATGAAGCGACGGGTGAGACTCCGTTCTTTCTGATGCATGGTTTTGATGCACGGTTGGTGATCGATACGGGTATCTCGAGTTCAGCTAACAAATTTGGCAGCGCGATCGAATATCGCGAGAACGTGGTGCAGCAGCTCGAGCGAGCTCGGAGGTTAGCCTATGAGAGCATAGAACGAGCGCAAGAACAGCGTAAGGAACGTTGGGATAAGAATACGAAACTGGAGAAGGAGTTTCAGGCTGGTGATATGGTGATGTATAAGCGAATGCATACACCGGCAGGCTTATCATCGAAGCTGTTGGGCTCCTGGACTGGACCCTATCGTGTCACGCAAGTGATATCGGCTCACAACTTGATTATCCGTCCGCAAGGAGGATTAGTTGGCGAAGAGAAGCGTGTTCACGTAGAACAGGTGAAGCGGTATGTGCCAGAGGTGGATAGGCCACGCAAACCAAGTCTGCTGAAGGTCGGTGATGCAGTGTGGGCCAAAATGAAGTACCACCCATATTTGCCAGCACGTATAGTGGATGAAACGGAATTCCCGGATAAGAGGCCTATAAAACCAAATTGGGTTCGTGTACACTTCTTCGGCGAGAAGAAGTACGGACTAGTCGAGCGCGATAACATCTTCGACTACAGGCAGTATAAGGAGGTGTTAGCCTCCAAGGCGGCAGGTTTGCCTCGTGCGATGCGAGACGCGGAGAGGTACTTGGAGGAGGAGAAGGACACGCGCAGTCGTGTGGCTTTGGTGAAGGAGAGACGGAAGTGGGTGCAATAGGAATCGGAGACGTCGGTCAAACTCAATCAACAGCGTACAATACAGTCGTACGATGTCAATGGAGATGGGCGACTTACGACGCCAATGATCATGATTTTTGCGCTTCGATATTTTGTGTTTCGTGTAGGAGTTCGTGTAAACTGAGGGGGAGGTGAATGTCACGGTTAAGTTTGTATCTCCCGCGTGGATATCAGGTAGTGTAGTGTGCGTTATTGTAAAGCTTGCTCGCCAGGGCTACGGCCAGAGCAGGCGAGCTCTGTAGAGTACGGAGGACCGTAATATAATTCTCGTCTAGTGCGGTTGGTCTGGAGATTACTCTTCTCCACACGCGGTCACGTCGGACAGCAACGTGAC